>JABTTQ020000429.1:0-600000 GCA_016081115.2 Rehmannia glutinosa | reverse complement strand
ACACAAGTTTGTCTACCATGTGAGAAGCAAACAACACAAAACAAGGAGAAAATTGCAAGACAACAAAAATAGAAAAGGAATCTATACCTATAGCCTTTCGGCCATTATGGATTGAGAGGGGGAAATTGCCTCATTTTTCATGCTATCACTTTTCCAACACCCTTTCTTTTAACACTTGAACAAAAAAAAAAAAAAAAGAAAATTCCTCTCCATTTTTCTTCCACTTGACCGAAATCTCTAAGACCCTAAGGTAAGAGGATTTTATTCTTTCATCTTCAATCCATCTCTTAAAACACACCCTATTTTTTTTTTTTCACTCTCTCCTAGTTTCAAAAATGAGCTTGAAGAGTTAAGGAAATAGTCATTTTGGTGGTGATTATATCAAGAAGAGCAACTCCAAACCTTAGACTTCAAGAAGGTAAGACTAATAGAATTTTATCAAGTTTTCCTTCCCATTTTGGGTAGATTGTTAATTTTGTGAGTTGACTCATGATAGGGACTGACCTCCTATGTTTAGGACAGTGGGTTCAAGGTTTTCATAAGGAAGATAAGAAAGGATATTGGTTAGAAAAAATCGAACTCAACCTCTAGCTACTTCAAACAAGCAAAGATTTAAGGTAAGAAAAGTTGGTTTTTGTGTTATTTTCTCCCTTGACTTATAGACCAAGCTTATGAGCATAAAGGTGACGAATTTTGAAACCTTATAGGCTGCCTTGGAGTGTTGAGGACGTGAGTCTTGGGTGCAAGAAATTAGGAATACCGATTTTAAAGGCACTACTTGAAGAACTTTAAGCTGGGTGAAAATTATTTCTACAAAAATCGCATCATTCTTTCTACTAGTGCACAAAAATACATATTCATGTGAAAATATGATATTTTATGAATTTTATCAAGTATTTATGAGATTTATGTTTTAATAAAATTTTGAGAAAATAAAAAGATGAGTATGATATTTTTCTTGCATAAAATGTTGATAAAATTGCTCATCATTTGCTTTTATGATTTATGATGCTATGAATGTTCAAATATATTTTAGAAATGTTTAAAATAAGTTTTTATATATTATTGAAATTCTGGACTTGCAACTTGTGCAAGAAAATTCGAAGCTTGGGTTATTTTTGCAATTTTTGTGAAATATTGGGCCAAAAGTGTAAATATGAAAAACTGTGAAGGCCACCTCTGAAAATTCGAAATATTGGACCCAATAATCTGTAAATTTCATATATGAAGTGACTTGAAAGATTGAGACCCCTTCCGGGCAAGAAAATACAATAAGGAACAAGTTTGATATCAAAATATAAAATTATAAAACTTAAAGGACCAAAACTGTAATTTTCGAAAATGGGGCAGTCAAGGTATCTCGAAAATTTGCAGATTTACTTAATATTATATTTTAAACCTTTAGTTCAAATTTCATAACCATCCGACTTGAAACGAGCCTTTAACGACAAAAAAATCGCTTTTGGGCCAAAATTGTAATTTGTGAAAATGAGGTACCTAACTTTCGAAATTTTCAAAAATATTTTAACCACAACTTATTACTGCCCAAAGAAGTATTTTAAAATTGGAATCACCTCAAAATCCTTCCCGGTTTAAGATTTACCTAATTTTAAAATATCAAGTCAAAAATCGAAATTTTTGGAAACTAGAGGGCGAATATGCAAATTTTATAAAATCTTTCTCGATCCTCTGAAAAATATAACCCTCTGGGAATTTGGAAATTTTTGAAACTGACTTTATCATTTTTCGAGTCCGGAACTGAAACTTATTGAATTTTAAAACCCGACAAGGGAATGTTCTCCTTAGTAAAAATGATTTTTATTTTTAAAATTGCTAAGGACATTGAAATTGAGATTTTCTAACTCAGTTGCCTTATAAATATTTTAAGAGATATTTCTTACTTATCTAATAAAAATATCGAGTTTGAACATAATGCTCGAACCGAATATTAAAACCTGCCATTATCCGCCCGATAACTAGACCGCGAGTTTTGTTTTGAAATAAATACCGGATATCGTGTGACCAAGATCACTCCGGACTTGCTAACTGATTTTATCAAATTTTTCGAACGAGTAAGATAGTACTTGGAAGAGAAATCTTGAAGTGAAGAATTAAGTGGAATTAAAAGTGAAGTGTAATGTGAAGTGAAGTGAAATTTAAAGTGAAATGTGAAGTGAAGTTTGAAGTGAAATGATAAGTGGAAGTGAAATTGAGAATGAAAGTGAAAAGTAAAGTGAAAATTTAAAGTGGGATAATTTGCTACGGCTTTATCCAAGTGATGTGGGATAATTTGCTTCGGCTTTATCCGAGTGGGATAATTTGCTTCGGCTTTATCCAAGTGATGTGGGATAATTTGCTTCGCTTTATCCAAGTGAAGTGGGATAATTTGCTTCGCTTTATCCGAGTGGGATAATTTGCTTGACTTTATCCAAGTGATGTGGGATAATTTGCTTGGCTTTATCCAAGTGAAGTGGGATAATTTGCTTCGGCTTTATCCAAGTGATGTGGGATAATTTGCTTCGGCTTTATCCAAGTGGCGTGGGATAATTTGCTTCGGCTTTATCCAAGTGGCGTGGGATAATTTGCTTCGGCTTTATCCAAGGGAAGTGGGATAATTTGCTTCGGCTTTATCCGATTCAAAGTGGAAGTAAATTTAATAAAATATTAATAGTGTTTGACTGATTCTGACCAATCTAACATAATGGTTAATCGAAAATCTTTATACAAACAACGAGACAAAGTCATATGCACTTCATGCATTGATTTCCATGAAACTATTTTCCGTGCATAAAATAAGCCACACTCGCACACCGACACCCATCTACTGAGGATTTTTGTTCTCACCCCCACCTTTTTCAACGGCCAGCTGATGATCCACCATATTATGAAGACGTCAACGTGACGACCACGGCGATCGAGTAATCTCTAGACTTAGTTCGTCAATCTAGTCTTAAATGATTATGCTTCGACAACGGACAATTTTATTTCATTCGATGTATTAGAGGGCGTAAGACCTCTTTCGCTTAGATAATTGGTTTGTAATCGTATATTCCGCTGCGACTATTGACTGCATTTCCGAGAGGTTATGATGAACTATGTCTATTTGGGAATTAATATTGCTCAAATACTTGGTGGATTATATTCTTAAAAGGGAGAATCGGCGTAAGTTAAGCTGTGCGTAGCAACTCCAAAATTCAGGGCGTTACACCTTGCCCATGTCTCTCGGGATCTCCCATGCAAAAACACGGATGGTAACTTTTCTTGTTGTGGACTTACTCCACTTATAATGTTATAATTGGTAGACCCCCCTTAATTCTTTTCAAGCTATTGTATCCACATTCCACATGAAGCTTAAGTTTGTGGTAGGGGATGGGATAGGTGAAGTAGTAGAAATGCACAGTGGCAAGAAAATGTTACGTTGACGGTAAGGAAGAGAGAGCAGAAGAAATCCAAAAGAAAGGTGGTAGAAATAGACAAGGAAACCAAGCCCATTAAAATAGGGAAAAAAAAAAGATCCAGACCTGCTAAGTGTCAAGCCCGAGGAAGAGTTGATGATGGTAGAGCTAACCCCTGGAGATCTGTCGAAGGTGGTCAAGATCGGAACTAAACTAGGATCCGAGCTAACTCAAGGAATCGTGGACTTCCTAAGAGAGAATAGAGATGTCTTCGCCGGTCATCGGGGGACCTACAAGGGGTCGACCCTAGCACAGTAGAGCATCATTTAAATGTGGACTCTTTAGTGAGACCTGTCAAGCAGAAGAAGAGGCCGTTTGGGTATGAGAAATATCAAATCATTCAAGAAGAAGTGGAGAAATTGCTAAAAGCAGGACATATAAGGGAGATCCAATTCCCAAAATGGGTCTCCAATGCGGTGCTGGTTCTAAAAGGTGCGGGTCGGTGCTTACTCCGACTCTATGTTAGTAACAAATCAGATTGGGGGGAACTTTGATATCAAAGAAGAGTGAATGAGGAGGCGTAGGAGTGGTGGCGGATCCGGTAAAAGGTTTGACAGATTGAGTTGCTACAAGTACCAAGGAGAAAACACAAAGGCGATCACCTTTCGAAAGTGGCTAGCTCACCGGAAAGTGAATCACGAAGCATAACGATTTTGACGGATAGCCGCCCAAAGATCGGAGCGAGATCATGGAAATAGGAAAAGGAGATGACTGGAGAGCTAATCTGCACAGGTAATTAAGCACAAACGACCTACCCGAGGATAAGAGAAAAAGCAGAGCGACTAAAAGCAAGAGAGCATGTGCGATTTCGGTTAATCGGAGGGCTGTTGTATAAAAAAGCGTTCTCTTTACCATATCCTCGAGATGCTTATCGAAAGAGGAGGGTGATTATGTCTTTGAGGAGATACATGAGGGCGCATGTGGAGCTCACATCGGGGGAAGGGCTTTAGCGAAGGTGGTCCGAGCCGGGTCTATAAGTAGAGTGATTTAACCGACCTGACAGAGAGAGTTACTAAGAGATATGACCGACCTGACAGAGAGTTACTAAGAGATACGACCGACAGAGAGTTACTAAGAGATACGACCGACCCGACAGAGAGTTACTAGAGATACGACCGGGACAGAGACTTACTAGGAGGCACTGACCCGAACAAGAGATACGACCGACCTGTGGCGAGAGTAACTAGGAGGTGCGACCGACAAGTAGAGTTCTTGGGAGATACGATTAACTTGACTGCAAGAGGCTAAAGCCTTGTTCGACCTGGCAAGAAGTTACTAAAATAGGCGGACGACCTGACATGGAGTTATTAAATGTCAGGTCATACCTACGCGCATTAAATGCTCCGAAAGGAAGACCTGACAAATAATTAATATCTTAAAACGCTGACTCGATCAGAAGCAACTATCCCCGGGGTCGACCTGACTGATGTGACTAGTTCTTTTTGTCAACATGGCACGGTTTTCCACCTTGTTTTCACTCCCAATCCCGGTTGGACACGTGGACCTCAAAGGACCAAAGGGCTTGGGTATAAAAGGAGGAAGAAGGTGAGAAATCAGGGGATCTGGACATTTTTTTATTCAGCTTTTATATTTTATACAATTTTCTTTACTCTGCTTCCCTTTTACTAACTTGATCGTCGGAGTGCTTACGTCGGAGTTCTCTCTAGTTAGTCTTTTGCAGGCTAGCTGAGGATCTAGTTGGATTTTTGAGAAGATCTCGCCATCGGAGACCTTTTCAAGTGGCGCCGTCTGTGGGAAATAAGCAGAATTTGATGACCCACTGGATAAAATAGAAATAAGGAAAAAAAACATCAACTGCATGGCGTCCCTCCGTTTTGCAAGAGTCCAGCTTCTGCAAAATTGTGCACCATCATATCTAAGACAAAAATGACAAACAAATCAACAACTTAGCATTAACTTGGACCCTAGCACCCTGAATGCTTTACCAGTACAACAACTACATGACTGCATTCTGAAAACCAAAGATGCGCCCAAGACGAAGACATAATCATCAGAAACTCTTAAACAAATTCGCATAAGATGAGTTAAATTTTGGCTCAGAAGAACCTCATCATCACAACGCAAGAAAGAGAACCAATTCCTGGAACCACGATAAATTGACAAGTATGCTTGATGCATGAAAATCAGAAATACACTTATCACTATCATCAAACATCTTAACCACCACCAAACTGCTTCCTAACCTTGCTCTTTGATAAATGAATTGATGGATCATTAATATACCCTATCATTAGGTTAGGCAAAAAGGTGTCCCATCTACACTCAACCAAGAATCACCATAAACTTGAAACCACCACAACCAGACTCTGACAAACTAGGCCACCACATTGTGCGAGCTGCAATGGTGGGTCAAAAGAGAATTGAGGAATCAGAGTGAAAAGTTCCCACACCTTAATGCAGAGGTACCTTAATACAGAGGCAGAGAGAAACCGAATAAATCCAACGCCAAGCACTGGCAGTACCATTGCCCTAAAAACTTAAAAGGTGAATCCAAAACTCTCTAGCCAAGAGACTCAAGATTATCAAAAATATGTAATGCATCCTAGTCTATCAGAATAAAAAATAAGCACAAACAACACATCCTAACATTTACACTGCATTATCTAGACACTTACCATTAAATCAAGATCCTCAAAGGCATGCCATCAAATAAGCTCAAGATCTATATTATGGACCACACATCAAGCAGACAAGGGATAAACACACAACCAAAATAAGAAAAAGTCGGAACCAAAAAAAATCAATAAATAAAAGTATGAATGAGACAACAAATGGGGGATAAACATATCTAGGTGATCAGCAAAAGACAAGCCATCTATAGACACCCACCATATTGGTGTTAGAAACTCTTGAGATATCCTGAAATGGGGTATAATTTACAAAGTGAAGAAGTGCTCAACACCATAATTAGATGAATGCAACACGTAGTGATAGACAAAAGAAGCAGAATGGAAAGACAATACTACAACATCAGATGTACCGGTAGACGTTAAAAGCCTTAGGTTCATCTCGGCCACAATAAAAGAGTTGATGATTAGAGACAACCAATGAGCTAATAACTACTAACATAACATATATAAATTATTTACCATCGAGAGTTAAAATTTAGTATCAATCCTGGGGAATTATACGAGGCCAACGGTTTCAAATGAACACCAGTTTCACACCTCTGCGAATTAAAAATTAGTTCAACATTGCTGAAGGTGGGCTAAAAAAGGACTGCAAGACCAACAAAAAAGCAGAGCAAAAAAATTGGAGAAGAATTCTACATGCGGAAATGAGGTCAAAAGAATATTAGAATTGGGAAAACCAGTCTCTAGGCCCCCACAGTCACAATATTAATGTGTGCGTCTTTTGTCCAACACCTTGGAAAACTATTGGGCCTTCCATCTACCCTGGTCAGTACAAATTAAAATGACAAGCAGATCAATGCTTAAAGCCAAAAAAATGCTTTTAAAAGACATAGAAAGGTAATTAACCCATCAAACCTAATAAACTCCCCAGTAAAGTCACACCAATCAAGAACTACCAAACTGCAGAAAATGGAAGAGCATAACAATAAGGGAACATAGCTGACTAAGATCTAACATAGGGTCGACCTGACTGATGTGACTAGTTCTTTTTGTCAACATGGCACGGTTTTCCACCTTGTTTTCACTCCCAATCCCAGTTGGACACGTGGACCTCAAAGGACCAAAGGACTTGGGTATAAAAAGAGGAAGAAGGTGAGAAATCAGGGGATCTTGACATTTTTTTATTCAGCTTTTATATTTTATACACATTTCTTTACTCTTCTTCCCTTTTACTAACTTGATCGTCCGAGTGCTTACGCCGGAGTTCTCTCTGGTTAGTCTTTTGCAGGCTAGCTGAGGATTTAGTTGGATTCTTGAGAAGATCTCCCCATCGGAGACCTTTTCAAGTGGCGCCGTCTGTGGAAAATTGAGTATAAGACGTGAGGATGTCGAGTTTGGGTTCGAAGGGCAAGGAGGTGGTTGGTGCGGGAGGATCTTCCAACGGGGTGGGAATGACCCCGTCCGGTGGAGGGGATGGAGTCACTATACCAGGGGTGGAGGCGACCCTGCCTAGCGGTGGGGATGGAGTCACTATATCAGGGGTGCCTCCCACACCCGTTATGATGAGAACGCCGGTGGCAAACTTCGAGGCCCTATTCGCAGCGGAGTCAGTCCAGGTAATCGTGGACCAGTTATCGTCCATAGTCCAAAATGCGGTCAATATTTTATGGGCAAGGAAGAAGGCCACTGATGTAGTAGAAGCAGGGCGAACGGAGGATAGGATAGCGCCAAGAAGGGAGGAAGAACTAATGTCAGAGTTGGAAAAGTTGCAAGCGGAGGTGAAGGAGAAGAAGAAGCGAATGTCTGGACAAGATGTGGTAAAAAAAGGTATCCCATTCAAAGAAGTCGTCATGGCGGATGACCTCCCTGCAAACGTTAGGGCATTGAGCTATGACTATGATGGGACTACGGATCCTTGGGAGCACTTGTGTCGATTCGAGAATTCAGCCCTGCTGCACCGATACATGGATGGAGTAAAATGTCGGGTTTTTCTGACCACTCTGGCTAAGTCAGCTCAGCAATGGTTTAGCCAGCTCCCTAACGACACTATTGGTTCTTTTGATGAGTTCAGCTCAGTCTTTTTTCTCCAATTTGCCAGCTCGCGGAAACATCAGAAGACTGCTCTAACTCTCTTCGGTATAAAGCAGGGAGCACGAGCCCCTTAGGGGGTATGTGAAGAAATTCAATTCGGCAGCACTGGATGTACCCTCAGCCACGCAAGAGGTGCTATCTAGTGCCCTGTCTCAGGGATTGCAGGAAAGTGATTTCTTCAAATCAATAGCTAAGCGACCCGCCAAAAATTTCGACGATCTATTGGCCAGGGCTAAAAATTATGTGAATTTTGAGGAAGCACAGAAGGGAAAGAAGGACGAAAGTAGGGAAAAGAGGAAGGACAGGATAGAGGTGCCGCCAGTAGGACCTAAGCGATTTCGAAAGCCAGAAGGGAGACCTGGCCTGTTAAATCGGGCGCCCGACCTAACAAAGTTCACGCCTTTGATCGCCCCCGGGCACAGGTGTTAATGGCAACTGTAGGGCATATGGAGTTGAAATGGCCGGGGAACTAGTCTACTGTTCCCGTTAGGCCTCGGTCTAATTTTTTCTGTGACTTTCATAATGAGTATGGACACACCACTGAGGAATGCAGGCACTTAAGGAATAAGATCGAGCGCATGGTGAGAAAAGAGTGGTTGTAGAACTGGGTTAAGCAGGAGCACGAGATACGACCAGGATCAGATAGAAGTCCTGATAGACAAGATAGACCTACCGAGGGCAAACATGGCCGCTCCTCGGCCAAGCTGGCTCCATCTAGAGGAACAATTCATATGATCGTAGGAGGACTTACGGATGGGGACTCAAATCGAGCGCGAAAGGCATACGCCAGATGTTCGGGAGAGGTGCTCAGTATTGGGGGAAAAAAGGAAGGCCCGGAAATAGCCTTCGGGCCAAAAGATGAACATATGTTCGTTGTGCATAACGACGCTATGGTGATCACAACAACCATAGCGAATTACGAGGTGCCCAAGGCTATGGGGGATACCGGAAGCTCAGTCAATGTATTATTTCATGAGGCCTACTTAAGGATGGAGCTGGAAATGGAGATCAAGCCAGTGGGGACTGCCTGTTCGTCTTTGGAGGAAGAATGGTGGAACCGCTCGGACAGGTCACCTTGCCCATGTATCTGGGGGATATCCCCATACAAAACACACGGATGGTAACTTTTCTTGTTGTGGACTCTTACTCCACTTATAATGTTATAATTGGTAGACCTGCCCTTAATTCTTTTCAAGCTATTGTATCCACATTCCACATGAAGCTTAAGTTTGTGGTAGGGGATGGGATAGGTGAAGTAGTAGGAAATGCACAAGTGGCAAGAAAATGTTACGTTGAGGCGGTAAAGAAGGGAGAGCAGAAGAAATCCAAAAGAAAGGTGGTAGAAATAGACAAGGAAACCAAGCCCATTAAAATAGGGAAAAAAGAAAAGAAAAAAGATCCGGACCTGCTAAGTGTCAGGCCCGAGGAAGAGTTGATGATGGTAGAGCTAACCCCTGGAGATCCGTCAAAGATGGTCAAGATCGGAACTAAACTGGGATCCGAGCTAATTGAAGGAATCGTGGACTTCCTAAGAGAGAATAGAGATGTCTTCGCCTGGTCATCAGGGGACCTACAAGGGGTCGACCCTAGCATAGTAGAGCATCATTTAAATGTGGACTCTTTAGCGAGACCTGTCAAGCAGAAAAAGAGGTCGTTTGGGTATGAGAAAGATCAAATCATTCAAGAAGAAGTGGAGAAATTGCTAAAAGCAGGACATATAAGGGAGATCCAATTCCCAGAATGGGTCTCCAACGCGGTGCTGGTTCCAAAAGGTGAAAAGTTCAGGATGTGTATCGACTTCAGAGACCTCAATAAGGCTTGTCCCAAAGATCATTACCCGCTACCCCGGATTGATCAATTGGTGAATTCAACGGCGGGATATGAACTATTGAGCATGATGGATGCATATCAAGGTTATCATCAAACCAGGTTGGCCAAAGAAGACCAAAAAAGGGTGAGCTTCATCACTTCCTCGGGGACTTATTGTTACGTAGTTATGCCATTCAGGCTAAAAAATGCTGGGGCGACTTATCAGAGGTTGATGGACAGGGTGTTCAAGAGCCAACTGGGCCGCAACATGGAGGTCTATGTTGACGACATGTTGGTAAAGAGTAGGAGGGAGAAAGATCATATCACGGATTCTGGGAGAGACGTTTGTAGCATTGAGGAGGTTTGGAATGAAACTAAATCCGGCTAAGTACTCATTCGGTGTCAGGTCTGGAAAGTTCCTCGGTTTCATGGTTACAGAGAAGGGCCTCAAAGTAAATCCTGAGAAGGTAAGAGCTGTAGTAGAAATGGAATCACCCACGAGCATTGGCAAGGTACAACAGCTCACGGGGCATATAGCAGCACTGAACCACTTCATCTCTAGGTCAGCGGAGCGGAGTCTCTCTTTCTTCAAGGTGTTAAGAATGGCTAAAAATTTTGAATGGACACCGGGGTGCGAACAAGCCTTTAGGGAATTGAAAGCTTGTTTAGTCGCGCTTCCGTTGCTTACCAAACCAAGCCGAGGTGAGGAATTGTATTTGTACCTTTCCATAGGAATGGGGGCGATCAGCTCTGTTTTATTAAGGTCGGAGGGAAATAAGCAATTGCCGATTTATTATGTTAGTAAGGTCTTGCAAGGGGCGGAAACAAGATATTCAGAGATAGAAAAAGGAGGGTTGACTCTGGTGACGGCTACTCGTAAATTAAGGTTGTATTTCTTGTCTCACAAGGTGGTGGTGCTTACTAATATGCCTTTAGGGCACATTATGGGGAAACAGAAAGTGTCGGGTCATATGATAAAATGGGTCGTAGAAGTGGGAGAGTTTGACTTAGAATATAGGCCTAGAGTGGCGATCAAAGCGCAAGCTCTGGCGGATTTTTTGCAAGAAATGGCATCAGAACCGAGCACATCAATACAAGTCTGGTTATTGCACGTGGATGGTTCTGCTTCAATTGGGGGAAGTGGCGCGGGGATTGTCCTGACCAATCCATCCGGGGAAGATCTGGAGTTCGCGATTAAGTTTGGATTCAAAGCCTCGAATAACGAGGCTGAATATGAAGCCTTGGTAAGAGTACTCAAAATGGCATTAGATCTGGGAGTCAGGGTTGTAATAGCTTACTCCGACTCTATGTTAGTAACAAATTAGGTCGAGGGGAACTTTGATATCAAAGAAGATAGAACGAGGAGGTACGTAGGAGTGGTGGCAGATCTGGTAAAAAGTTTTGACAAATTTGAGTTGCTACAAGTACCAAGGGGAGAAAACACAAAGGCAGATCACCTTTCGAAAGTGGCTAGCTCAGCTCAGGAAAGTGAATCACGAAGCATAACGGTTTTGATGGATAGCCTGCCCAGCATCGGAGCCGAGATCACGGAAATAGGAGATGGAGATGACTGGAGAGCTGATCTCCACAGGTACTTAAGCACAAACGACCTACCTGAGGATAAGAGAAAGGCAGAGCGACTAAAAGCAAGAGTTGTGCAATTTTGGTTAATCGGAGGGCTATTGTATAAAAAGGTGTTCTCTTTACCATATCTGAGATGCTTATCAGAAGAAAAGGGTGATTATGTGCTGAGGGAGATACATGAGGGCGCATGCGGAGCTCACATCGGGGGAAGGGCTTTAGCCAAGAAGGTGGTCCGACCTGGATATTTTTGGCCAAAATAGAAGAAGGCAGCCGAGGAAATGGTAAGGAAATGTGAGAGTTGCCAAAGACATAGCTTGTTGATACACCAACCAGCAGAATTGTTAGGGGTTATGAGCTCGCCATGCCTTTTCGCGAAGTGGGGGATAGATATTGTGGGACCTTTCCCAAGAGCAACAGGACAGAGAAATTTTTAATCGTGGCAGTGGATTACTTTAGCAAATGGGTAGAGGCAGAACCCGTGGCCAGAATATCCGAGTCGCAAATTAGAAGTTTCATCTGGAAAAAAATTTAGTTAGCAGGTATGGATGGCCGGGAGACCTGATATCGGACAACGGAACTCAGTTTCAGGGCAGGAAGATCAGGAAATGGTTAGTAGAGATGAAAGTAAGGCAGCATTTTACTTCCGTAGCCCACCCTCAAGCGAATGGGCAAGTAGAGGTCACGAACCGCTCTATTGTCAAAGGAATCAAGGCAAGGCTGGAAAGGGCTGGAGGAGGATGAGTGGACGAGCTGCACTCAGTGCTATGGTCTCATCGCACCACTCCCAATGAGGCAACGGGAGAAACTCCGTTCAGTTTGGTATATGGAACTGAAGCTGTCATACATGTGGAGATCGGCATGGAAAGTCACCGCGTCCATAACTTCGAGGAAGAACTCAATACAGAACTATTAAGGGAGGCACTAGACTAAGTGGAAGAGAGGAGAGAGCAGGCATATCTAAAGATGGAAGCTAGCAAAAGTTTGTTAAAAGCCACATATGACAAGAGAGTAAGAAAGAGGAGCTTCAAAGTGGGAGACCTAGTCTTAAGACAAGCAGACGCCTTGAAACCAGTAGGAAAACTAGAAGCGAATTGGGAAGGGCCTTACAAGGTCACTAAGGTAATTGCTAAGGGAGCTTATGAATTGGAAGATATGAAGGGCACTAAAAGTCCTAGGCCATGGAATGTATGTCATCAAAGGAAATTTTATGTATGATTTACTAGTCTGAATGCAATCGATATTTTAGCAAAATATAAAAAGTGTTTTCCGGTCTCGCTCAAACCCACGAGTGGCGAGCTCGGCTCGTATCATCTCGTCCCTTGGGGAAATTCTATCTCCGAGGTTAAACAAGCTCAAACCCCGAGAGGTCGAGCTCACTGCACGTGCCATCTCTTAGTCCCTTGGGGAAATTCTATCTCCGAGGGTTCAACAAGCTCAAACCCCTGAGAGGCCGAGCTCAGCTCGTACCATCTCAGGTCCCTTGGGGAAGTTCTATCTCCGAGGGTTAAACAAGCTCAAACCCCTAAGAGGTCGAGCTCAGCTCGTACCATCTCAGGTCCCTTGGGGAAGTTCTATCTCCGAGGGTTAAACAAGCTCAAACCCCTAAGAGGCCGAGCTCAACTCGTACCATCTCAGGTCCTTGGGAGATTCTAAACTCCAAGGGTCATGCGGGTTCGAATCCCTAAGAATCCGAGCTCAGCTTGTACCTCTTCAAGTCCCTTAGAAAAATTCTAAGGTACGGGGGCAACTTTTAAATCCCTTGGAGGTCGAGCTTAGCTAGTGCCATCTCAAGTAAGGTAGACACCAACTATTAAATTATAAAAAAAGGGGGGGAGAGAGGTCGAACTGAATTGAGAAAATATGCATCAAATATTACAAACCAAAGGAGTAATTAATAGACTTTAAGTACATAGGTTCATTAGCAAAACATAAATACAAAGGCCCTGAAACATTTAGGGCACTACGTTGACTTGCACATCGGTAGTATTGGGATCGGGAGTGCCCTCACTATCACTACTAAGTGTTTCGAGAGAGGGATGAGTAGTTAAGGGCTGAACTTGCAGAGGAGAAGGTTGTGCAAGAGCTGAAGCCGAGCTGGAGGGAGCACCTCCTGAAGGATTAGCTGCTGGTTCAGAGGCATCGGGCAACTCCTTGATCGCTTCCTTCAGGTCGGGAACCTCGAGCGTGAGTCCCTTGGCTTGAGCCCTTTTAGCCATGATGATCATGCCTTGCTCAAGATAGGGAAGAGCAGCGTCAACCACCTGGTCCAGGTATTCGTCAGAAGCCAGTTATTTCTCCTTCTCCTGCTGCCACTCGGCCTGGCCGGCCTCGTACCCAGCAGATCTTCCCTCTTCCCTAGCTCGGATAATGTCCCCTCGAGCCTTTGTCAACTCCACCTCCAAGGCCTTAACCTTGTCCTCCGAAGTAGTGAGTTGGGCCTTTAACGCTTGAATCTCCAAAGAGGCCTTCTGCAGCTCGGTATCCAGGGTAGTAGACTTGGATTGCACTTGATCGAATCGATGTTGCAAGATCTCATTTGCCCGTCTCAGCTCGGTAGCATCAGTTAGACCTACGCGGGCATCCCGAACTATTGATTCCATGGTAAGAATCATCTGGAAAACAAGAAATAAGTAAGCAAGCTGAAGCAAATAAAAATAAAATTTAAAACTTTGTAAATTATTACCCGAGATGCGTGATGGGCCATGTCTCAGATACGGACTTGGATGTTCGCATTCCCCAAAGCTCGCTGATGGACCGGAGTGACCAAGTTTTCCACCCATGTAGCATTAAGCTCTGGGACCATGATATTGAGAGGGGAGTCCCCCTCTCCAGTTGGGAGATCGGCCAAATTTAGTCGGGACCTTAAAGGGTGGAATGTCCCCGAGCTAGATGCCGCATGGGACCTTTTCCTATGATGGGTCAAGTCGGCGGCAGGAGGGGAAGGGCTGCGAGAGGCTTGCCTCCGAGGACTCTGGGTCGGGGCAGCTAGAGTATGGGGAGCAGGAGGGACTTGCTCCCGGGGAGTGCTCGTCAAGGGGATGTGCCCCTCCCCTTCAGGGTGTATGGGTTGGCCTGAAGATTTCCTCTTATCGGCCGCCCGAGCTAGCCTCTCTTGCATGGATTGTTCTGTAAAAAGAAATGAATCAGTACGAGTAAATAAAAAATGAAGAACTGTTCAAGCAATTATACCTAGGTCTTGGGGAAGGTCTACCGCCTTCAGACTCAAGTTGAAATGATATAATAAGGGCCACGAGTCGATTGGGCATGGTAAGGATTTGCGTTTAAACACCGAGCTAGTGGATTGGTCACCGGTTTCACGCCCGACCTTGGTGGGGCAGATCATCAATCCAACGGGTGGGGAAAGCCCAGGGCTGGGGAAAAGTGATGTAGAAGAATCTTTTTTTCCAGTTCTTGTTAGATGAAGGGGTGCCGTCTATAAATTTGGCCAAGCCCCTGCTGGTGAAGTAGAAGAACCCCAAAGTGCTCGAAGTTTTAGCTTGGTAGAAGGTCCTCCAGAGCTGGGGGGTAGGCTCTTCTCCAGAATGCTGGACTATCATACAAAAGCTAACTAGTAGCCTAAGAGAGTTGGGGACTAGTTGAGTTAGAGGGATACCAAAGCTGCGGGAGACCCGACATAGAAGGTCGGGAACAGGGAAGCGCAGCCCTGCCTCAAGCTGTTCAACAAAAAAAGTGGCAAAGCCTGAGGGGGGATTGTAGGGTACGTCTATAGGCCCGGGCAAACGCAGTCATAATCATTCGGGATACCAGCATTTATTCAAATATTACTTAGAGAATCCTCCGAAAGGGTACTATAAATGTTGGGTCGAGCTGGGTTGTTACTAAAAGAAGCCATTCTTATAAGAGGAGGAAAATAGGTGGAAAATTCGGCTAATAAGTCGCGGTCCGGAAGAGAAGGGTGAAAGGTGCACGAAAGAGAAGAGGGGAGCATGCGAAGGAATTAGAGGGCGTATGTGTGTGTGTATATATATATATATATGTGAAATATATATGTATATATAGTGTTAATAATAATAAAATTTATAAAGAAGAAAGGGAAGAAGAAAAAGGAAGAGGAAGTAAGAATCAAAACTTACTTGATCGGTTGGCCATGGAAGCTCCGAGGGTGATGGAAGGATGGAATTTTTTCTCTAAATTGTTTTGGAAGAAAAGAAGATGCAGGGAGCTTGAGTGTAAATGGCGAAATGAAGGGGATTGGGGGGTATTTATAAAGGAGGGAAGATGAAGAGGTGGCTTGATGGAGAGCGTTGGATGATAGGCGGATCGACGGCTGGGGAGGAGAGAGAGGGTGAAGGGACGTGAAGAGACAGAATTAAATGCGTGTCAGGCGCGGGAATCAAAGAGGAATTTTGAAATTCAAAATCATAATTATCATCAATAGTTTAAGGGGAGATCTGGAGCTCCCAACTCACCTAGTTTGTATCTTAGGGGGACTAGTTGATTCGACCCACGCAAAGGAGACCTAGTTACTCACCTAGTTTAGGTCTACGACCAAACTAGGAGAGTAGGGGGACTAGTTGATTTGGCGTGTTTAAGTACAAATAATTAAGAGGGTAATCGTCAGATCTGTAAAACGTATGCGACATGGGTAAGAATCCAGATCTGACATAATACTTAGGAAGGATACGTGTCTTCCATAAATAGCGAAATCAGGATTGGGTCACGACAGAGCTGAGCTATACAATGATGCGGCCGACCTGTGGCGGTGATCCCTTTTTTAGCCACTCAAACGCATGACCGAGCTGATATTTCATACTCCCCTAGTTCAGGTCTACGACCGAACTAGGAGAGTAGGGAGACTAGTTGATTCGGCACCTTAGAAAATTTCATACTCCCATAGTTCAGGTCTACGACCGAACTAGGAGAGTAGGGGGACTAGTTGATTCGGCACCTTAGAATATTTCATACTCCCCTAGTTCAGGCCTACGACAGAACTAGGAGAGTAGGGGGACTAGTTGATTCGGCGTGTTTAGAGAGTACAAACGAGTAGAATGGGTATATGCCAGACCTGGAAGTGTATGCAGCAAGGGTAAGAATCCAGGTCCTGGCCGAGCTGGTCTATAAGTAGAGTGATTTAACCGACCTGACAGAGAGTTACTAGGACGAGAATACCGACAGAGAGTTACTAAGAGATACGACCGACCGACAGAGAGTTACTAAGAGATACGACCGACCTGACGAGAGAGTTACTAAGAGATACGACCGACCGACAGAGTTACTAGTTACTAAGAATACAGAGAGTAACTAGGAGATACGACCGACCTGACAGAAAGTTACAAGGAGATACGACCGACCTGACAGAGAGTTACTAGGAGATACGACCGACCTGACAGAGAGTTACTGGGAGATACGATTGACTTGACTGCAAGAGGCTAAAGCCTTGATCGACCTGGCAAGAAGTTACTAAAATAGGTGGACGACCTGACATGGAGTTATCAAATGTCAGGTCATACCTGCGCGCATTAAATGCTCCGAAAGGAAGACCTGACAAGTAATTAATATCCTAAAAAGCTGACTCGACCGGAAGCAACTATCCCCAGGGTCGACCTGACTGATGTGACTAGTTCTTTTTGTCAACATGGCACGGTTTTCCACCTTGTTTTCACTCCCAATCCCGTTGGACACGTGGACCTCAAAGGACCAAAGGGCTTGGGTATAAAAGGAGGAAGAATGTGAGAAATCAGGGGATCTTGACATTTTTTTATTCAGCTTTTATATTTTATACACTTTTCTTTACTCTTCTTCCCTTTTACTAACTTGATCGTCGGAGTGCTTACGCCGGAGTTCTCTCCGGTTAGTCTTTTGCAGGCTAGCTGAGGATCTAGTTGGATTCTTGAGAAGATCTCGCCATCGGAGCCCTTTTCAGATAGCAAGAGAAATAGTGAGCATGATGTGAATATCTTTTGTTGGTGGTGTTTATGATATAATGAGCATGATGTGAATAACTTTTGTTGTATTTACACAAAAAAGGTAAGTGGCATATTTTTGAAGAAAAAAAAAGAGTTAAGTGATATATTTTTTGAAATATGAAGTTACTGGCGATGATGTCGGGAAAATAAAATTCAGTCACAAGGTATTAGCAGTTAAACTTATTACCGTGATCATTAGGCTTAAGCAGAAAAGTTGTTAGCTTTTTAAATCAGTTTTACCTCCATGAGACTCTAAGCTGCCAAAAAACTGTAATTTAGCCAACTTTTCCCAACAAATCTTTTCACCATACTTACCTTTATTTTTAACTTTATTTGTTTCATATTATATTAATTGTGTTAAGATCCTAGTTCTGTCTTTCTGCACATTAATTTTTGAAGTTGGAAGGGTAAGATCTCTTTGATTAATAATTATCTTGGATGGTTTAATCATTTGATAAATCTAAATTTCAGCTGCATCTGTGGAAGAAACTCACACTAAATAATTGTTGACTTAAATCTTATTGCTTAGCCCTTTCTTGTGATATTTGAATGTAGTAGATTTATTAAAAAAAAAAAAAAAAATAAGGAGGTTTGTGATATTTCAATTATTTGAAAAGATGAGGTTAAAAAATAATGGACCAAACAGTACTCGGTCCATTTTTTTTTGGAGTCCAGCCCGGCCCAACCCACAAAAATACACTGAAAAAATTGAGTCAACCGGGCTGGCCCAATTTTTTGGGCCTAACGGGCCAGGCCAAAAAATTCCGGCTCATTTTGGGCCTCTAAAATTAGAGCCCAGCCCGGTGCTTTTACTAGGCCGGTCTTTGGAGGGGCGAAAACGGATCGGGTATATAAATTTAAACAATGAAAAAAATACTCATATGTTAACCAAATTAATAGGCTTTTATATTGTAAAAGACAACTATTTGAAATTTTTATCAAAATTTTGGGGGCAATCATCTATTTTAATAAAAAAATTTTTGAAAAATTTAGGGGTTGAATCCACCATTGCCTCGGGCTAGGCCAAAATTGACTCTAATATATAGGGGTTGAATCCACCATTGTATGAGACCGTATGGATAATCTCAACCATCCTTCTTAATAATCAAATGCTATGACTAAATGGATTAATATTACATTAAATATTTAATTTAATCCCCTAAACAATAATAACGTCAAAAATGAAACTAGATATTAATCTAATTATAACAAGAACGGTTAGAGAGAGAGAGAGAAGAAATGAACATATTATAATTCACGCCATATCTCCTCACAAATTCGCATCTCTCTCACGCCAGGAGCAATTTACTGATTCTCAACGTAAAAAAATGGATGAATATTATAGTTTAAGATGAAGAATCGTTGATAATACCAGAGGAAACTCCCATGGACATTGTTGATGAAGTAAACATCCATGGAGAACTCGAACCTGGTCATTAACAACAAACTCTTAAAAATTATAAATTTCACGAAGAAAATGATGCGTAGATACTTATGAAAAAATGCATATAACAAACTAAATATGCGAGTGCATTATGCCCAACTATGCAAGGTGTCATAAATCGTAGAAGCGAAAATCTTACGCAAAGTGTCATAAACTATGCAGTAAAAATCAACTAACTATGTATTATCTAGAAGTTTATATATGCAGTGTAAGCGGTATATTATACTCAAACTAAGCAAGTGTCATAAACTATGCAACAAAAATCAACTAATTATTCATTGTCTAGAAACTATCTATGAAATTTGTAAAAATTAAATATATAGTATATTATACCCAACTATGTCATAAGTGTGTTATAAACAGTGCAACAAGAAACAACTAATATTGCATTATCTAATGCTATCTAAGCAGCAAAAGAATACCAACTATGTTGGATTCCAAAAAAAAAAATTAAAAAAATGCCCCATAAATTCACGCTATTAAATAAAGTAGTTACAATCTCACCCCCATAAAAAAAGGTTTCAGAAAGTTAAACAATACCAAAAAAATCTGTCAAATTACAATATAGAAAATCTCGCCATATCTTTAAAAATTGCAGGACATAGAAATAAAATCTCAAAGGTTACCAAAAACAAACAACAACTTGCTGGATAATAAAAGTACCATTATACCCTTAATGAATTAAAATAAATAAAAAATCGTCTAAAATCCTAGAAAAATTAAAACCATAAAAAAATAATAAATGACTAAGATTGGTGACACTGACTCACCAAGAATGTGGTATCATTCGAACCAATTCCTATATATATTAGCAATTTTGGCTAGTTCGTGTTTCAAATGATCGAATCGATTCAATCGCCATATGTCTTAATTATAGGGATTATGTTCCCTATGTTCCGAGTTAAGGGTTCAATCAGATGGGATATCGATAAGCTCAGGAGACTTGCACACACGATGAATGCTTTTCTCAGTGATTGAGAAGAACAACGTAGTAGTATTAGAGAAATTGCTCCACCTAAAGCTCTATAAAATCCATGTACATTTTGTTTTATTGTTTTACATGCTTATCATTTGAATGGAGCAACTGCATAAGCACAAAAAAAAAAAAATTATACTTTCATTGCAAATGATTTTATTCTGTTATGCACTTAATAGTTTGTGATGACAAAACTGTTGAGTAGCTAACCCTGCAGCTCAACTGTAAGTTCTGAATGATTTCAATATGGGATTTAATGAAAAAGTTTTCTAAATCTGTTAGTGTTTTATTTAGCCCTTTTCTAGACTACCACTGGATACCAACATAGGTCCCACAAGCTAAACTACTAGTACTGTTTTTTTCCTTCCCTTTATTTTTTGTGTAATTTACTCATATGGAGTTTTCGTCATAATTGATAAAGGACTTTGATATAATTTTATTTAGAGTAAAATACATTAACACCCTCTATATCGGACCTTAAGTAGCATTTATCTCCATAACTTGTTAATTTAACACTTATCCCCTCAACTAAATTTGAGTTTGGTTTATAGTCAAACCACCATTGATAAAAAAGAAAGATACAGTAGCCAAAACTCAACCAGGGCTATAGCACTATCCCGCCACCCTATTCTTTCATAGAGAAAAAAAAATCTCCCTCCCTCACTCCTTCTCTTCTCCTTTATTTGCCACGAATTTTTTCAGATTTGGGTTTTACAGATTAATGGTAGTTGTGGTATTTTCAAAGGTGACTGTGGCGAAACAATGATATGAACAAAATATGCTTGCATAGATATTCATATTTTCAATGTAAAACATCATAGTCTAACAGACATATTATAATAGAAGTCGGGTAGGAGGGGAGAGCGTAAAAGAAACATGAAATGAAAACAAACCACCTGGAGAATGCTGAAAAAATAAATTAAAACAGTTCAAAGGTGTGAAAGGCAACAAACAATATGCTATAATAATAGTCTTTAAACAAATCAAAGTACATAATAGTGAATCTGATAGTAACCACAAACATTACTTATTTGCAACTGCGCGCGAAACAATACCTAGGAAGAGTAACACAAAACCCATCATTCCTCTTTTTTTACCTTCCTTACTATATGTCTGGTTGATCAATAATTTGGATCGGTAGACAGGAGAATACAATGTAGAATAGGTTTCAATCAAAAGTTGACATAATTATGGACCAAATCCATAATATTAAGGGTCATTGATTTTTAGTTAACTATAGGCACTTTCTTTGGTTTGGTACTGACACATTTACGAGTTACTAATTTAGTACCCAAATTTCACATATTTTTATAAATTGGTACCTACTAATTTTTAAAGACGAAAATGCCCCAAGATTTTTTTCATTTATGCTAAAAAGTTATGTTTTAATTAGAATTATTAAATTTAAAAAATAAATTTAATTAAGAAATAACTTATTATTATTTAAATTAAATTATTAAATTCCTAATTGTAAAAAATAAATAAAATAAATAATTTTTTTTTTTAAATTCGATTAAAAAACTAATTAAAAATTAATATATTGACAAAAAAATTGCTATAATTTCCTTATTTATTATCTGAATTTGAATTTTTAAATTATTTAATTTTCTTTTAATTATTAAAATTAGTTAACTAAACTATTTTTTCTTTTTGATTAATTAAAATTTTAATTTATGTTTATTAATTTACTAATTTAATGTAATTAATTTTATTTTTTGTAAAATTCTTTATTATTTTTAAAAACTTCTTTTTATTTTTTATTAATTAAATTAATTAAAATTTTAATTGATTTTATAATTTAAATACTTATACTCAAAAATTTATTTGTAGTATAACTTATGTTTCTTGGGGGCATTTTCGTCATTAAAAGTAAATAGGTACCAATTTACAAAAAAATATGAAGTATGGGTACTAAATTGGTCTCGAAAATGTCAGGTACCAAACCATCAAAGTGTCTATAAGTCAGGTACTAAAAAATCAATAACCTTAATATTAATATAGAAGGCAAGGTTATAAAGGTAATACAGTGGAAACCTCCCTATATTCAGGGCCGATCCTATCATTCTTTTGGCCTGAGTCGAACTTTTAAAATTGGGCCCCCTTTTTTTATAAACTTAAAAATAATATAAAACAATAAAATAAAGAATATTGTGCAATATATAGAACAATTTGAATATAGTTAAACAAATATGACATCATGTTCAAAAATCCAAATAGTTATTTAAATATAACGCACCTTATAGTTTTGGTCACAAAAGTATTAATCAAAATCAAGTTGTTCAACAATTCAATTCTCAATCGATAACATAGCTAACTCATTCAATCTTTCTTTTGACATGGGTGATCGTAGAAACTTTTTTTCTTTTCCATGGACGAACAACCTACTTTTTTTCTATTTTGTTCCCACGTTTTCAATTATTTTAGGCGTCCTTTTCTTTTAACTCTTTTACCTTTTAAAATCTAAATTGAGAAAATTTAATGTTTGACCATTAATGAAAATTAAACTTGATAATTGTTAAGATCTAGGCTCAACAAGGTTACAAGGCCCAAGGAAAATGGGCCATTGGGAAGCTTCTATTTTTTTAATCTAAAACAGAAAAATACAAAAAGAACAAAAAATAAGGACATTTTGCAGCTACCTAGATTCGAACCCAGGCAATTCCAAAGTACAATCACAAGCTGCAACCGCTGGGCTGCACATATCATTTGTTCAATTATGAACTTATTTTATATATGTCTATTGTAAGAGGCATACGAAAAATTAGGCCCCTAAATTTCGTAATTTTTTCCGGGCACGAGTCGACCGCCTCGCTCGACTAACATAAGGAGCGGCCCTGCCTATATTAACATACTTCACTTTAGAAGGATCAAAGTTACATCAGATTTTCCTAATCATAACACGAAAACATCACAAAAATGTGATATGTCGCTCCAAAATGTTTTATCAATGAAAAATATATCCACAAGAAGGCGATAGCCTCTTAACAAACATCATATTGCTCAGTCGTGGAACTTCTAAATCTTTTTACGCATTACGCAACAACCCTCTCAATATTTCAATGCCTTGTTGTCTGTCATATCTGAAATCTGAAGTTAAACAAAATAAACCAAAGTACCGAATTTGGTCAATCATTTTTTCAGGCAATTTATTTCAAATTTATTGGGAAAAAATAACTGGAAGAGAAATTAACCAGATTAAAAAAGTTCATACCAAATGCAATGGAAATGTAATCCTTCTAAAGTCTATCTTGCACAAGACGTGCGATCTGTTGCCTCTCCATCTCCTCTGTTAAGTCTCCACTTAATTTTGCATCTTGTTCAATCTCATTGCCCTCGTGTTTCTCTATCATCGGGTTCCCTAGTGTCTTCTCATAATCTCTCGTTGTATTCATTCGAAAGTCTGTCTAAATTGTAAATTACTCTTCTGCCATTTAAATTAATATATGATTGGGGTATTTTAGTCTACTCAAAAGTTTGCAGAAACATTCGTATATAAATATAATAGATATAAATATAAATGTAATATATGTTATATATATTTTATATAAATATAATATAGTAAAATATAATATAATAATAAAAATAGTAAAAAATAAAAATAAATTATATAAATAAAAATAATAAATAGAGAATAGAGAATAGAGATAGTCAATGGAATTTATGATATTAAATCTCGTAGGTGTTTATTCTTTCTTTTTCTCTCTCTCTCTCTGGTGCTAGTTTGCTTTTAACAAAATAAGTAACTTCACATTGTAAATTTTTTTTAAAAATTGCAAAGATATGATCTACCGAAACTCTAAAGTAATGGGCACTTTTGGGCAACTAATCAGAAAAAAGAAGTTAAAAATTGTTGGAATTTGGTTTTGTTGTTATGAGTTTGACCACATATTTAAATAGGTTTTATTAACGCAAAATGGAAATAAATTAGATAATCTTAATTTATATTGTGAGTAGATGAGATTAGTACTTGATTTTCCTGAAAATCAATCTCGGGTGAATGAGAAATAAATGCACAAATTTAGCCACAAAATGAACTTAGAAATTGGAAATTTTGGGAGATGGAATAGACACCATCTCACATTGAGTTCGTGAGCCAAAAGTAGCTCACATTATTTAACTCAAAGTTGAAATATTAGATTTGAGCCCTTGAGGCACCAAAAGTTTTTAAAGAATGGAAGTCCTACATGCTAGACTAGGTAGTAGGTTTGACCCACACGCGCGCCGTCAGCTGATCGGGCTTGGGCTTCTCAAAAACTTATCTTTTTGGACAAATTACATTTGAAATTATTTTTATTTATGTTATTTTGGTCATATTTGACTACAAGTGCATCTGTTTGCTGCAAGTATTTTTCAAATGATAGAGTCAGTCCAGATTATTGATTTTGGTCAAATAGGTGTGTCTAATCGGGCTAAAATCACACTTTCTGGACTGACAAATGTTGGTTTAACTTGAGGTATCTGTTTAGGCAACCATTTTCCAGAGGGTTGTGTACGTACGGTACCACCTTTCATTGTCTACAAATAGAGTGCCCTTGCAGAATGAATATTATACCATTCAACAAGCATTCTACATCTTGTTGTCTACTCTCCTTAATCTCAAAATTGCTGAAACACTTTGAATTTCATTGTGGATTATTATTTGCAAGTGTTGCTAGAATAAACCTGAAAATCATGTATCTTAAAGGCAATTTCCAGAACCATTAACAATTCAGTACATGACAATTTCATTTTGTGGAGAATTATGAATACTAGCCTTGACTTTACAAACTTGTCCAGTTATTCTGCCCATTTTTTCTAGCAAACGATTACCTCAGTTGTATCAAAAATGGATTGTGAATTTCAATTTTTGCTTGTGTGATGTGGGAATATCATTTCTCTTTATATCTATCTCAATTTATATTATTATGTGTTTGTAATTTATTTATTTTTTTGTTTGTTCCATGCTTATTATATATAGTCATTAAAGCATTTATTATCAATATAGTATATATATATATATATATGGTTCTAATACGAGTTGTCAATGCTAGATTTGTTACTATTAATGTTGCTCTGTTGAGTTTCTATTAAGTTACGTATTGTTGTTTGGACTTCGGAGATAATTACTAAATACTCGCAGAAGCTTTTGTGACTTACTACATTGTAAGAAGAAGAAAATATATGTTAACATTTAAAACATTGCATCATAAATGGTACTAATATAAATTAAATATGCAATTGCTAATTGATTCTTATATCTTGGTTTGATTTTATCTATATGCTAGTTTGATTTGTCTATTGATAATTCTATAAGTTGGGCTTTTATAATCATAAGCAATAGTTCACAATTTATTCATAAAAAGACAATGGATCAAATAAAATAAGACAACGTTAAACAAAACACAAGTTAAAACACTCGAAATAACTAAATTCAAACGTGGTCACTACAAGAAAAAAGCTAATAGACATCGGTTAAAAACCAATGTCAAATGATAAAAAACCGATGTTGAAAGCACTGTTGTTAAAGGGGTGGTTTTCAACATCGGTTTTAACCGATGTCTATAAGTGAAACAACATCGGTTAAAAACAATGTTAATTAGGAAATATAAGTGATGTTAAAGCCCCTGATGTTAAAATGGGAATTATTTAACAACGTTTTGTAACCGATAGAAAATAACGATGGACTTTTTTGTTGCTGAATAATATAACGATGGTTTATATTATGATCTGAGTGGGTTGCTGAATTTGATTCAAGGTTTCAAAGAGTTCACTATTTTGTGAAAACTGTTGTTTAATACTTCAAAGACAAAAATTTAGACAAAATCCGTTGTCTTTCGAGTGTTGTTGTTCAATATTTTTCTTGTAGTGTACGAATGTGACATGCCAGAAGAACCCCTATAGTCTGCGTGTATTATAACGTATAGTTTGGGGCATGGTGTTAATAAATTATAATCTTTCAAAAATTTGCCGTTTAATATTATGTTATGGACTTTCGTTAATATTATGTTGGCTTTTATAGTTATTGACAATTATATATCAGGTTATACGTTGTAGCATATTGGAAATTTCTATATTATTAGAAAGTTCTTAATTGTTTATGATAATTTTCCTGTATAGGTAGAGAAATCTTAAACCACGATTCTTATTTAATGATGTGGACCTAAGTCGTAATAACCGTATTCTCTAATGAGATTCGTGTATAGGTAAAACGAATAAAAGAAGTTATGAAATGATGAGAAAATATCTACTATAATTTAATTATATGGGGTATCATTATTAAGTTTTATAGCGTGATAGACAACGGAAATCCACGTCGTGGATTTTATTACCTCGATTTATGAAAATAACCATACTGGAAAATTTGGTTTTGTGTGAGAAAGAAATGGATTTTGATCCTATAAATAGCCCCTTGTATCCATGGATAAAACTGTAAGTTATTTTATATTGTTTCTTGTTGCTCTAATCTTTTATTCAATAATGAGTTCTTCAGGCCTGAACTACTCAGCAAGGAAAGGAAAGGGTCGCCAAAAGGTGAACATGGTGAAGATAGAAAATGAGACCAATCGTCAGATCACTTTTTCGAAGCGTTGTGCTGGCTTATTCAAGAAAGCTAGTGAGCTCAGCACTCTCTGTGGTGCCGAAATTGTTGTGGTTGTTTTCTCCCCTAGAAACAAAGCTCATTCCTTTGGCCACCCCAATGTTGAGATAATTTCAAGTAGATTTCTCAATGAAAATGGCCTATCGGGTGATGCTGACAAATTGCTTGACTCATCATAAAGCAAACATAAGCCAACAAACTCTGGAACTCAACCAACTTGAGAGACAATTGTATCTTGAAAAAAAGCGTGCATGTGAACTAAAACAAGCCAGGAAGGTTGACATCAACAAGCTTGACTACGACCAACTTTGTCACTTGGAGGGGGCTATACGTAATTTCCAACAAGAATATGAAGCTAAAGTGCAAAATGCCCCTAATTTTCAAATGCCAAGATCATCAATTGGTCCTAGTTTTACTGCTCCATTTAGTTGTGATCATGCGCAATATGGTAACAGAGGAACCATATCTCGTGGTAAAGGTAAATCAGTTTGTGGTGGATCATAAGCTCCTATTCGATATGATCCAGGTGTTGGTAGCTCTAATGCTCAAGTTGGAAGCACGCGAATAGTTGATGACTCTTGCGCTCCAATCCCATATTCTTCTAGTGTCAATTGCGCTCCAATCCCATATTCTTCTAGTGTCAATCCCAAGAGTCTTGCCAAATATTAAGAATGTGTATTTCTACGTTCTGCATGGCTTTGGCCTTATGGCTTTCAAGAAGTTTTTAGTTTATTATGCTTAAGTTGTTGGGTCTTTTCTTTTGGTGTCTTTTATCATGTCAACGCACTACAAGAAATATACAAATAGACATCACCAAAAATACATCATTTTGTTCACTTTTCTGTTGTCTTATGGTTTCAACATCGGTGTTTTACGGAAACGATATCTATGAGCGCATTTTCCCACTAATAGACATCAGTTTATTTTACCGATGTCGATTGTTACCATAAAGTGATGTCTATTTTGTTTTTGACATCGGTCTGTCGACAATAGTTATGCAACCAATGTTTATTGTTGGGAAAAGTGTTATTTGACAAAATCTGAAATAACGTTTACCAAAAAAAAAGTAAATCTGAAATAACGTTTTTCTTTGCCCTAGTTCCCATAAAACGTTTTCCTCAATGTTACAAATTAAGTTTTTCTCTTTTTTTTAACCCAATTTTTCTCTTGAGGAATTTCTCTAAATTCCAAACCCTAACCTCAAATCTCAGTGTCGTCCACTTTTGCTTCTCAAAGCATCTCAGAGCAGGATACATTAATAATCATGTATAACCCCAGGCCACTCCCCCGCCATCTCTCTACTCCCTCGCCTGCCTCATCCTTTCTGTTTGATCCAAACCCTAACCCTAATGTTGCTCTTATTTCTATGTCCACTCCTGATTTCGCCACCCGTAAGCGTTGTTGGAGCTCCAATGTTTTGGACGAGGACACTTACGTCACCACCATCGAGAAGATTATCGAGCGAGACTTCTATCCAGACATCACCAAGTTGTGCGATCACCTCGACTGGCTGCAGGCTATTCGAACCCACGACCATGTGCTCATCCGAGATGCCCAGCTCCAGATCATCGAATGTTGTCGCCTACGGAAAAGTGGAGACTCCGCCGATGCTTCGCTTGTTCCACCACTGTGACCGTTCATCCTTTTTCCTGAATATTTCTGTTACGCTTCCTTATATAATGAGAAAAAAGAGATTCTTGTAAGTGATGAACTAGACGGCAATGGTGATGGAGGAGAAGAGCAAGTAGATGTTTTGTTGTTACTTGATGACTTTTTTAGCAAGTACACGAGTGAGGATAATGAGAGCTTCTCGAGAATTATCGAAAAAGTTAATTTTCTTATATAACATAAATATATGTGGGTTGTTTGTTATTTGTAATTTATACACACAGAAGTCAATATAATCTGACTTTTGTGGTTAATGTAGAGGTTAGGATGATGCCTAGATGGATTACAATGATTTTCAAGTCTAGAATGGATGGTTTTTGAATATTTGTTGTTAGCCTTGTTGAACTTCTGCTATTCTCAAAATGTGCTCTCCGATATAGGGTCTTCAAATAGGTTTTGGTCAATGGATTGGTACTTTAGTGTAAAATTTGTTTGCTATAACTTCTTCGTAGTTAGTATGTTGTGAATAATTTGTTTTGGATGAATCTTCGTTTCGGTGAACCTGCACAACAATGGTGCTTTGTGACCTGTGTTTTTATGATTTATCCCTCAAAATGATTTTTTAATTTATTCATCGCTCTACATTAAGGGTAGAGTTGCTTGGTTTTGTGAATATATTTGTCATGCATGTGCAGACACTTACTTCTTTGGATCTCATGCACTTGTAGCACCAGAATCAAATAGTTGTGTTTAACTTTCCGTGTTTGCAGATGTATGCTTAAAGCTTTTTTGATGAATGTACGTTTGTGTAGCATTCATGTCTTTGCAAGATCAATATAGTCAGGCATGTATGTTGTGTCTGTGATGATGCTTCCTAGAAGAATATTTCATTATAGGACATTAAGAAATATTCTCCATCTCTTTCTAAGTCTGGATAACAAAGGAAAAGCAGAGTCTCTTGACTTTGTTCCTTAAATCAGTCTTTGGTTCAATGGGAGTGTATTCATTGTGAAAGTTTCTCATTTATATTTCTAGATTAACCATTTTTCTTGGTTTTATACGCCTAAAGATGATGTGGATATCTATTATATTGTGGAAATCTTTTGCTCCCAGTTCAGTGTAGCTCTAAATCTGTCAAATATTCAAGGAAATGGCAGAGTGCTAATAACCTTATGAAAATAGTTGATAATAACTTGTGTTTTCATATAACTAGGTTAATTCATTGATTTATTTTGCAGATCTGTTTGTTTCAATTTAATTAAATGTTCTTAAAATTGGTAACATCATGTTTTCTTCACTTATTTTCTTTAACAAATACAACAGATGTATGCATATTCATACAATTTAGAGATATTGACACTGGCCACTATTCCAGTCAGATTGTAGCCTAGAAAATTGGAAAATGGTTATGCATTCTTATTACTTAGATTGAGTTTCTTTCCTCTCCCAAAAGCAAGGTCTGGGCCAAACGGTGGCTTCACCTAGTTTGTGGCACGGGGGTGCACTGAGACTAGAAACCATGGCATGTGGCCTAGGCTGGGCTTTAATTGCTATGATTGGAAGACAGAGTTGAGCCACTGGACTCTTGTGCACTTACTTATTAGAGTCAATATGGTTCTTTTCTATTTAAGGCTTTGTGTTCTTATGTTGCTGGTTGCGATCTCAATACTCCTTAACAAATAGTTATGGAATTGATATTTTATTATTTAAACAAGATTACGAAGCAGTGTAGTTGGGAGAAGCCTGTTGAGTTGATGACTCCTTTGGAGGTGAGTGATTTCGTGATGTGCTGGTTTTCAATATATATCGAGTAACATCTATTTCTTTTGAAGGTGGTTTCACTTTCTCAAGGCAGGCAACAATTGCTATTTATATTTCACATGTAATGTTGGGATTTAAATATTTGTGGTAATAATCTCTAGATGATGTTGTTCCCTAGCATTAATAGAACAATATGTGCTCAATTACTTGCTTGACTTGGGGAGGGTATATGCATGTTCTGCAAAATTGTTGTTGCCTAGAATTAATAGAACAATACATGTTGTATTAATTGTCCGAGTTAGGGAATGTTTATATACATGTTTGGTTGAGTTACTTTTACCTTAAAGCATTCTTGTGTCTTTTTCATTGGAACAATTTTTCAATCAATGCTTTCAATTTATTTTGCGATAATTTTGATAAAATGAGTGTTGTATCCAATGCTGGCTTCTTTTTTGCACCCAACATTTAGAGTTTGATCCTGCCATGCTTATTTAAATTTCATACAATTTCTCGATTATTTCAGCTGTTTACTGACTGTTTCTTCTAGATTTATTTTTTGTTTGTTTCGATATCAGTATTAGTGATCTCCAAAGTTATTTAAATATTTGTTCTTTTATTACTTGTTTGTATGAATTTATAAATGCTATCAATCTTCAACTGATCTGATGGTACACCGTCTAGCTCATGCCTGCCTTTGTGGTTCTCAAAGATGTCTACAGGTACAGGTTCTTGAACTCTAGTTAAAGTATGAATTGAGCGTGGTAGATGACAAGTAATGATACTGAAAATTCATGTGCTCTGACTGCCCCAGTACGGTTATCTCATACAGATAATAATTGAAGTATGTTTCTTATCGATCGGGATAACAACAATGGATTGAAGTGATTAAGTGAAGGCAAAGATGACAACATATGTCTCAGATAGTTTAGGCCACATCATTGCAGGGATCATCTTCAAGCTCTCTCAGGCTAGGATAAGGACTACTGAGCTGCATATCAGTAAGTATTTGACGAAGCTCAGAATCTTCTTCTTTGAGCTGAGCATTTTCCTGGAGTACTCGATCGTGACGCTTCGATGCATGGTTCAGTTTGTCCATGAGTTGGTGATTCTCATTCCTGAGCCACACAACATGTGACCAAAGCTCATCCAAGTGCTTTTGTTTGCACATGCGTGATCGTCGTGGGGACTCTCGGTTCGAAATCATTCTTCTTTGCTTTCTCTCATTTATTATGCTTAATTGTTGCTCATCTGCTTCATCAGAAGTTGAATTACTGTTGAAACATTGATGATTTAATTCTTGAACTTGGGGCATGATATTGAGTTGATATAATGGGTTAGGAAATCTTCTAAATTGATATGCTGGTGTGGTGTTGTTACTAGTCAAGCCAAAATGAGAAGAGAATTGAGTTGGGTTTAAAGGGTATAGATAATGTAGCTCAGTTGGTTGCATTGCTATGATATTATTGTGGAATGAGTTTCAGTGAGATGTACGGAGATATCAGGAAGAAATTTGTTTTTTTATCTCTTAGGCGAATGTCTTGTTTGACCTATTTTGTTGAACTGTAACTTAATGTATTAGAAACAAAATACACCAAATTAGAGTATTAGAAACAAGACTAAATTGCATTAAAATGAAACACAAATTGCAAATGAAGATGAAGCTAATTAAAAAGAAAAATAGGATTTACACTGTCGAGCCATTGAGTGATTAAGGCCTTGTAAAAACATAATGTATAATCATTAATCATAAATAGTAAAAAGATACGCTTCATATCTCATAAAGCTCCTTGTTGAGTCAAACTAAACCTTTGAAACCTTTATGGAGGAAGTATAGTGTTTCTTTATTCTCTTATATGATTTTATTTTGGTTTAGCACCAAATTTCTAATTGTTTTCACCTAATTCTTGTTTAACCTTTTTTTTTTATCAAGAGTCCTATTTTTGAGCACTCAAAAGAGTAGCCTATTAGTTTACAGTTCCTTAGAGTGAGGATATTTTAGAAGGGTTTTAGGTCTTTGTCGCTTTTTCATGAATATAACATTCAATGAAGCAGGTGAAAGAAGATTCATGTAGCATCCCCAATTGTACATGATGAAGCCTTTTGGAGTTGAGTTATTATGAGGGTTTTCATGAAATGCAGATTAACTAGGTCCCGGATATAATCACTCTTGATTTAAGAAAATTACATTGCTGGTTGAAAGTTATAAATGTTGTATTCATCTACAAAGCCAGTGAGATTGAGGTAAAATCCCATTTGTGTTTGGTCTGAAAAGTAGACATCTGTTTACATTCGTTTTTGTTCTTCTCTATTTTGTAATTTAGTCCAATTATAAAAGATCAAATAAAATTAAGGGATAATTACAAAAAAAAACCCCGAGATTTGTGCTAATTACAAAAAACCCCGAGTTCTTTGAAAAGTGCAAAAACCCCATTGAGGTTTGATCCTTCTTACTTTTCCCTTTAGCAAGATTAATATAGTTGGATTTTACTAATATAATTTGTGTTCATAGTTCAAAAAAGATCAATACACTCCAAAGACAAATTGATGAAGTGTGTTTAGAGTGGGCGCATTGCATATAAGACCACATGTTTGAGTAGAACAGGTATTCAAGCTACCCTGACTTGGCTAGAATTTTGTTTGTTTCAACTTTGTTACGTACTAGGTGAATTAATTTTTTTTAATGTTGTGTACGTGCAGCAAATATTATTCATTCGTAGAATTTTTCATTGTTCTTGTTATATTGTGATTGTTAGGTGTAATAATGTATGAATTATTTGTGTATTGCATATTATTTTTAATGGTATATATGTTTTAGTTTTTATGTGTGTTAATTTTTGTTTTGTTATTTAATTAATTAAAAGCCATTATTCACGGATTCAACTTTGAAGTTTGAACTCATTAGGTTTGAGGTTCGGGGCGGTGTGAGACTGTAAGTTGGTCTCATTCTCAATTTTAGCCATGGCGATTTTTTGTCGGCCTTTTCCCTTTTTCGGTTGGTTGTTTTGATCTGAAGGATTGTTGTTTCCGGGTGGGGGGTTTTGAGATGATGAAGCCATTGGAGAATGAAAATTGATGCTTATATTGTCTCAACTCAGAAAGGTTTTTTTTTTTGAAAGTGTGGTTTGTAGCCATGCCGAGGATGAGCTATTTATAGGAGGAAATTGCATGTCATGCTGATATTCAGTATCTATTTTCTTTAAATGTATTTTGTAGGGTTAGATTTTATTAATTGTTAGGATATCAAAAATATATATGTGATTATTCAATACATTTGTGAACATTGAAAAAAATAAATATTCATGTTATGGAATAATATAGGTCTACATGTGATTACTGATAATTTTAGCTTGTTTTTGTAATTATAATTGTTTCTTTTATCTCCATCTTTTCGAGGTTGTTTTACCGGATCGAGGGTCGAATGATGTTTCAGGACGTGTTAGTTCTACTTTCACTAGCACTCATGAAACATCCTTCGACCCCTCGATCTGGTAAAACAACCTAAAAAGATGGAGATAAAAGCAACAATTACAATTACAAAAACAATCTAAAATTATCGGTAATCACATGTCGACCTATATTATTCCATAATATGAATATTTATTTTTTTCAATGTTCACAAATGTATTGAATAATCACATATATATTTTTGATATCCTAACAATTAATAAAATCTAACCCTACAAAATGCATTTAAAGAAAATAGATACTGAATATCAGCATGACATGCAATTTCCTCCTATAAATAGCTCATCCTCGGCATGGCTACAAACCACACTTTCAAAAAAAAAAACCTTTCTGAGTTGAGACAATATAAGCATCAATTTTCATTCTCCAATGGCTTCATCATCTCAAAACCCCCTACCCGGAAACAACGATCCTTCAGATCAAAACAACCAACCGAAAAAGGGAAAAGGCCGACAAAAAATCGCCATGGCTAAAATTGAGAATGAGACCAACTTACAGTCTCACACCGCCCCGAACCTCAAACCTAATGAGTTCAAACTTCAAAGTTGAATATGTGAATAATGGCTTTTAATTAATTAAATAACAAAACAAAAATTAACACACATAAAAACTAAAACATATATACCATTAAAAATAATATGCAATACACAAATAATTCATACATTATTACACCTAACAATCACAATATAACAAGAACAATGAAAAATTCTACGAATGAATAATATTTGATGCACGTACACAACATTAAAAAAAAATTAATTCACCCAGTACGTAACAAAGTTGAAACAAACAAAATTCTAGCCAAGTCAAGGGTAGCTTGAATACCTGTTCTACTCAAACATGTGGTCTTATATGCAATGCGCCCACTCTAAACACACTTCATCAATTTGTGCTGGAGTGTATTGATCTTTTTTGAACTATGAACACAAATTATATTAGTAAATTACAACTATATTAATCTTGCTAAAGGGGAAAAGTAAGAAGGGATCAAACCTCAATGGGGGTTTTTGCACTTTTCAAAGAACTCGGGGTTTTTTGTAATTAGCACGAATCTCGGGTTTTTTTGTAATTATCCCTTAATTTTATTTGATCTTTTATAATTGGACTAAATTACAAAATAGAGAAGAACAAAAACTAATGTAAACAGAGGTCTAATTTTCAGACCAAACACAAAATGGGATTTTACCTCAATCTCACTGGCTTTGTAGATGAATACAACATTTATAACTTTCAACCAGCAATGTAATTTTCTAAAATCAAGAGTGATTATATCCGGGACCTAGTTAATCTGCATTTCATGAAAACCCTAATAATAACTCAACTCCAAAAGGCTTCATCATGTACAATTGGGGATGCTACATGAATCTTCTTTCACCTGTTTCATTGAATGTTATATTCATGAAAAAACGACAAAGACCTAAAACCCTTCTAAAATATCCTCAGTCTAAGGAACTGTAAACTAATAGGCTACTCTTTTGAGTGCTAAAAAACAGGACTCTTGATAAAAAAAAAGGTTAAACAACGATTATGTGAAAACAATTAGAAATTTGGTCCTAAACCAAAATAAAATCATATAAGAGAATAAAGAAACATTATACTTCCTCCATCAAGGTTTCAAAGGTTTAGTTTGACTCATCAAGGAGCTTTATGAGATATGAATCGTATCTTTTTAGTATTTATGATTAATGATTATACATTATGTTTTTACAAGGCCTTAATCACTCAATGGCTCGACAGTGTAAATCCTATTTTTCTTTTTAATTAGCTTCATCTTCATTTGCAATTTGTGTTTCATTTTAATGCAATTTAGTCTTGTTTCTAATACTCTAATTTGGTGTATTTTGTTTCTAATACATTAAGTTACAGTTCAACAAAATAGGTCAAATAAGACATTCGCCTAAGAGATAAAAAAACAAATTTCTTCCTGATATCTCCGTACATCTCACTGAAACTCGTTCCACAATAATATCATAGCAATGCAACCAACTGAGCTACATTATCTATACCCTTTAAACCCAACTCATTCTCTCTTCATCATTTTGGCTTGACTAGTAACAACACCACACCAAAGATATCAATTTAGAAGATTTCCTAACCCATTATATCAACTCAATATCATGCCCCAAGTTCAAGAATTAAATCATCAATGTTTCAACAAAGAATTCAACTTCTCGATGAAGCGGATGAGCAACAATTAAGCATAATAAATGAGAGAAAGCAAAAAGAATGATTTCGAACCGAGAGTCCCCACGACGATCACACATGTGCAAACAAAAGCACTTGGATGAGCTTTGGTCACATGTTGTGTGGCTCAGAATGAGAATCACCAACTCATGGACAAACCGAACCATGCATCGAAGCGTCACGATCGAGTACTCCAGAAAATGCTCACCAAAGAAGAAGATTCGAGCCACAAATACTTACCGACATGCAACTTTCGAATAGTCCTTATCCTAGCCGAGAGAGCTTGAAGATGATCCCTGCAATGATGTGGCCTAAACTATCTGAGACATATGATGTCATCTTTGCCTTCACTTAATCACTTCAATCCATTGTTGTTATCCCGATCGATAAGAAACATACTTCAATTATTATATGTATGAGATAACCGTACTGGGGCAGTCAGAGCACATGAATTTTCAATATCATTACTTGTCATCTACCACGCTCAATTCATACTTTAACTAGAGTTCAAGAACTTGTACCTGTAGACATCTTTGAGAACCACAAAGGCAGGCATGAGCTAGACGATGTACCATCAGATCAGTTGAAGATTGATAGCATTTATAAATTCATACAAACAAGTAATAAAAGAACATATATTTAAATAACTTTGGAGATCACTAATACTGATATCGAAACGGACAAAAAATAAATCTAGAAGAAACAGTCAGTAAACAATGAAATAATCGAGAAATTGTATGAAATTTAAATAAGCATGGCAGGATCAAACTCTAAATGCTGGGTGCAGAAAAGAAGCCAGCATTGGATACAACACTCATTATATCAAAATTATCGCAAAATAAATTGAAAGCATTGATTGAAAAATTGTTCCAATGAAAAAGACACAAGAATGCTTTAAGGTAAAAGTAACTCAACCAAACATGTAGATAAACATTCCCTAACTCAGACAATTAATATAACATGTATTGTTCTATTAATTCTAGGCAACAACAATTTAGCAGAACATGCATATACCCTCCCCAAGTCAAGCAAGTAATTGAGCACATATTGTTCTATTAATGCTAGGGAACAATAGCATCTAGAGATTATTACCACAAATATTTAAATCCCAACATTACATGTGAAATATAAATAGCAATTGTTGCCTGCCTTGAGAAAGTGAAACCACCTTCAAAACAAATAGATGTTACTCGATATATATTGAAAACCAGCACATCACGAAATCACTCACCTCCAAAGGAGTCATCAACTCAACAAAGCCCTCAACTACACCGTCTTCGTAATCTTGTTGTAATAATATCTGAGCAAATACATATTTAAATAATAAAATATCAATTCCATAACTATTTGTTAAGGAGTATTGAGATTGCACCAACAACATAAGAACACAAAGCCTTAAATAGAAAAGAACAATATTAACTCTAATAAGTAAGTGCACAAGAGTCCAGTGGCTCAACTCTGTCTTCCAATCATAGCAATTAAAGCCCGCCTTAGGCCATGCCTAGCCACATGCCATGGTTTCTAGTCCGATGCACCCCGTGCCACAAACTAGGTGAAGCCACCGTCCGCCCGCACCTCGCTTTTGGAGAGGAAAGAAACTCAATTTAAGTAATAAGAATGCATAACCATTTTCCAATTTTCTAGGCTACAATCTGACTGGAATAGTGGTCAGTGTCGATATCTCTAAATTGTATGAATATGCATACATCTGTTGTATTTGTTAAAGAAAATAAGTGAAGAAAACATGATGTTACCAATTTTAAGAACATTTAATTAAATTGAAACAAACAGATCTGCAAGACTCTTGGGATTGACACTATGGGATTGGAGCGCAGAACAAGAAGAATATGGGATTGGAGCGCAATTGACACAAGAAGAATATGGGATTGGAGCGCAATTGACACAAGAAGAATATGGGATTGGAGCGCAAGAGTCATCAGCTATTCACGTGCTTCCAACTTGAGCATTAGAGCTACCAACACCTGGATCGTATCGAATAGGAGCATACGATCCACCACAAATTGATTTACCTTTACCACGAGATATGGTTCCTCTGTTACCATATTGCGCATGATCACAACTAAACGGAGCAGCAAAACTAGGACCAATAGATGATCTTGGCATTTGAAAAATGGTGGCATTTTGCACTTTAGCTTCATATTCTTGTTGGAAATTACGTATAGCCCCCTCCAAGTGACAAAGTTGGTCATAGTCAAGCTTGTTGATGTCAACCTTCCTGGCTTGTTTTAGTTCACATGCACGCTTTTTTTCAAGATACATTTGTCTCTCAAGTTGGTTGAGTTCCAGAGTTTGTTGGCTTATGTTTGCTTTATGATGAGCCTCAAGCAATTTGTCAGCATCACCCGATAGGCCATTTTCATTGAGAAATCTACTTGAAATTATCTCAACATTGGGGTGGCCAAAGGAATGAGCTTTGTTTCTAGGGGAGAAAACAACCACAACAATTTCGGCACCACAGAGAGTGCTGAGCTCACTAGCTTTCTTGAATAGGCCAGCACAACGCTTCGAAAAAGTGATCTGACGATTGGTCTCATTTTCTATCTTCACCATGTTCACCTTTTGGCGACCCTTTCCTTTCCTTGTTGAGTTGTTCAGACCTGAAGAACTCATTATTGAATAAAAGATTAGAGCAACAAGAAACAATATAAAATAACTTATGGTTTTATCCATGGATACAAGGGGCTATTTATAGGATCAAAATTCATTTCTTTCTCACACAAAACCAAATTTTCCAACATGGTTATTTTCATAAATCGAGGTAATAAAATCCACGACGTGGATTTCCGTTGTCTATCATGCTATAAAACTTAATAATGATACCCCATATAATTAAATTATAGTAGATCTTTTCTCATCATTTCATAACTTCTTTTATTCGTTTTACCTATACACGAATCTCATTAGAGAATACGATTATTACGACTTAGGTCCACATCATTAAATAAGAATCGTGGTTTAAGATTTCTCTACCTATACAGGAAAATTATCATAAACAATTAAGAACTTTCTAATAATATAGAAATTTCGATGCTACAACGTATAACCCGATATATGATTGTCAATAACTACAAAAGCCAACATAATATTAACTAAGTCCATAACATAATATTAAACGACAAATTTTTGAAAGATTATAATTTATTAACACCATGCCCCAAACTATACGTTATAATACACGCAGACTATAGGGGTTCTTCTGGCATGTCACATTCGTACACTACAAGAAAAATATTGAACAACAACACTCGAAAGACAACGGATTTTGGCTAAATTTTTGTCTTTGAAGTATTAAACAACAGTTTTAACAAAATAGTGAACTCTTTGAAACCTTGAATCAAATTCAGCAACCCACTCAGATGATAATATAAACCACACCCTCTGATATCAGTTGTTTGTCCCAGAAAATTAGAGTAAAAGTCTGGGGGGACGAATCTGTTAAAAGTTATGCATGAATATTGTTATGAATTGTTAATAGCTAAGTCAGATTTTGACATCTAAGAGGAAAATCACTTTGTTGTGTAGCGGAATATTATACTGAGTTTTTTTGTTGCTTTTAAACTTAGAATTCTTTTATTAAACATCACTCCAGATTATTGTAAAGTAACTTAAATGAATGTGTTGTGATTACTACGCGTATGCACATATGAATATATTGTGTAGCAATGTAATTTGCAAAAAAATAGTAAATAAAATACATAAAACAAGACAATTATAGAGGTATCGGAGGTGGGGTAATTTTCCACTAATCTTCTCTTCCCTTCTCAATAATGGAAAATACAATAGATTATGGAATTACAAACTCTTCCCAAGTTACACCAACTCTAGTAGATATCACAAAGTTGCTTGCCACAACAAAGACTGGCTTATTCACAAAATATTCTCAACTCGAGTACTACCTTCAATGAGCTTCTCCAAGGTAATCTTCTCGTTCCTGAATGTTGCACAATGGTTTATTCTTCAAAATCTGCTCAACTCCTAGTTTTGCAACTAGACAACAAAGTCTTACTAAAATGTCTTATTGCAAGAATGACAATCCAACACCATTTTTGTTGATGATTGAGCCAACGATTCCTCTCAATTGAATCTTCAATACCTCTTAGTTGATAGGTGGTTGGATATTCTTTAAGAATATTTGAACTTTGATAGCTCGAGACTTCAACTTCATGTTTCAGTGGAGTTTCGGTTCTTGTGTCTTGCACATATTCTACTGAGAATCATCATGTGCTCCGGAAGTGGATCTGAAAGGGGAGGCCATTTTTTATTCTTGTTTTTTTTTGTAGTTGGTTTGGTTTTTGGTGTTTTTTTTCTTTCTATTTTGTTGGTGTCTTTGTTTTCCCGGTTGAGGGGAGAAGCTCGTAAGCGGGTCACTGGTTGCTGTCTTGCAGTGCGTGGTATTGCTCGTGCTCGGTCAGCTTTGGATCTCCCTTGGGAAGTGCCTAATCCTCTTTTTGGGGTTAGTTTAGTTAGGGATGACAAAGGGGCGGATCTGGGATGGATTTGGCTAAACCCGGACCCGCCCTATCCCGAATCAGGACCCTCTCCACTCTGCCCCGCTCAAGACCCAAAACTCGACAGGTCTTACCCGTTGGACTTGTCAACTTAAAAATATAAAGTAGCCACAAGACACCATGACTTTTGAATGTTTGTTACAGAAAGATACAATCTCTGCCAAACATTATAGAAAAGTGGCAAAAAGCAATTGTAAATAAACTGACCAATTATTACATTAACCAATCTGTAAATTGTTGGGGTCCACCACAAGAATTTTGAAAAAGGGACAAAGAAAAATTTGGCAGAATTTGTTTGTCAATTTCTGCAAAGTCACATTTGAGGGTAATTGGTTGTCTCATCAAATACCAAACAAATAAAACACGGTGGGGTGACAATCAACTAATTTGTTGAGGTGAAAATGTGGGCATTCTTTTACCTATAAGGCCATTCCAAGGATAAAAGAAAACACCGAGAGAAAAATAGAGGAAAGCCAACAAAAGAGAATTTGGTTGTGAGTTTTCTAGAGTGGGAGAGTTATCTCCAATTGAAGGGGATTATTTGCTCCAAAAATAGTGATATAGAGATCACTATAAATATTTGATTGTGTATCAGTAAATAGTGAGGTAGTTTCTCCACACTGTGTGAGCTTTAGGAAAATTTGTGGGTTTTCTTTGGGGTATTTTACAGCACTGTGAGATACACCAAAAGAGAGTATTTTTTCCATTATTGTAATTAACACAAGCTTTGGGCAAAAAGATTGTGCTATTTTGTAATCACTATTTGTTAGTGGATTCTTTGTGGGTATTTGCCCCATGGGCTTTCCCTTTTTCTCTTGGGATTTTCCATGTTAAAATTTGGTATATTGGCTTATCATTTTTTTTCTTGGTTTTTATTTTAGTTGAGATAATTATTTGTGTGTGCAGTTATTATTTTTGATCGGGGTCATCCACGCTTCCCCACATAAATAGTATTTGTTCACAACAACTAAGCACTACACACAAATACATTGAGTTGATAAACTTGATTGGATTGACAAGGGTATGGAAATGCAGTCGTCGAACATGATGATCATCTATGGTAACAGTGGCGGTAATGGCCTCGCATCGCCGGGTCCAAAACCTCGAATGGGGCGAGTTCACTACTGGTTCGGGTTTGAACCAGCTCAATTGTCATTCCTAAGTTTAGTCTCCTATGTAGGGGTGTGTTGTTTTTTCATTTGTTTTTTTTGGAGTCTATATTTTTCTCCCTCGAGAGTGTTTGTTTTTCTCCCGTGAGGAGCTATCCTCTTGACATATGTCTGTTCAATGTGACCCTTCTGTCAGTTAGTAATGTAAGTTATTGTTGATTTTGAAATATAATTTATATCATTTTTAAAAGAAAAAAAACCAGCCTTAGAAGATAAGTTTTAATATACTTTGAATATTGATACTTTAATTTTGAAAAATATTCAATATGATAGTTTTTTGTTAAAAGAAATTAGTAACTTAAGTAATTGGAATTTTAAAAGCTATAGTAATAATTTTGTTTAAACATGAAAAATGATAATTCAAATGCAAATAAATGTAATTATTAATTTAATTAAATTCTAATATTTTAATAAAGATTAATCAATATATTTTTGTAAACAAAATTTAATTATATATATATATATAACATTATACTTCTCCTTTCATATTTTATTTTCTTGGACACGATTCAAAGTACAAAACATAGTGTAAGTAAATCATCTCTCTTAATAGATACTCAATATTATTTATAAACAAATTGAAACCACATTCAATTAGTTCGACAATTATTATTTTAAAAGTTGAATTACTTAAGTTACTTATTACTTTCAAAAAGTATATTTAGAATACGTTTTAACTAATAAAAAATCTATAATAAAAATTATATTCTAAAACCTTTTTTTTTTCCCGAGACATAACTTTTTGTTTTGATCGGTCCCCGAAACATAACTTTGATGGGATAATTTTATAACTAGTACCCCAAGTTTACCTACTTTTCGCTTTTAGTACCCCATGTTCTCAACTCATCAAAAATGGTCATCAACATTACACTTTTTAATCAATTTTACTACTGGCCGTTAGTTGACTGTCAAAGATTAACAGATTGACCTGCTATTGTGGGTTTGGAGGTGACAAACCCTAATCAACTGGTTTATTCTCCATTTGTTAACAAATTTCTCCCCCAAATTCAAATCCTAATTGAATCTTGCCCACAAGTTTAATCAAATTCTTTATCCCCAACTTTATTCCAAAATAAACACACTGAAATCCAAACAAGGTGCAAGAATATGGAAATCAAAATTTTTTGTTCGTCAATTGCCCAAAAGTATTAAATTTTCATGCAAAATCTCCGTTCAAACTTCAAGTCTCCAATCAACCTCTTCATCTTGATTCCCTAGCCTGTTCCAAGTGCATTGACGCTGGAATTTATTGGAAAATTTGGCCCTACAGAGATTTTAAGGTTGCGAGCAGATTAAATTTTTCTATCTTTTTTTTTGGGTTTTTTTGACTGAATTTGTTTTTTGGGTTGAGATTCATTAATATTATCATTTACGGTATTTGGTTTTATGATTAAGCTAATATTTGGATACAATTAGTTTTTTTATTTTTGAGGGAAAACGAGAAATTTTATAAATTTTGGGAAATTAAAACAACTCAACACATCATCAATGCGTACGCATTCTAAACGAGTAAACAAAATCATTACTTTCTATCTCGAAATATTGATTACATTGAGAAGAAATTATAACTTATTTTATTCTTTTAATTTTATAAGATAAGTAAAGTTGAATTTTCACTTCAATTGAAGATTAATTATATTGTTAAAAATAATAAAAGTAAAAGCTTTAGTTTTTGGTTTAGAATTATTCGAACCAACGGTTCGATTTTAAAATTTTGATTAATAATTAAATTATAAATAATATTTTTTCATAATAAATTTAATGTTTTTTACATTTTAGGATTTGTGGGTTTAGAAATGAAAATACAAGTGAAAATAAGGAAAAGGTTTTTTACCCACCTTTACCTGTTGTAACAAGTTATCTGGTCAAAGTTGACGGTCAACTAACGACAATCTCAAAAGCGATTAAAAACGTAACGGCGATGGCCAATTTGATTAGTTGGGAACATGGGTCTAAAAAAAAATAAGTAAACTTGGGTACCAATTCTGAAATTATCCCTAACTTTGATCAAACATTAAACTCAAACTTATTTACGGGATAAATTTTACACTAACCAATTTAGGGTAAATAATTTTTTTTTTCAGGAAAGTGGTAAATACATATATGGCTCACGTGATGCGCAGGTGCTTTCCATTTTGTCAAATCGACAGCGGATGCAGATCTGTCTTCCCACTCTCCGGTAGAAACAGAAACGAAAGAAGCTTGAGAATCACATAGATTCAAGTACAACAAAGAGGGAAACAAAGAAAACAAGTGGAAGCTGCTGCTTTAGTAAACGAGGATGGCGGCTTTTCTGACGGTCTTAGAGTCTGATCTAAGGGCTCTTTCAGCGGAGGCTCGCCGCCGTTATCCCGCCGTCAAAGACGCCGCAGAACATGCCATCTTGAAGGTCTCTCTTGTTTTCATTTTCGACATGCGGATTTTTTTCCTATTCAACTTGCCAAAAAACACATTTAATTATTAAAACTTTTAGTGGATCACAATTTGATTTCACGTAGAGCTTCAATATGTACTTGTATCCCCAAAACTGAACACTTGGATTTCAGTGTTTTTAGGTAAAATGGGGTTTTCATAATGTAACTGACAATTGAGGTGATCTGAAATTTCAGCTTAGATCACTGGCGAGCTCCAATGAGATTGCCCACAACGAGGACATTTTCAGGATATTTGTGATGGCATGCGAAGTTAAGAATGTAAAGCTAAGTGTGATTGGTCTGTCGTGTCTGCAAAAACTCATTTCACATGACGCCATCGCCCCTTCTGCTCTGAAGGAAATTCTTTCCACTCTCAAGGAAGTAAGATATTTGATCTGCACATTTGAATACCAAACATGTTTCTAGACTTCAATGCCTATTAAGTTACTTACTTGATTAATAGTAGTGGCATATATTGTAGGAAGTATCTGACTGCCATTTACATTCCTGCATCTCGTAAAACCATTTCATAAGAGTTCATTGATATCTTCATATGTGTGTTGGTCAATTTGAATGGACTATGGTGTAAATTAACAGCTTGATCAACCTCCCCTCTCCACTCCCCCCTCTCCGGCCCAAAGAACAAAAGGACCACCATTTTTGTAGTAGATGCAGCTGAAGAATACAATTGCCCCACTCTACCTAATCATTTTTATTGTAGTTCCTACTTGTCTAGTTTCTATGGTATATAACAAGTGATGTAGGACAATGCTGATAAGGCTGTTCAGGGCTGTGGGCACTGGGAAGTACCCTTTGAGTGGTAACCTAAATGTTTCCAAGACTGTTCAGTTTTTAATGAGAGGAAGGACTTTGTATTTATGTGCTTATGAGTGATTAGAAGGATTTGAGGTATGAAAACTGCAGGAAAGAAAGAATGGAAGAGAGTGGAGAAAACGATATTGCACCTGAACTCCAGGGAGTAACTGGGAATGCGCTAAAGAACCCAAAAGAAGCTCAAAAACTCTTCCAAAACATAATAAATTGATTTAATTCAACCCTACAAAAATAATAAAGGTTGTAATTTATATATAATCTCCAATTTTCTCCTATCTAATTAAATTCCAACTTTACCATAAGAATTCACGCATGAACACATAGTGTAAACCAACAATCTAACACCATTTTACACAATTGCAATCCATTAAAAGGAAACCCATTCGAGGATTTTTTTTAAAAAAAATATTACCCACCTTTGCTAGAAATCAAAATCTCCAAGCCTGATGTCAATTCTCACCTCAATAGCTTACTACTACAATTCCCACATTTAATCCCAAGTTTAAACCATAAACAATTACTTGCATATCTAAGAAATCCTAAGAGTTTTGATGATCAACTTACAAGCTTTGTGCTCTTTGGTTAGTCAGTTGGAAGATGTTAGGTTGGTGGAGGGAGTGGAGAACGTTAGAAGATAGAAGTGAGATTCATTTGGAGTTTTCTCTTGTAAATCCTTCTTCGCATCCTTTTTTCCCAACATCAACTTTCCCCCTTCTCCTTTTCTAACTTTGTTTGGAAAGCCCCCGTACCTAAGAAGGTTCAAGTCTTTTCATGGCTTTTGGTCATGGATAAGTTGTTAACCTGTGACGTTCTGCAAAAAACTTTTTCATATGCCTCCCTATCCTCAAATTGGTGTGTTCTTTGTAGGAATCACTCTGAAGACTTGAATCACGTCCTCCTTCACTGCCCTTTTACCATTAGCTATGGTACAGAGTTTTGTGGGAAATGGATATTTAGTTGGCTATGCCATTTGCAGCTGCCGATTTGTTTATGTGCAACGCTGGTGGTCTTATTAGTCCCAGGGGTCCCATGTAATGTGTTGGTCTCTTTGGCTAGAAAGAAATAAAAGAATCTTTGAAGATAGAGAGGAGTCTTTAGAGGAGGTGCAGTATAGCTGTATAGGATTAAGTTTAGGGTCTCTTGGTGGGCCTCCATTCATAAGGATTTTAAAGGAATTTTTGTTTCTGATATTATCAGAGGTTGGAGTTGTGTCATGTAGTTTTAGGTTTTTTGGTTTTTGGGACTTCTCGTCCCTTTGGACTTTGTACTATTTCTCTATTTAATAAAATCTTCTTTTTCTTGTCAAAAAAAAAATATCATGACTGTTTGGCCAAGGGGGAAACCCCCCATTCTGCACCGGTTTCTTCTCTATGAGGTAATCTCTTAGTTTTAGTTATGGATAATGAGACTTTTCTCAAAAAGGGTGTCTTGTATGGCATTTTTTGTTGTTTGTGAGGATGTGTTTAAGCAGTCATTTTTTTTCTGCTTTATGTTCTGTTTAAATGCATAGCATACTCCTAAATTATATACAGATCTTTCATTCACTTATTCGTCTTTTTTGTCTTTTCCAGCACGGCGAGATGGCGGATGAGAGCATTCAACTTAAGACCTTGCAAACTATACTTATAATATTTCAATCTCGTCTACAGCCTGATAATGAGGTTACACTAAATTCATCATTCTTTATTGTTTATTCAAGTATTCCATGTTGGTTTAATTACATCACATGTGCCTATGAATGGTATAAGTGGAATGGCACATTAGGAACTGAGGATGATGTATGTGACTAAATTTCTCACCTTGAAGTTTGTGATGAAATTTGAGTTGAGACAACTGTTGAATTTTCCTTGTCAATTTTTTGGATATGGCATCATAAATCTTTCTTTTGACTTTTGAGACGGGATGGGATTCACCTGCTCTTGTAGTTTCGTATCCCAAATATGGAGTTTTTTGTACCTCGCTTGGTCTATATGGAAAGAGGTATTAAACATATTTTGGTGATGATTTCTATTTTCTCATCAATGGAGTATGGGATGGTAAGACAATATCAGGTTATTAGGCAAATATTGAAAACCATTCTATTAGATTTATTTTGCTTTTTCGGACTTCAAATTTTAATGTGTATTTTTCAGTTAGACCTTTTTATTCAGTTAAGCTAACTGAAAAGTAAATGTGGTATTCATTTATAGTGGTTTGGTATGCTATGTTTTCAGACTCAAAATTTGAGGTTATTTTGCATGGAAACCCTGTTCCTGCTTCATGTTTTCAATTCAGAGTGCTCTGTGGATTATATGGAACCTTATGTTATTTGACTGTCCGTAATTCTAAGGTATGAGTAGGAAATACAAAATCAGATATTCTTTTGATGTAAACTTGATGTTTATACAATGACTGAGGTTCCTCTGGAAACAAAGTACAACAACTTTGTTGAAGAAAGTGACAAAGAACTTTGTTTCAATATAAGTTTTTGTGCTTGGTGGACCTAAGCTGGATGTTAATTTTAAGAATACAATTTGTTGTTTCTTGCTCTATTTGGTAAAGCATAACAGCTAAAATGTCCTGGCAAACACAGAACTATACAAAAGGGGCTGGTATTGAAATATAATTTATTTCATCTGCCTCTTGATGTGACATGGTACCTATGCGATTGCATCTTGTCTTTAATGTCCAGTCCAATTTGTTGTATTGGCTAACTTTTGTTGACTTCATCCAAAAAAATGGAGTGGTAGATTACAGTGATCTCTAATTTTGAGCTTAAGATGTAGTTTCACTTGAACTTTAGTAAAGAGCCTGTTCATGTTGCGAATGAATATTGCTCTTTTGGTTTCTTTAAAATGAACGCATTTTTTAACAGGAAAGCAATTGGCATGGTTTTTGTGGACATGCCTGATTTTTTGAAGTACATTATGTGTTGACTTTCCTTTATTGGCAGGAAAACATGGCTCATGCTCTTGGTATCTGTCTCCGTCTCCTTGAAAACAATAGGTCATCTGACAGTGTGAGGAAGTAAGTAACTATTGAATCATGTTTATACACGGGAAGCCATTTCTCTTTCCTTGTCCTCCATCTTTAATTTCTTATCTTACAAACTTGCTAATGTGACTCCCTAAGAATTGTCTAAAATAATTCCGCTTTGGGATCTTATCCAGTACGGCTGCAGCAACGTTCAGGCAAGCAGTAGCATTGATCTTTGATCACGTGATATGCGCAGAATCACTACCCACGGGCAGATTTGGTTCTGGAGGATACACATCTCGAACTAATTCTGTTACTAGTGATGTCAATCGCAACATAAAGTGCCTTGAGTATGAGGAATTCATTCATTTTGTTTTTAGTTTTCACTATATGTTATGTCTATATTGTCAATGAAAAACTTTATGGCGGCTTATCAGTGCCTTAGAGTTATATTTTTGGCATTTTTTCTGTGTTAATTAAAAAATATTTTTTGGGTTTTGCTAGACATATTGATTAGAATGTCAATTTTCCAAAATTCTTATAATCCATGGACAACCAGGTTGTTGGAGTTGGAAGTTATTTCAGGAGGGCCATCATTAATGAGGAACACTCTTACAAAAACTGGGAAACTCGGGCTTTGCTTGCTTGAGGACTTGACAACTCTTGCTGCAGGTGGATCTGTATGTGCTAGATTTGAATCAGTATACAGCCTTTTTCATAAAGTTTAAATACTTATGTCCATTGGACTCATCCAAAATGTCTTAGATTTTTCGCATAGAACTCTTCTTGGCAGACATAAATTTTTTATAAGTTTGTTTCTATGTTTTTCAGGCTATTTGGTTACGTGCTGGTTCTATTCAGCGGTCATTTGCACTTGACTTACTTGAGTAAGGAGTTTATTGTTATTGGTTATTTTCTTGTCTGTTAAGTTGGTGGAATGCAGATCTCTTTCCAATAAAATACCCAACATCATATGCACAAAGTTGGTGCAACTGAGACTCTCTCCAGCTGTTTCTAAAAGAAATACATAGGGTGAAAGAAAGACACTACTTTTTATCCGTTCACTCAGCAATTCAAAGTTAAACCAAACTTATATTATAAAAAGAAACTAAACCTATTGTGAATAAGGATACAGTTATTCGAAAAATTTCTCAGCATGTTTCTAATTTTTATGTATTGCATATCCTCATGCTGAGACTTGTTGATAACACTTAGTGGATATATAAATCTAACTTTGTGTTCTGTTGGTTTGACAGTAAGGTTTAAATCATATGAGATGCGACACTTCCTTTCTCTTTCTAGATTTAATGTCTATTTGTTACCCTGCTGTTGTTATTATTGGTTTAACAAATATCCAATGATAGTCGGGACAAATGCGGAATGTTACTTCAACATATTTGGTTGGTTGAACATCTAATCATTTGGGGAATGTTTGGATGTGTTTTGGGTGATTTAGGGATGTGTTTTGGGAGAATGAATAGAAAAAGAATTTAATTGGAAATATAATTAGGGGAAAATTGTATTGGAAAACCTGATATGTTAATGAATGAGATTATTTTGGGGAAACAAAAAGAAACATAGCTTGTTCATTGTTGTCAAATCAGTTTAATTAAGAGCGGTATGTATTAAGATATCGGTGACTGGTCCTCACAGAAAATAAAACTTAGATATCTATTGGTTTTAACTTATCTGCATATCGGTCGTGAATCAAGTGATTATGGCAATTCATGGGAGATGAAACATTTATGTGCAGATGCAGTTTGTTCATTGGGAATATAAAAGGGTTTCCCCCTCTATTCAATGACTATGAAAAGGGATTTTGACTGTCAGATTTCTTATAGGAGTTGAAGGTGAAAATACAAAGGACTTGAGTCATTTCTATGATGAGGTTTTCCTTTAGAATGGTAGGTAAAAGAAATATGTTATTTTAGTGGTGTGTGAAAGTGTTGTGGAAAAGGCTTACATGGGTGACATTTGTGAGGATAATGGATCTCACTTTTGCAAAGGCACTATCAGTGGGACACTTGATGCTTTGTATATGCCCAGAAGGAACTTTCAGGATTATTAATTGTGAACTAAGCAAAATCCCAGGAACTAACATCAAGTGGGTGGCTTGAAATAAATTGCCTGGTCTAAACGGATGAGGGTCAGGGGTGAAGAATCTTGTTTTCCCACAGGATTGGTTGTCCAGATGATCCAAGGAGTGTCAAAAATAAGGTCAGTTTGGTATTCCAATGAAGGTCCAAAAAGGGTTATAACTCTTCTGGTAAAGCTCAATTTTGTGTTGGATGAACCGGGTAAAATAGTTTTAAGTAATAAGCTATTCCAGCGAAGGAAAAGGATTGTGGAATCTCAACAAATTGAGGTGGGTTAAAGACCCTTTTGGACAGAATTTAAAGTGTGGCAAGTGAATTGTCAAAATAAAAAAGAAGTCCATTTACGTGTAAGCCAATGTGCAATTACTGGTATGAGATCAAAACTTTAAACCTGATAGTTTATAGAATTGTAAATGTACAGTACAACCTTATTTTAAACATTTTTAGATACTCACCTCTATCGGACCTTATGCATCTTCTATGCTAAACTTCTTTACAATTTAGATGCAGCACTTTAAGAAGTGCTTAGTGAATATATCAGTTAAACCTCTTTCGCCAGGTTGTTTGAAGTGCTAACATAGGCCCTTCATTATTTTCCTTGATAGTGCCCATTCATTACTATGTTTAGTTCTATAATACCAAACTGGATTATATTATTATCACAATACGATATTGTTAAAGCTAGTGTATAAATAGAATCAATATTTTAGGGAACATAGTGGAGTACTTTAGGGAATAAGTGGAGGCTTTTAGGGTATGTGTCTCCAACATACCTTGTATAAATATGTAATCATTTAATGTCCGCCTATGTTATTTTTCCATTATCAAGTTCTCTTTTTAGAACATTAAATATGTAATCATTTAATGAAGAATTATCAAGTTCTCTTTGAACATTATTACATGGTATCACAACTCAGGTTCAAAAGAGAGTTTAGGAATTTCAGAGTTTGAGATTAGGGTTCTTGAATTTGGGGTTAGGGTTTTTTTTTTCAGAATTTTTTTTTCCAGAAATTATATTTTTTTCTGGCCACCACTTACCTCATCGCCACCACCACCACGTGCGCCCTCCGCATTTATCTCACAACCCGGAGTCCAGCGGCCACCACCGGTGCGTGTACGCCACACGCGCAGGAAACGTTCTTTTCGCCCATCACCCACGCGCCGTCATCCTGCCTCACCGCCATCACCTTCAGCTGCGCCTCCCCCGTCCGGTCGTTTCTCGGAGTTTGGTGGTCATCGCCGGCGCGTCTGTTCCCACGCGCCGCGAACGTTTCTGTTCGCAGTTCCCTGCCCGTCTGCCGCCTGGGACTCTTTGGCTCGTTTCTTTTGGTCTCCTCTTGGTTATTACTTAGCACTTATCAGCCTGTGGTGCGCTTTGTTTCATCGGTCTGCCTGTGGTCCGTTCCGGTCAACATTTCCTCCGTGTTGGATCGATTTGACCAGGTTTGACTCTTGTTAAAATTCAACTTTTGGTCTTTTATTTTTCTGTTGAATTTTGGGACTGTTATTCGATTGGTATTCGACAAATATGGATCAAAAGAAATCTGTAGTTACGACTGATTTGATTCCCGTCATGTCTAAAATAACGGATCATAAACTCAATAGAGTAAAACTGTTCGACTGTATTTGTGTAGTATTTCTATGGATAAACATTTAACTGAGGACCCACCCACCTATTGATGATTCAAAGGACTCTTGGCTACGCGACGACGCTCGTTTATTTTTACAAATTCGTAATTCTGTTGACAGTGACGTTGGTATGATAAATCATTATGAATTTGTGAAAGAATTAATGGATTATTTGGCATTTGTGTACTCGGGGGAGGGAAATATCGACGACGTATGTATGATGTCTGCTGCTTTTATCGAAAGCGAAAAAGGTGAAAGATCTCTTCTCGATTACTTTATGGATTTTAAAAAAATTCATGAGGAACTTAATTTGTTACTTCCATTTAGTACTGATGTCAAAGCTCAGGCTGCTCAACGCGAAAAGATGGCCGTTATGAGTTTCCTGGCAGGTTTGCCTTCTGAATTCGAGATTGCGAAATCTCAAATTCTGTCTAGCCCTTAGATATCATCACTTCAAGACGTTTTTAGCAGAATCCTCCGCACTGAAAATTCAACACCTATTTCGACTCCTAGTGCTTTTATCAGCCACACTTCTGATTCAAAAAAGCCGATATACAAAAATGGCAATCAAGGACGCAACTTTCCTCAAAATGTCGGGGCTCGGGGATCGGATTTAAGCCACATTATATGCCGCTATTGTCACGAACCCGGACACTTTAAGGAGTGTCCAAAATTACAGCGAACGAATCGATTTAGCCATTCCGCACTTCTCGCTTCGGCTAATGCTCCTCGTGAGTCTCTTTTGATTTCTGGCAATGATTATGCTAAGTTCTCACAATACCAAGAATCTCTCAAGTCTTCATCTGCCTCAATCACTGCCATCGCTGATTTAGGTAAACCTCAAACATGTCTTCTTTCCTCATCTTCCAAGTGGGTCATTGACTCTGGTGCAACCGATCACATGACAGATAATTCCCGTCTCTTTACTTCCTTTCAATCTAATACCCATGTTTCATCGGTTACATTAGCAGATGGCTCCACATCTCATGTTTTGGGATCTGGCACCATTATCCCCACACCCTCCCTACCTCTACAATCTGTTTTAAATTTACCAGACTTATCCTTTAATTTGGTCAGTAAACTTACCCGCTCCCTTAATTGTTGTGTCTCATTCTTTTATGATTTTTGCTTGTTTCAGGATCTTATGACGAAGAAGATTATTGGTAAAGGACATGAATCTGGGGGCCTCTACATCCTTGATACACACGTTCCCAAATCTCTTGCTTGTTCTGGCAATGTGACACCCTTTACAGCACATTGTCAGTTAGGGCATCCCTCCTTCTCTACGCTGAAGAAATTTTGTCCTCAGTTTTCCAGTTTATCTGCATTCAATTGTGAGTCGTGTCAGTTTGCTAAGCACCATCGTTCGAGTTCTACTCCTCGCGTCAATAAACGAGCTTCTGCTCCATTTGAATTAGTTCATTCTGCTGTTTGGGGTCCTTATCATGTAGTGTCTAAACTTGGGTTTAAGTATTTTGTCACTTTTGTTGATGATTATTCTCGAATGACGTGGTTATTTTTAATGAAAAATCGTTCTGAGTTGTTTCATCACTTTACTACGTTTTGTGCTGAAATCTGAACTCAATTCCATACCTCTGTCCAAATTTTGCGCAGTGATAATGCTAAAGAATATTTGTCAGTTTGTCTTTCTGTTGAGCCACGAACATTTGGTTGTAGTTGTTTTGTTCGGGATGTTAGACCTCACGTTACGAAGCTTGATCCCAAATCTCTAATATGTATTTTCCTTGGATATTCACGTGTGCAAAAAGGTTATCGGTGTTATTGCCCCACTCTTAACAAATATCTTGTATCAGCTGATGTCACCTTTTTTTGAACAAACTCCATTTGCACCCTCAACCGGTCCTTCGACTTCGGGGGACGTCGATGATGTTCTAATCTACACTACTACATTCTCTGGTTCAGACATTTCCCTAGATTCTGCCTAAACCTCCCAGAACACAAGTTTACACTCGCCGCAACCCATCTTCCCTACCTGCTCCTCCAGCTTCGTGTCCTGCGCCACTTCTTCCGTCATCAGATTCGGATCCAAGTGATGATCTTCCTATTGCGCTTTGTAAAGGTAAACGACAATGTACTTATCCCATATCTTCTTTTGTCTCATATAATCATTTATCACCATCCTCGTGTTCTTTTATTACATCTCTTGATTCTCTCTCTATCCCGAAAACTGTTCATGAAGCTTTATCCCATTCGGGTTGGCACAAGACTATGATTGAGGAGATGAATGCTTTAGACAGTAATGGTACTTGAGACTTAGTTGACTTACCTACAGGTAAGAAGGCTATTGGTTGTAAGTGGATTTTTGCTATTAAAACACATCCGGATGGAACTGTTGCTCGATTGAAAGCACGACTTGTTGCTAAAGGATATGCTCAAACATATGGAGTTGATGATTCAGACACTTTTTCGCCTGTTGCTAAGCTCACATCTGTCCGATTGTTCATTTCTCTGGCAGCCACATATTCTTGGCCTTTACATCAGTTAGACATCACCAATGCATTTCTTCATGGTGACCTTCATGAAGAAGTTTACTTGGAGCAACCACCTGGTTTTGTTGCTCAAGGGGAGTTTGGGAAAGTTTGTTGTCTCGCAAGTCTTTATATGGTTTGAAACAGAGTCCTAGAGCATGGTTTGGAAAGTTTAGTCGAGCTATTGAGCATTTTGGGATGAAGAAGAGTAAATCTGATCATTCAGTTCTACAGCCGGTATCATTCTATTAGTGGTTTATGTTGATGATATTGTCATTACCGGAAGTGATAAAAGGGGAATCTCGTCTCTCAAAGCGTTTCTTCATACCCAGTTTCATACAAAAGATTTAGGGGCACTAAAATATTTCTTGGGCGTCAACTGTTAAGGTGCTAAGAGGTAAGAAAGGGATATTATTATCTCATAGAAAATATGTGCTTGATTTATTATCTGAAACAGGAAAATTAGGGGCTAAACCATGCAACACTCCTGTGGTTCCTAATGTACAACTTACGAAAGATGGTGAGTTATTTACGGATCCGGAGAGATACAGAAGATTGGTTGGGAAATTGAATTATCTAACTGTTACTCGTCCAGATATTGCATATTCAGTTAGCACGGTAAGTCAATATATGTCCTCTCCAACAATTGATCACTGGAAAGCTGTTGAACAGATTCTGTGTTATTTGAAAGGAGCACCTGGACGAGGAATTTTATATAGCAATCATGGGCATACTCGGATTGAAGGTTTTTTAGATGCTGACTGTGTAGGATCCAAGGAAGATCGAAGATCTACTTCAGGTTATTGCTTATTTGTTGGAGGAAATCTAATTTCATGGAAAAGCAATAAACAAAATGTGGTTTCACGATCGAGTGCAGAATCAGAATATAGGGCTATGGCTAAGTCTGTATGTGAAATAATATGGATATATCAACTCCTCACTGAAGTAAGTTTTAAAGTTTCTCTACCGGCTAAGCTATGGTGTGATAACCAAGCTGCACTTCACATCGCGTCCAATCCAGTCTTTCATGAACGAACAAAGCATATTGAGATTGATTGTCACTTCATTCGAGAAAAGATTCATACGTGAAAACTGGAGAACAATTGGGGGATATCTTCACAAAAGCTCTTAATGGGTTTCAGGTTGATTATCTTTGTAACAAGTTGGGCATGATCAATGTGTATGGTCCAACTTGAGGGGGAGTGTTAAAGCTAGTGTATATAATAAATAGAATCAGTATTTTAGGGAACATAGTGGAGTACTTTAGGGAATACGTGGAGGCTTTTAGGGTATGTGTCTCGAACATACCTTGTATAAATATGTAATCATTTAATGAAGAAGTATCAAGTTCTCTTTGAACATTATTACAGATATCATCCATCCATCAGGGCATATCATCTTTAAGAAAGATCTGCAGCACAAGTGTTCATAAACTCTAAGAGCCAGAGATTTTTATTCTGCCTTAGACCTGGTATAGACTTGGAACTAGTTTGCTTTTTTAGCAAGAAGACGAGACAAGAACATGATGTCAGCTTCCTGTTCTCCATAGGAGCTAGCTTAATCCACAAATTAAAAGCTCCTGAGAGATAATTGCCAAGTAAGGAGATTGTGTTCTCGTGGCATAATTTGGTTTCATGATGTGTTTTAGCAAATTCAGAACAAACTTTGAAACATAAGTTTCTCCTACATACGGAGCTTTAGAAGTTTTTGCCAAATTGACACGCTCAATCATGTAGGTTAAATATTTAATCATTGGGTCAACCATTTTCCATGATGAGCAGTTTTTCGAGGTTGGGGTTAAAATCAGTGCCTGGATGTGGACTGAGTCATGAGTTTTACTAGTTTATCCTGTTCTATCATTGGGTTTGATTGGTATTTTCAGTTATATCTCTTCTCTAAAACTGGCATTCAGTATGTCGGATTTCAGATTTATATAGGATTTTGTTGAAATTATTGAACCCATTTTTAGGCTTGTTTGATCTATTTTTCTAGTCATTAATGAATATGGCATTTCTTATGTCCCATTAGTTTTCCTAGGATTTTTCTGGTCTTGAGATGGTCATTTAAGTCCAGTCCATTAAGTTCATAATACTATTAGGGGTGTAAAAGAAGCGAATCTTTTTGATTTGATTCGGCATTCATTAATATTCGAATTTTAAGAATTCAAATAAGAATATTTATTTTGATTCTATTATGCGAGGATATTTATGATGTTCGTCTTGAAAGATATTCGAATAATATTATATATATACTTATTTTATATAAATCACATATATATAATCTTTAAACATTTAGTATATATTTATTTATATAGATTAAAAATATATAATAAATCATATATTGACTTATAAAAGGTCATAAGCCCATAATAATTATTTTCTTTTAGTATATTTTTATGGAATCAACAATAAAAAAATTTATTGATGCATTTAGATTAATATATTGATGTATTTAACAATTTATTGTTGTAAAATAATCAAATAATTTTAGAAAAAATTATAAATATTGCAGGATAAACCAAATTGATTCGTATATTCGATATATTTTGAAATAAGAATAAGAATTTTTTTGTATTCGAGTTAAAAGAATATATTGAGTCAAATACAAATAGAATATCTTTGCAATCATATAATCCAATGTTTTGGTAAATGACTATTTATGAATCTTAAATTGAATCCTATAATTTGCATAAACCTTGTGTAGATAATGGGTTTTATATAGTTATATTATATGTTGTTCTTTGCAATCATACAATTAAAACTTCATAGATCCCATCCTTGTTGAGATCATAAAGAAGCTATGCAATCTGATTTGGAATTGAGCTCCCCAAGCGTCTAGTTGTTCGGTCCAATTCACCAGAAAAGAAAATGGCATCCAATGCTCACTAAAAAATTATGCTTTCTAGGTCTAGTAATTCGTAACCCATTTCCCAAATTCATTGATTGAGTAATTCAACATCAGTCCCCCATGATAGCTGGATTAGGATGCTTTATAAAAGATTGCCTAAAGCACCAAATTGTGTTTTAGTTCTGCACCTGAGAATAACCTTTTTTCTTGTTACTATTTGTTTTTAATTTGAGGAACATAATTAGACATAAATTTCAAAGCAATTTCTGGATGTATGCTGGGGTGGCTATATCTTCTAGAGACTGGTCTTTTTTCTTTCTTCTTCCCTTCCCTTGTTTCCCAATTCCTTTTTCTGCATTTTTGGATGGGTGTTGTTGGAGTTGGGTCAATTGGAATAGATGTGGATCAGATAACAGAAGAATGGACATTATATTCATTGTATTAATATGTATACCATTGTGATAAATGTTGTCATTCTGGTTACAAGCTTATCACCTTGGATACAGAAGAAGCCAGCATCTCAGAGAGAGGGAAGGATGATTAGTACCTTGTCTTCCTACTCGAGGCTGCGGAAATCAATTGATAGAAGCAACCAGGAGATAGACCGTGGACTGAACACTTGGAATAAGAAAACATTGGATTTTGGGGCGATACGGGAGAATATGAGAAGAAAGCAGATATAGTCTTGGACCAATGGGAGTTATACAATAGCAATTAGAAAAGATCGAAGGAAAATGAAAAGGTTCAACTGAAGATGCACTGATAATACTAGAATACTCTTTATAACTAAGGTAATCAAATAATTGGGATACTAAGGTAGTAAGGTCATTACAGGGCAAAAAGTAGAATGACCTGTTTTACTAACAGTATCTTTTCCATTGTTAGCTTTACGCTGCAATTTGAGCTCATGCGACTTTTAGTTTTGGCATACAAATATTGTTGTTGACAAGGGACTTTAAATAGCTGAGTGCTCCTGTATGCATTATCATTCATAGCACTTGTGGATAAATTGTTGGCTTTGATTATCATAAATGTATGCAGCATGTAATAGCACTTCGGTGAGATGACCTTTTTATAGGATGCTTCAGATATATTCATGATAGGTCTGAATAATTCTAAAACTCTGGCAATTTTCAGGTTCATATTGTGTAATTATGTGGTACTCTTCAGGACCTTGATTCCTTTTGAACAGGTACTAATGAAACTATGTTGTGCTGAGATTTTGAATTTCTGAATTGTAATTGTCATTGTCTAATAGATAGTTTAAAATAACAGGTTCTGCGTCACCAAATATGCTCACTTCTCATGACGTCACTTCGTACCAACTCCGAGGTGGTGTTTATAGAATGCTTTTGCAATTCATGTAATTATGAAAAATCTTCATGTCGAAATGTTTTCTCACATACCTTCGCCCCCTCCCCCCCATCCAATTTCTTATGCTATTAGATTGAAGGAGAAGTAGGAGAGCCTTACTTTCGCCGCCTGGTCTTGCGGTCTGTAGCGCATATTATCAGACTTTATAGTTCATCCCTTACAACTGAATCTGAGGTATTATATTCCTTCTCCTTATCAGTTTTTTGATTTCATTGTTTCTCACAAGCCATATAGTTTACAATTAAAGTTCCCTCAGAACCACCAGTCTGTTACAATTAACAACAAAAGAGGGGTGGGGCAAGAATATAGTTGGTGTATTACCGAGGGAAAGAAGAATAAGAAGTAGGCACTAAGAAATTACTTCTCTGAGCATGTGAACCTGTTCCAATAACAGTGTATGGCTGACTTAAAGTGTGCCCTTTAAACTTATGACCTTTTTCCGGGAGAAGTGTGCTTTGAGGACCACCATGGTTGCTGAAAATTGGTAATATCAGGAGTTGAGATTTCAATGAAGGGCCTCTTGCCACCCATACTTAGTCACTATATAAAGAAGAAGGGATTTTTAGAGAGATGGCTCTAATACCATCTTGATTTTAGGTGTTGATTCTTTGAGAGAAAATTCTAATCATCCTCATTATTGTGAAAGCCAATATAAAACGCTAAGGAAAGGAAGGCAAAAATCCTGCCAACTTAATCCGTACGATTAAGTCATATATTTCTTATAATTCAGGCGAATACTTTCCGGTCAAAAACACAATCAGGAAGAAGAAAATTATAAATTAATCCTATTATTATTCTGCCTAAAACTAAAACAATTTCTCTGTTCCTAAATTAGTTGAAGTTCTGCAAAACTTCACTTGCTGATCAAGATTCCGCAGAGATCAAATCCTAGCTCAACAAAGAAATTATATTAACAATATATGCTCATTTGTGCAAACTTATCCCTGTTTATGTTTCCGCATTTATCTGCTAATTAAGTACATTTTTCTTGACACTAGGTGTTTCTCAGTATGTTAGTGCGAGTTATAGCTCTTGATCTACCACTGTGGCATCGCATTCTTGTCCTTGAAATCTTAAGGGTAATGACAACAACTCCAACTACTTACCAAGCAAAAGGTTTTTCTTGCTCGTACAGTGTCTGCATCTTACAACAAGTGTTTTGAACTAACTATATGAAGTTTTGCAATTCGGCAGGGTTTCTGTGTGGAAGCACGCACCTTGCGCATTCTTTTTCAGAATTTTGACCTGTAAGAACATAATTGCCTAGTTACTGCTTTAATCTTTCTAGTTGTCTGAAAGCATTTAAAATGCTACTTACGAAAAAATGTGTATACTAGTACACATTAACAGAGTTTGAGTGTAAACTAGCTTTCTTACGACTTCCCTTTCAGGAGTATCTCTGATTTTCTGAGCGTGTATAGATTCCTTTGCTTTTATGTATTTTGTAATAAAAAGGTTCCGTAGTCTTCTTGACCTTCAGTTTGTTTACTTCTTTATTTTCTTTTGCATGGTATGACCTATAGAACCTATCACTAAAATCCCCCAAACCAATATTTCCATATAGTCCAACATAATCTTATTCTCTAGTATAGAGCGTCTCTACCCCGTATTTCATGATTGGATCAAAAACTTCAAACAAGAATTGTACCACCAATTTTGAACTAAAACGTAACATATTAAGATATTGCGAAGTATCAAGCTATTAAAGTCTCCTAAAAACTAAAGGTAAACAAATACAATTTAAATTCCTAAGTGGCAAAAAACTAATATTCTATTAAATGAACTCCCAATATGGAAATCCATCTTATTAGATCATTTCTAATATGCCATGCAGCAATTATGTTTACTAAAATCTTTTCCATGCAAATATGCTTGATATCTAAAAATGTTAGTAGGATTAAGAGCATGATTGCTCACCAATAATCGTGCTCAACTAGTTGAATCAAGAACTCAATAAAACATTTTTCTATACGAGTTTATATAATTAGAAAAGAGGAAGGTCACTTGCCGCAACCTCTCCTCCATAACTATGACTCCTTAAAACTTCTTCTCATTTAATCTAAAATAATTCCAAGCAATTAACCAATCATATTTTAATCATCAAGAGCATAAAGATAATATCATGTACTGTAATTTTCTATTAACTAAAACCCTAAACTATGTCTATTCCATCAATAATCATATTACCAATACTTTGTATTAGTTTATTTATTTATTATTAATCTAAACCAAGCCTCTGTTTGAATTATTGTCCCTCCATCTATTCCCACATATAAATAATCTAAATCATATTCTGAATGGAATCACACATGGTTCCATATATTCATGCAAAACTTGCCAATAAGGTATTTGTAACGCCCCTTAACCAAGCTGCTGAGCCTACAAACCATTTAAATGGTGTGTAGAAGATTAACATTTCTTGACTTAGCTGTATCAATTCGTTTAGGTTTAACAACTACGTTAAGGGGGGTTACTGTTAAATAGGTTTACATATATTGACCTAGCCGTATCAGCTTGTTTAGGCTCAACACTGTTGCAGTATTCCTTTCATTTTTTTAGTTAGATCATGGCAACCAGAATTTTACTACTGACTGCCTTTATATGCTGTAATCTCACAACTTCCCCTCAAAAAGACGTGAATGAAATTGATTTTGCCCATAAGTTACAAAATTTACCTTCGGTGATTTTTGCTATTGGATTTCTCCCCTTATTCTCATTTTAGGTACCCCTTTTTCTTTATCTAGAAGAAGTGCCCTATGTAGAAGTTTAGGGTTTCGAAAGCCTATTCCTGTTATTTGGAGGAGTCTAAAATCATATCAATACATGTTGTGTTCACGTTATTATCATATAAGACCCCAACAGAACCTCGTATTCATGTTACAAGCCCACTACTTTCTAGGAAATACTTGTGCTGCACTAAGATCGCAAAATAAATTCTTGTGAGTGTAATATTCCCCACCAAGAATTACAATAATAAAGATAATGTTTTGGGTTAACTATAGTCATATAATTTTCGAGACAAATGGGATAAGTAGTTGTTTTTCTTGTTTTAATACCCCCCACTTTTTTTTCCGTACATGAAAAAAATGAAAGCTTTTCTTTTTTATTTGTTAATATTATTTTCCTTATATATATATATATATAAATATGTGAGCTGTCTAATTGTGTATTGCAGGCATCCCAACAACTCAAATGTGGTTGAGGGCATGGTTAAAGCGCTTGCCCGGGTTGTTTCCACCGTGCAGGTAAGAGATCCACTTCTTTCTTGATGTATATTTTCTATAGATGCATTTGAGTTCCTGTACTCTGATCTGTTTGAGTATACCCAATATTTGCTTTTTTTGTAAGGAAATTTACTTGACATGTGGACCATTATGTTTGCTACAAGTTATTTTATAGTAGCCATGATTAGGGGTGCAAATGAGCCAAGCTAGATTAAGTTTGAAGGCTCGATCTCGAGCTCGAGTTTGGACCTTATGAGCTTGATCTTGGCAAGCCTTTTTAGAGGCTCGAACTGAACTGAACTCAATTCTTATGTAAAAGAATCGGATCTTAAATCGAGGCTGAGTCAAGCTCTGGTCAAGTGCCGGATATTATTGCCTTAAAGAAAAACAATTTTGTTGCTTGTGTTAATCCGAACATACATTACTTGTGTGGTTGCAGACCTTCACTTTATTCGATTCAAGATTGTTAAGGACCGATTTCCACAATTTTATTATAATTAGCTCAGTGATGTAATAAGATTTTATGTTTATTTAAGTAAATAGTGGGCTTTAGGCACGTAGGGTTATGCTTAGGATTATGTTGCTATTTAAGTAGGGAATTGTTATTTTGGTAGGACACTTGTGGGAAAAGATTGGACAACGGATGTAAGCTAGGACGGGAGATTCCCGTATTGTTGGTTATTGATTTGCTTCAGCTTTCTCCTTTACGTTCTTGAGATATTTTTGTTCCTTTTGGTTGCATCCACCCTTGACTCTATCAATTGGTCGGACTTGTCGGATTTTTTCTTCCCGATATTCGAACCACTTCATGCTCGTTAGACGGATGGAATCCTGCGTCGACACGATAGAGAAGGGTGTTGAGGAGTTGCTGGCGGAGATCGCCAAAATCCATTTGAGATTATCAAAACTGGATCGAATTGACGAATTACGGGAGACTTTGTTGTGCAAAAAAGGACTGTCTAGCGCTGGCGGCGCGGATTCGGCGTCCTCGCGTTCCGCAAATACCTGGTTTTGCGCGAAAAAAATCAGGAACTCGACGGCGACGATCAATCGGCTTCCTCTTCTTTGGCCACCCGTGCGCAATCGGTTGCGTAGCCAGGCCGGGCCACGTTTTTTGCGGCCCGACTAATGGTGATGTCTCTCGCTGTTATCATACACTCAAAGCTGATAAATCCATGGCAGATGCCTTATCTAGTCGATCGGAGGATGACAACAAGTTGTCCGCTATTTTCCTTGGCAGAAGTTGCATAAGGAGGTGTGCACTTACAGTAAATGGTGCAGAATTATCCGAGATTAAGAAGCCGGCAATGGGACTCGAGGACTGTATGCGTTAATCAATGGCGTTCTTTTCTATAAAGGTCATATAATTTTGTCGTATAATCGGGAAGTTTGGCGAGGTGGTGATCGGGTGTCACAGATGTTGATTAAGTGGAACGTGAGGGGGATGAAGCGACTTAGTTGGATGTTGCCGACGTGAATGGACAATTTTGGTAGGACACTTTTGCAAAAAAGAAAAGAGTGGACAGCGGCTGTAAACTGGGACGGGCGATTCCCGTATTGACTTTGGTTATTGATTTGCTTCTGATTTCTCCTTTACGTTCTTGTGATATTTCTGTTCCTTTTGGTTGCATCCACCCTTGACTCTGTCAAAGACCTAGCAGAATACATTCATAGACAGGAATCTACTACTGCAAATCAAAATACAAATTCAATGTGGAATTTGAGGGCTAGACATCAATATGTTAAATCAAGCTCGACTCATGTAATTCTTGTTCTTGAATCAACATCTAGCAAGCGAGCTCGTGACGGCTCACGAGCTGGCTCGACTCATCTTGCATCCCTAGCTGTGATAATGCAAATATTTGGTTACAAGATGAACTTTCCTAATAATCCTTGAATAGTTTATTTTAAAACAATCTCATCGAAGTAAAAATCTTTTTCGGTAGATACTGGAACATAATTATATTATCACAGATCATTTCCATGAATTGAATCAGTGGGACATTAGGTTATCAACATTTACAAACATTGTTTTTCCATTTTTAGCCATTATTACTTTTTTCATTTTTGAAACTTAATTAATAATATTCGTAAGATTAATGCTCTAGTAAGATAAATTAATTTTATTATGACTTATTGAATTAGCTTTAGTTATTTGTCCCTTGAATATGTAATTATTAGCAATTCAAATGCAAATCTAAAATGAACATTTGAATGACTTAAACAAACTTTAGTAAAAAATACTTAAGAAGAACGAAACTTAAAAAGGGGGAAGAAATCAAAAGCAACAACCCATCATTTTCTTCCCTAACAGCCCAAGCATCACCAGCCACCACCCTCCACACTGAACTTGGTGCTGATTTTTTGTCTTTTGCCACATAGGATTGTAGTTTTTTATATCAATTCTAAACGCCCATTTTTTCTCTCTGTTAAGCGTAATTAGCAATCCAAATCTTGAAGAAATGAGATTGTTTCTTCCCTAATTAAAAACTAGATTTCGCCTGCAAACCCAAATTTAATCTGACAAAATTTGAGCATCATTCCCCTGACATATGTGGCCAAATTGAGTAGAAACTAATATTCTTCTTTTAGTTCTGTTTCATTCTCGTCGTTTATGTAAATAAACTAATCCAATTCAAATGGAACGAACTGCTTGAGAGTTGCTAATTTGGTGCACAATTACTAAATTTAGTTTTACTGTGGAATTTTGTTTGGGTTGGAGGCCTCAACTGAAGTAACTGAATTCGGAATCGATCTTCTTCCTTTTACTTGCAGCCAAAATATATCCTTTTGTCATTCCCATGATATTAGAACTTCAAATCAAAGTACAAGTTCCTTGCACACAATGTCACCATGATGTTTTAAATCTGAAAATTGTCTTGCGCTACCGTAACCAAAAGTTCCTGGTTCAACATTAGTTAGTTTGTGTTTGTCCAATTACTTGCTAAGAAATTCCTAATTGCCAATTAGGAATTTCTTAGTGGGGGTGTACAGTCAACTTTATTTCTAACGAGCACCAACATATATGCGCTATTGTTACCCCACTGTTGTCTATGAAAGGAGATATTCCCTGATTGAGCATGCATCACATGTGCAAGTATATCATAATCGTTGATGTCTTTCTCACTAATTCCATGTTTTGGGACATGTAAGACCACTGGCTTGAGGATGTGATTCATGTTTGCTATAGCCATATATATAATTTAAAAACATCATATAATATACGTACAGTTGCTTTTTTAAGTATATTTATATAAGGATGATTGCATCACCAATATAATTTTCTTGTTGCCTCTATAACATGAAGTTTTGGGTGTCCTCTTGATTCATATTTAAGATACTATTTCCTTTGTCTTACGAAGGTCCAGGTATTTTTGTTGGTGAATTTGGTTGTAAACGTTTTGGAGGATAACGCTCTCCTGTCCAAGATGACTTCTGTTCTTTTTATTCTTTTATTTCTGAGCTTTCTTTTGTCCTCTTATATGCTGCTTTCATGGTTCCCTTTCAATATCCATGAAATCATATAGCAAAATAATATTGATGATCTTTTTGGGTAAATGTTATAGTATCTTGAAACTGGCGAGGAGAGCCTTGCAGCTGTTGCTGGAATGTTTAGCAGTAAAGCCAAAGGTAATATATGCTTTTAGACCCATGAAATAGAAGAGAATCGTAATGCGCACACTTAGAAGAAAGGAATCTGAAATGAATAAGTACACACGCTTTTGTGTGTTTTTACTTTGAGCATTGAATTTTGTTATCTGATTTTATTACATCTAAATTGATGTCTACACCTGATCCATGAGTTCTCGAGATAACTACAGCTTCTTCCTTTAAATTACATTTTTAGTGAATCACATCTTGTTTTGTAGTTATCATTTCTATGAATTGCATCATGAAGATCACAAGTTGATGGCTAGAGAAGCAGAAATGGGTGGACAGTTGGAGCATCTCTTGGAATATGTATTAGATACTCAGTATATAATATCTGTAGTCGGATAATGTGACCGGAGTATTGGGTATTTGTTCTTTCTGTGCTGCTACAGGCATTTGATTGACAATAGATATCAACATGAGTACTAATTTGTTATCAATTTTACCTTTTTCGGACAACTTATGGTTAATTTCCTTTTACTGCCTGGTGTAAGAAAACTCTCTCCTTGCTAACTCTGCCTTTTGCTTTAGCTTTTGGGCGTGATAAGTAAATAAGCTGGTTAACATGCTTGTAGATGTTGCCAGCGCATGGGATTGATCCTTCATTTAAAATGTAATGAACTTCAATTTCTGTTTCTGATTAGGAATTGCTTAGAGAATTAGAGTCAGGTACTTCTAGTAATTCATTTTAGTTATATTTCCCTGATGATTGTGGTATTACTCTTAAGATTTTCAGATATGCTATCAATCTTTTAGTTCATCTTCACTTTCTGGGTTGATGGTCTTTAGTTATCAATTAACGTAATTGTGAATGGCAGTTTTAGATAATAAGTGGAGTTTTTATTGTGTCAGGTATCGAGTGGAGCTTAGACACTGATGCATCGAATGCTACTGTATTGGTTGCAAGTGAAGCACATGCTATCAGTTTGGCAATTGAGGGTCTGTTGGGAGTTGTTTTTGCTGTTGCCACTTTGACTGATGAGGCAGTGGATGATGGTGAGGTAGGATATAAGCCTATGCACAATCCAGTTCTCCCGCTTTCTACACCTTGTATCTCATGCGAATTGTCTTTCTGACCTGTTGCTTGATATGTTGCATTTTATTTTGGTGCAATCAGCTCGAGTCCCCCAGATCTGATACTGATCCACCCACCAAGTGTACTGGGATAACTGCAACACTTTGTATGTCGATGGTTGATTCGACGTGGTTAACAATACTAGATGCTTTGTCCCTGATTTTGATGAAGTATGCCGGAAGTATTTTCTACTGTCACATTATTACTATCGAGTTAGAATTTGTGCCTTCTGATGTGTACTTTGTCATAGGTCACAGGGTGAGGCTATTATATTGGAGATATTGAAAGGTTACCAAGCGTTTACCCAGGTAATCATATCCTTCATAAGATGGTATATCTTTTTGGCTTAATTACAAAAACTACCTCTGTAGTTTAGCCTAATTACAAAAACACCCGGTTATCTTTCAAAATTACAAATACTCCCTTGGCCTTTTATTTTTTTTTTTGATCGGTCCCTTGGCCTTTTGTTTCTCGTTTACAAATTGTACCCTCAAGAGGGGGATATTTATTAGTTATATACAAACCTCAAGGGAGTGTTTGTAACGCTTTAAGGGGATATTTGTAATTTTGAGAGATAACTAGGCTAAAGCTAAGGGGTAGTTTTTGTAAATATCTGTATCTTTTATACAGATTCTTAATTTTAAGTTTCCATTTCTGAGACATAGGAATGCCTTCTATATGCTGTATTAATTCTCCAATCATATCCTGGCTAAGGTTTTTTGAGCAGTAGGTGTTACCTCGTTACGAAACTACTTTGTGCAATATCATATGATGTGATGGTGAGTGTTACTCATTTTTCACAGGCATGTGGAGTTCTTCGTGCTGTAGAACCTTTAAATTCTTTTCTTGCGTCCCTTTGCAAGTTCACAATTTATATTCCCAACGAAGCTGAAAAGAAGAGGTATGTTTGTTGAGAGACTTGGACGAAATTTGTGCTGGTTGTATTTTATTCTAATCCTAGATATCCTGTTTAAAGCATTGTGATTTCTGGATAAGAAATGTGTCTACCACTTTGATATTGTTGCTGTAACATCCTAGATTTATGTGCTATATTCTGTTGAGTTTATGTAACATCCTAGATTTATCCTTTGTAGTTCTTTCATCTTGCACCACATTTTAATCCTCGTTTTTCATGGCAACAAAGTTGCATTAACTTACGCTGAGATGTTCCAGGATCACATACATTCACTGTGCTCCTAATTGTCAATACATTGATATAGACCTGGACTTGGGGATTACTTGTCTACCAATTTTAATTACCAGAAAGCAGTGAAATATCATCAGTTAATTTCCCTCTCCACCCCCACCCCCCGCGCCGTTAAATTTATTTCTACTAATACTTAGGAAGAAACATAAAATCTAATGCTAGACCACCTTCCAGCATTTCACCAGTGAAGCAGCTTAACCTCAATATCTTGAAACTTGAAAGCATTTTTGAAAGTTCTTGAACATAACTAGAAGAAGGAAGCTATCGTCTTAATTCTGAGTTTGATTATGTCTTTGCTACTAGTTCTAGTACCCTGCAACTGACGAGATTGTTTCAGGGAGGGAGAATGAAAAACCTATGTTTCTTTTTCTTGTGTTAATTAAGCTAAGGTTTCCAAAGAAAGTGTGCATTAGTGGATACTGCTTTTGCTTTTTGGTCGTCAAATGTAATAGGCCTTTATTTTCTAGATATAATATTATATAGCTTGATATTACCAGCGTTCTAGAACTGTAAACCATCCCATGCATATTGTACTCCTAGAAAACTAGTTCTATACACAAAAGTGGAAGAAGAATTTTCTGAAGCCGTAAGTCAAGTCCTTTCTATGTTGCCTACAATTCTATGTTCTTTCTATGTTGCCTACAATTCTTGTGACTTCGTTTACCATAAGGGCGCCAAATTCTTACTTTGGGTGCATAACTGACTCAACGTGGTATCTGGTTCCAGCTGCTTATATGTTGATTCACACAAACTTCATCGCATTTTTCGAGTCTTTTTCCGATAAGACGTACTTTTTTCTCCTATTGAACTCATGTTCACCCATCACTGTGGTCTGGGTCAGGTTTGAGTGATTCTACATTATTCAGAATCTAGGTGCTTTATTCCGCACTGTATCCCCCATATAATGTTTTATTATTTACGGCCTGGTGATGAAACTAAGAAAACTCACTTGATGAACTCACTGCCAACATTTCATATAGACTTCAAGTTTACCCTTCACTGATTCCCAAATGCCAAGTATGAATCTAGCATTTGTTTGCCTCAATTTTCCATCACCAACTTTGAAACGGCTGTTAATGTATTAATTGGAATATTATTGTTTTAAATTACGACAATTTTTATGAAAAATCCAAGAAAGTGCTTGATGTTATGTCATGTATAGATTTTTTTTGTTTTGTTTCTATGTACTCCAGCTTCCTCAAAATGATTTCAAAATATACAGTTTAAAAAGTAGCTTATCGATGTCTTATGTGTAGTGTAATGCTGTCTCCAAGTTCCAAACGAGCTGAGCAGTTAGTTGACCAGAGGGAAGGCATTGTTCTTACTCCAAAAAACGTGCAGGTTCTTTTTGTTTGTTTCTTTTCTAATTTTAATTTGTTGTGGACAATGTGGTTTCAAATTCATGTCCTATACTTCTCCTTATCAAATATAAGAAATAAAAAACTTAACCATACTTCTGTGCTAAACAAGTAATTGTTATGTTGTCAATACTGGCATATACAGGCTCTGAGGACTCTCTTCAACATTGCTCACAGATTACATAATGTATTGGGTCCATCATGGGTTTTGGTATGTTAATTTTTTTTCACAAACATAAAAGATTATTAAATTTCAGATTCCAATATTTGTGTTTTTTGCAATTTTGGAGGTTTTGGAAACTCTATCTGCTCTGGACCGAGCAATTCATTCTCCACATGCTACAACACAGGTAATATTTGCAACTTATATTGTATATATTGAGGTCAAGATTCAACAGCAGTACAATGTTAAGTGGGTTCTAAATTTCCTTGCTGTCATTTTGTTGTTTTGATTATTTCTCTTTTATTATCACTGATTTACCTCTTCGGAAGCCAATTAATTTCATTACTGATAATCCACTATAATGATTCAACCACCAAATTCTGCTTCCTATTTAAGTCTTGAGTGGTTCAACCCTGGCTACAAATAGTTACATTACAACTAATTTTGTTCCATCTTTCTTCATGGATTTGATTAACGAATCCAAACCTTTCGGCACATTACGAGGCTCTAATTCCCTTGTTCTATTTGATGTTAACTTGTTACTGTTGCGGTGAAATTGGTCATTTTTCGTGATTTTGATCTTTGGATCATTAATAGAAAATTACCTTGATGTTTAGCGTAACTTCAAAAAGTTTAGTTATCTATCAAAATTATAAGTACCCCTTTGTGGTTTGTATTGGCTTAACAAATACCCTCTTCGTGAGTGTGCAATTTGTAAAATAGAAACAATTGTGAAAGGGTAATTGTAATTTTGAAAGAGCTGTTGTTTTTAATTAGACTCAACTTCAAGGGTGTTTCTTGTAATTAACCCTATTCAAAATAAACGAATACAATTTCATTATAGGCCTTTGTTTTTTGAACAAGAGCCTATTATTGATATTTTCAATCGATATTATGCTAAAATTGTCAAGATGACATTTGTTTGTGATTTCTTTTATGCTTAACTTCTGACAGAAATCTGCTTTCTTTTGATGCTTCGAAATGCCTCTGAATATGTCACTCTTCAATGGATGACCCCCCTAAACCTTGTGGGATTTCTATTCTAATTTGGAAAGTAAGTAAATTGCCTATCATGCTAATTAGAAATGGCTAAATAAGATTTAATTTGAATAAGAGCTGGCCATATGTTGGCCTTCTTCTCATCTTTCTTTTGGAGATTTTATTGCTTTCTCATGCTTATAATCTTCAATTATATTGTCTGGACATGTAATTAGTACTATCTCAAATACTGTAAAATTATTTTATTCAGCTGCATCAACTTGTTGCATTTATCAAAACTATTAAGAGTGTTTATGAAGTAATTGAAATTGCCTTACCACTGAAGCTTCATAGTCTCGCAACTCAAATGCTGCATATATCATAGTCTAATCAATTTGTTTAGCGTTCCTCTTTGCTGGTGCATGATCATTGTCCAAATTTGGAACTGTTAACTTTGTAGGAGGTTTCCACAGCTGTCCCAAAGCTAACTAGAGACTCATCTGGGCAATACAGTGATTTTAATATTCTGTCTTCACTGAATTCCCAGGTAAGTTTTTTATTTCTTCTAATTCCTCATATATTTCCTGTGTGGCATTATATTGATTGTGCACATCTGTGGTTCCCTTACCTCTCCCCCACCTTATGTAGCTTTTCGAGAGCTCGGCGTTGATGCATGTGTCAGCTGTTCAATCGCTTCTTTCTGCTCTGCGTCAGCTGTCACGTCAATGTATAGCAGCAACTTTGAGTAATGTTGGGCAGGCATCTAATCAAAAAATTGGAAGCATTAGTTTTTCTGTCGACAGAATACTATCTATCCTCACCAATAATCTTCACAGTATGTTCATAAACCAGTTTGTGGATATAATGTTGTTCCTTCCTCATCTTTCATTGATCTTATATAGAACTGCTAACAAACTAAGCTACATTTCCACAGATGATGTACTTCTTCTTTCACTAATCTTGCAAAAAGATGGTTGAATTATTACATTTATTTCACTAATTACTTTTGTTCCATGCTATTTACCTAGTAGTAATGGTTGAATTATCTTTTGTACTTTCCAACATTCGGGGTATAGAAATACTCTGCCCAAAATACAATGATGAAATTTGGTTTGCCTTCTAATCTTAAAGGCTTGGAAGTTAATTGAGATCTTCATGTCTAGGTGCCTTTCTCTAGTGATCTTGTACATTTCTTCCACTCCTCCTTTCTAAAAGCATGTTGAGTAAATAGGTCATGATGAGGGTGTTTTCTACATCCACATATTGTATATATTTGTAAGAAGAGACAAAAAGCCACAAACAAAATGTTAAATAAAAGCTATCTTCCAAATGTTCGCAGAAATCTTACTGGATAGACCTAAAAAAGTGTCTTCAATGTTATTAAACAACTCTGGTCTTGAATGAGTATAAATATGCGATACTTTTCTCTGGTACTTATATTCATTGGATTTCTGAATTATATCCGTGGAGATTATGTGAATTAGTTAATAACTAGTGATATTCTAAGGCAACTAGCAATGTGTCCAGGAAAACTATAACTGATGTGTAACACAATTAGTGACCGGAACTTGTATCATATTTTGTATAGTTAATTCCTATTGTTTTTATTTCCATCATGAAAAAAACCGCGTTTGCTTTTACGCACCAAAACTATCAGAGTGAATTAGGTGTGCAAGCAGTCCGATCCACCTTGTGAGATGCAACAATAACAAGGATCAGCTTAATCAAATTTTCTAGCTTTAGCTGATTGATGAAATGCTCATAACATTGTTGTGAGCTAGTTATATAAATTTAACAAAATATTTTTTTTGCTTTGAAATTTAAGCAATGAAGTACGAAAGGGAATATTCTGCTCAAAATCTTAAGCTAGAGCTCATGAATCTGAATTGGCGAATACTTGTGCTTGAGCTTAAATTTGGACTGAACTTGAAAGTTTTTGTAGCATATGCTTGGCACCTTGTCAACCCTCATTAGAGTAAAGCTTGTTGAGAAACTTACAATTTGGATGCATTATGTGTAGTTGGCCTCCTGAATTATTGTATATTCTGTACTTTTTGACAGGGGTGGAACCATTATGGGATGAAGTTGTTGGTCATTTCCTTGAGGTAATCTTATTATCTGTCTTTTGGTCAAATGTGCACTGCATCCTTCGTGACAACTGCAACATGCTTGCAGCTTGCTGATAGTTCCAATCCACAACTACAATCTATGGCCCTTGATGCATTAGATAAATCCATATGTGCTGTCTTAGGTTCTGATCAGTTTCAGGAGAATGCTTCATCAAACTCAGTTGATGCATCATGTGATGTGAGAATTTCTCTCTTTTCTCTGTATTCTCTCTATAACTCTTTTCCTTCATTTGTTTTTTCTCATTTGCTCTATGTACTTAACGTATAATGTCATTGAAATTCTCTGGAAGCCAATTGACCAATCAAAGTTGAGATCACTGGAATGTGCTGTCATCTCGCCATTAAATGATCTTTATTCTTTATCCCAAAGTTTTGATGTTCGTGTTGGATCTGTGAAGATACTTCTGCATGTTTTAGAGGTAATTGCCAGTCATCCGTATGATAATGTTCCCCTCCCTCATGGTTCACTATGCATTTCTTGGTCTGATTGATCGACTTGTCAGAGGCATGGGGAGAAATTGCGCTACAGTTGGTCAAATATTCTTGAAATGTTAAGGTGCTCTTTTTGCTTTTTGTTACTGATGTCATTCTCTGATGATTTAAACTAATTACTAGAATGTTCAATCCTATTTCCAGGTCTGTAGCTCATGCATCAGAGAAGGATCTCATTGCACTTGGATTCCAGGTGAGAGAAGCAAATATCTTTGAATTGATGCTATTTTTTATCACACCTTTTCTTTATTAAATTTTTCGTCCACTTGTATATATTGGGTCAGTTTGGTAACAACTAATAAGAATTTTATATGGAAAATGTGATACTTTTGGCACATAAATCTCCAACTAATATGATACTTCCAGTAATAGACTTGCAACTTGCCGATGGAAAATGTTTTTATGTTGCTATTGGAATTCCATTTTGAACTTATTAATGTTTGATGCATGGTCCAAAGTCGAAATATCTGCAAGATATCAGTAGGTATTGTTCCCTGTCGGTCATGCTGTATCTGCATAATATTTGGTGATACAAAAACAACGATTTATATATGACAATTCTCAAAAAAATTCTGAACAAATTAGTAAAATAATGAAAAATGTAATTAGCACATATTACTAATTTGTACAAAACCAAAACTTTTGTCAATTATAACTTCGCTTAAATTGTTCTCCATGAAGATGACTTTTATGTATCAACTCCTTGTCACCACATATGTCTGATATTATGCTCTAATGTAGTACCGGAGAAAGAGACATCAAAGATAAAAGTGAAAGTACTGAACGAGTTTGAAGGAACTCTATAGTTGGTCATGGAAATCCATGGCACTATAGGATACAAATTTGGTTGATGTGAAGCCGTTTTTCTCTCCTATTGGGTAGTATTGAATAATTTTAGTAAAAGAAAATGATTTAAAGGATGCATTGTATAGCTATGTAACTGGTAAATGAAGGAAAGCATGGGATCATTTGTTGAGACTCAACTAAAGCTGGACGTATCAGGATTTTTCCCTCTTTTGAGCATTGGACAACTATGGATATGCTTTTATTTTGCTTATAAGCACAACAATCGAGTGAACAGACCACCTTCTAGAAAAAAGCAACACATTTCTTATGAATCAAACTATTTTGTTTCTCGTTTTCTATTGATGAGTGCCGGTATTGCCTCAATGATACCATGAGAAGACTGATCATATCGGTAATTGGTTTAGCAATCTGATTTCATATGCATGTAACTCGAACAAGCATAGATATCATCTGATTTTCTTGGGTTGGATTAGTATTTGCCGCTATCATTGGATAACATTGAACCATGACATGATGGATAGCAGATTTTGTGATGCTTACTTCTTGTGGACCATCCATTTGTGATGATGATGTGTTTTTTATATGTTTCACGTTCTCTTTAGAGCTTAGTTTGTTTCTTTTAGTTCTAACTTTTGATGTTAAATCTTGATGCTGAAGCTATATTCCTGATTCGTGTCTTGAATTTAAACTAATGAACTTCTGTCTGTGTAGAGCCTTCGTGTGATAATGAATGATGGGCTGCCCACTATACCTTCTCATTGCCTCCACGAGTAAGTGCTTTTTTTCCTCTGTTATTGAGATTTCTGGTTTCATTTGCTTGATAGTTATTCATTCAAGCCTATAATTATACTTGCAATCTTATAAAAACATGCAAGAAGAATTGATGAAGCTTTCAGACTGCAGGAAGCCAATCCGTTAAATGATGCTGAATCTAAAATTCAGTTATTCTTTAAGATTGTGTATATGAGAAACTGGTTATATACTATTCAGGTCACTTGAAGATTTTGCCTATTAGTCGGTTATTTATTACAAATTTCAAGATAAAGATAGTTTTCCTTTAGCTTTGCCTTTGATGGCTTTTACAAGATTTCCAGCTTCAGCCTTACTGAGTTCCCATTTGAAAATCAACATTTTTCATACTACAACTCTTCAAACCTTGATAAAAGTTTCCTCGGGCTATAGGCCAGAGTTGTTGTCAACCATTATATACTTTGGATGTTGAAATCAAAGACTCTCGGTGGCGGTGGTGGGTGGATGGAAGAGAAAAAAAAAAAAAAGTAAATGAGGAAATTGAAAACTAGATTGGAAATGGGCAAAAATATTATAATTAAATTTGAGTTATTAAAATAAAAATAAATAAAAATAATAGAGATATGTAGAATTTTTATTTTTATTTTTTGACAACTACAATGAAAATTTATCATTAAACTAGAGTAGAAATCTGTGGTTATTATATGTGTTTTCTATGTTTATAAATAAACAAAATTATATATTTAAAAAATATTGATTATTGATATAAATCTAAGAATAGTTAGTGCTGTAATATATATTAATTCTCTATATTTCAGTTAAGAGAGAAAATATGCATTGTTATTTTTAATTTATGTAAGTTAAAATTTAATATTAGGATTTTGTATGTGTATGTTATGTATTGTTTCAAAAAGAGGGATAATTACGAAAAAAAACCCTGAAGTTTGGGGTGATTACAAAAAACCCAGAGAAGTTTTAAAATTACAGAAACACCGTTGATGTTTGATTTCGTCTTACATTTTACCCTAACCGTTAGTTGACCTGACAGAATTTTCCGACGTCATCAAATATTTTATGATTACATCCATCAATTTTTAGAAATATTACAAATAGCTAGCCCCAACTTTTTGTTTGGCTTTTTTAATATTTAAATAAAAAAGTTGAGGGATGTAATTGTGAAATATTTGATGCCATCGGCAAATTCCGTCAGGTCAACTAATGGTTGGGGCAAAATGTAAAACGGAATCAGGTTTTTGTAACTTTGAAACTTCTCTAGTTTTTTTTGTAACTACCCAAAACCTGAGGATATTTTGTAATTATATATTATCCCTAAAAAAGTTTTAGCAGTGGAATATAAATTTTTGTAATTGCCGTTACATTTTTTGAATTATGAATGTATATAAGAATATAAAAAAATCTAATATAAATATTATGGCATAATGTTATTTTTTTACATTCACAAGATGACTTTAAAATGCTTATGTAAATACGAACTTTCGTTTTGCGTACATACATATAAACGTGTCAAATTGGTTTTCCACAAGGTTCTGAAACTTGATGAAACAATTAAGAAAATCACTTTCACTTGAAAAATATAGTCATGTAAATCTGCTACAATCATTAACGAAAATTTCATAATACTGAAAGCCTTGATTTGAAGCAATAGGGGCTGGCCCCCAAAGATCACGGTGAATCTTATGAATAGGAAACTTAAATGAATTTAGTTGTACATATATATGTGAGTACTTGATAATAATGCAATACTAAACTAAAGTAAGAACAATATTTCTTTTGAGATTACAAACAATAAGAATTAGCAAAGAAAAGTGTCACAATAGTTTTCATTCCACAAAAAGTCTCACATCCAAGCACATCTTATCAACTATAATTATTACACTTTTACCTAATATCCAGTTACATTCTCTAAACTCATTCTTTTACCAAAATAAATTTGTTACTATTCCTAGCAAAAACTACTTTTGGAAATGAATGTCCAAGCAATCACACCCTAATAAGATGTTCTGTAAATAAAAAAAAATGCAATAAGAAACAAAAGATTTTGTTATGAAAGAAAGAGAAACAATTACAGAGGGACGAGAAGTCCCCAATGGGAAAAAACTTAAGACGAAGGACACAACTCCAATCTCTAGCAATATCAAATACAAAAAAGCCTTAAAGTCCTTATGGTTTGAAGACACCAAGCGACCCGGAATTTTATTTTGTACATCATCTCCTCTAGGATTCCTCTTTTTCTTCAAAAATTCTTTTATTTCTTTCCGTCCATAATGTCCAAAACGTGATGTGGACAATCACGTTAAGTTGCTTCAGCTGCGGGTTTGTTGTATTTAGGTTGAAAGGGATGCAAATGTTTTGCAGGGTTACTACCTGTTTACTAAAAATCACTCAACTTCCCTATGAGGTGAGAGGCATTAGGATTTTCTAGGGTCTACTTTTGGGGCACCGCCATAGGGATTGGCACCCAATTTTTGGGAAACATTCTAGTGCTTATGAGGACTTCTAATCCTCAAAATCTCACTTTCCATCATAGTAAGAGATTGTTTTTTTGATAAGAAATAAGTCTCCATACATTGTATTTTTTTTAACCCAATTAATTGAACAACTTTCCTGAGCCCCCTGGAGAGGAGTGATTTTGATCCCAAAACCTAGTTTATCAAGTTGTATTACAAAAACCTTCCCTTATATACAATCGTCGTCCTACTCTCATCACAACCTTTGTGACATTGTCTGCATTTGAGAAGCACTTGATGAAACTTGAGACAATTTTGATGCTGTAATGTAAATCCATTTTCCTCATCCTAGGAGCAGATAAATATGATCTTTGAACTTTAGAAGGGCTTTTTAAATAAATGCTCCTCCTTCCCCATACTTCTTGGTTACTTAATATCACCTCTGTATTTGTTTTACACATGCACTAATTCAATCTTGTCTTGCAGATGTATTGATGTAGCTGGGGCATACAGTGCTCAGAAGACTGAGTTGAATATAAGTCTGACAGCTATTGGTCTGCTATGGACTGCTACTGACTTCATCGTGAAAGGGCTTATGCATTGGACTAAGGAAGAATTTGGAACAGGTTCATGATTTATTAGGAGTTGGAGTATCTTAGTTGTATATCATAGTTTTTCAGGAAATAAGGTGGTTTGTTTTGGGTTTCAGATCCAAGAAATTATGATAAGAAGGAAGAGCCAGCTCCTGACTCTCTTGAGAAAGTTACTGATATCGCATACTTTTCAAATGCTGTCGAACGTGACAAGTTGCTTTTTTCTGTTTTCTCTTTACTTCATAAGCTGGGAGCTGATGAGAGACCAGAGGTAATTCAGATTTTTGGTAGAAGCCAAATAATGCAGTAATCTTAAATTTCCAACCCTTTTACAGAGAGAATCAAAAGCAAACTTTCCCTGATTGATATGCTTTCTTTCATTGCTTGGATTTTGTTTACTTACTCAACTATAGATAACATGAATTCTTAATGCTGGGACATGTTTCTTGCCTCTAACATTGTCGTCATTTTTCTTTCGGAAGCACATCCTTATATCAGATGAAAAAACCTCTACGCTTCATGTCATCCTAATTGTTTGTATTTATGTAGGCTTGTGAGATGTGCTTTTATATCTGCTGAACGTATAGCTATAGTTGAGATTGAGGGACCAGCTCTCTTGTGGTAGTATAGTGCAGGGTGGTGTATTACTTCAATGAGTTTGTCTAGCATTTGACAATCCCTGATAATTAGATGCATTTATTTTTAATTAAAAGTTATATAACTGAAAGGTTTGTTTGTGACTATATTTCAGGATCTTCCTCTGACTTGATCATTTGTTGCCTACTTGTGTATGTCAATTCTTAGTGAAAGCTTTCCTACATTATTGTTGGTTGATATATCATTCGACCGGCAGCAATAGCTTTACGAGTAGATTGCTTCATCTATATTTGTTTTTTACCTTATCCCCATGGCAAGAAATAACATGTGATTGCTCCTATGACTACTAGATGGTTATGTTTTTCAGCTGCGACTAAAATTCTATCTTTAGGTTAGGAACTCAGCAATTAGAATGCTATTCCAAACTCTTGGAAGTCATGGGCAGAAGCTTTCGAAAAGCATGTGGGAAGATTGCCTTTGGAACTATGTTTTTCCTATGTTGGATCATGCATCTCACTTGGTAAGCTCTTTAGCTCAAAGTCTCTTGAAAGTATAAGAATTTCCTGTTCTCTTTGTTCTCGTTTCTTGACTGAGAAAGATTCCTGCTTCTAGACTGCAACATCGTCAAAAGATGAATGGCAGGGTAAAGAACTTGGAACTCGCAAAGGAAAAGCAGTTCATATGCTTATACATCACAGGTATTACAGTTTTCTGCTTGCTTTATCCAAGAATGTTCATTTATCTTTTAAATGACTTTATATACCATCCATTGTCTTGATGGATGAATGAATTGGCAGTCGTAATACAGCTCAAAAGCAATGGGATGAGACACTTGCACTGATGCTGGGTGGAATTACCCGCATTTTACGATCCTTTTTCCCATTTCTTAGAAGTTTAAAAGACTTTCAGTCTGGTGCGTATTAATTTGTTTCTTTTTTCATTTTTATAACTTTATTGTTTAGAATTCAACAGTGTATTTCTTTTGCATTTCAGGATGGGAGTCTTTGCTTGTCTTCATCAAGAATAGCATTTTAAACGGTAGTAAAGAAGTTGCTCTTGCGGCAATAAATTGCTTACAGTCCACCGCAGTTTCTCATTCACCAAAGGTAATAACACCTAATCCATTGTTGTTTGTGCTGCCATTTTATTGCTTAGATTGTGCAGATAACCTCCGTGCTGCCTTATGTTGGGCAATTTATTGCTTCTACACTTTTAAATATGGTCACTTTTAATCTCCTTTTATATCCTTTTCAAGCAGGGAAATCTTCCTATAACTTACATTAGGTCCGTACTTGATATTTATGAGTCTGTTCTTCAAAAAGCACCGAACAGTGGTGATCATGTCTCAGACAAGGTGAAGCAGGAGATTTTACTTGGTCTCGGTACTATATCATTTCTCATCTTGTTCATATTTTCTTTAACATCTAGGATTGATATTGTATCTCCAATTGTTATATTACATGTCAATTCCCCTAAAATAGTGGGTGATCTTTTCCGTGGTACTAATATTTTATGTTTTGCAATGCTCCTAATTTTTGGCAGGAGAACTATACTCTCAAGCTCAAGGGATGTTCAATAATGACATGTATAAACAGTTGATAATGGTCGTAGATTCAACAATTAGAGAAGCCAAGACCACCAATAATTTTGAAGCTGATTATGTAAATATAATCTTTCCATGCTGCTTATCCCTCCCTAAACTCTAATTTTCATGAATTCCAAAAATTAACCTCTTGATTTACCATTCTATCACAAGCATTTCTTGTCATTTTTGGACATTTCTTTGGGAATTCCTTTTAGATGTTGCTATCTGTGACTTCTTTCGGAAGATCAAGTCTCAATTTCATGAAGCATGTACATAGTGAAGTTATATAACTTGGTTAATTTGATCACATGAGTGCTGAACATGAAAATATTTGAGAACACTGGGGAGCATTTTAAAGCCTAGAACTCATATAATTTCTTATAATGTTCGGTGAAATAACATATGTTTCGTCCTATAGGGTCATGTACCACCTGTACAACGGACTATACTCGAAATCTTACCATTATTACGTCCGGCAGCGCACCTTAGTCCAATGTGGATTTTGCTCCTCATGAAATTATTGCATTATCTTCCAGCAGCTGATCCCTTGTTAGATGACAATGAAGATTGTCTCAAACCAGTTGGCAATAGTAATCATATTCCTGGTAAGACCTGCTATCATTATCTAGTCAAATTGTTTAAAATCTGATACGATTTTTACGTCATAGCTGATATGCCTCATGCGACTTCTTCAACGGCACAAGAGAAAGGAGAAGGGTTTATCCTGAACAACACATATACTTTGTTTGCGGAGAAGCTTGTACCGGTTCTAGTTGATCTCTTTTTGCAGGCTCCAGTTATCGAAAAATGTAACGTTTTCCCAAATGTAATTCAAAGTCTCGGAAGGTGAGGATTCATTTTAAGCGATAAATACCCAAGTTTCCAATAATTCTGTCAATAAAGGTTCGTATCTTGGATGTTTGTAAGAATTTTAATCAGGATTTTGATTCTTCTTGGTTAGATTGAAATGTTTCTGAAAGTAAAAGAAATCAAAATTTAAGTGTGGATAAAGTTGATGAAGAAACTGCTGGATTTGATCTTGTGTGTACATCAATGTGATGTAATTGGTGCAGCAACATTCCTTTTTAAAAAAATAAAAATTATGAGAACTTTGCCGTGTCTTTACCATCTATGAGATGATTTGCATTTTGTTCACCTGTCCCAACACTTGCTTGAACTTGACAGTTATAGTTTCAATGAAAGTGATTGAAATGTGCACTAGTGGAACCAGCTGACTTAGGGGAGGGGATGCATGCCCCCTATTATTCGCATTCTAGCCATTTGTTATTTACAGTGCATAAATGACCGGGTTAATTTTTCAGCTTCTCACTATAGAGTTCCCTTTCTCACTTGCTTGCTTGTTCCTCCATGATACAGTCTCCAATTAGTAACATCAACCATCAACCCTGCTTACAAGTTTTGGTCATTTCTTTTGTATCTGTTAGTCTCATGTACAATGCGAGCTGATAATGGAAAAGAATTTACTATTATTATTTCAATGATACACCCAAAACCAAACTTTCCTGTTCTGGTGTTTGGTCAAACTGAAACTCTAATGATTTTGTTTGGATCTAATGAAATATGATAGAGATGTCACATGGGCTGGGCTGGTGCTGGCTCGCCGGGCCAAAGAGAAGAATCAGGTCAGCCAGTCTGGTCTGAAATTTCTTCGATGGAGCCCAGCCCGGCCCATACTTTAAAAATACAAGTAAATTGCATCGGGCTAAATATGCCCAGTTCCTTTCAGACCTATGAAATTGCAGCCCGACTGGCCTTATCATCAGGCTGGGCTGGTTTTGCCATTTCTAATGCTAATACAGCTGCCTATAATGGTGATAAGGAAATGAAGTCGATCAAAGTAAGATGAAAAAATACTGAAATTCTTTGAACTTCACCAAACTTGCCTGGCGACCGCTCTTGCTCATTGCTATGAACGAATGCAGCCATATAAAGTTTGATTAATTTGGTTGAAGCGTTACATATAAAAGAAGGAAGATTTCATATCCTTAAGAACATTTTCCAAATGGAGGTATCAGATAATTTAACATAATCCCCCGTTATCTGGTCTGCTTCTCCTATCCCTACAGGTTCCTACTTCCCCTGAATATAAGCATGTGGATTTTGTAGTAGATGAACTAATGGAACCTACCAATCTGTAAAAATTTATGTCCTCTTACCACTTTGATTATTATTTGTTGGCATTTTTCTTCCGGCTAAAGATCTACCAGCCTAGATTAATTATGTATCAGCTGGCTACACAAGTGTTTGCTTGCTGCTGTATTTCAAGTAGTTCAGTTCAATTCCCATTTCCAAAAACATAAAGATCCATCTAGTTATGCAATTTTTCAATCAATTTGGTACTTATTTTATTTAAACAATGAAGTAGGGGTGGCCAAATGGAACCGGAACCGAAACCGTGGTCAACAGTTCCGGGAACCGTTGACCGGAACCCCGTTCCAAAATCAGAACCAGAACCATGTAGGTCGGTTCCGGTTACGGTTCCTTGTTCTTAAAAACCGTGGAACCGCCGGTTTGAACCGTCGCTGGAACCAGCGGTTAAAACCACCGGTTTCTAGGCTAAAACCAACTATTTTTATTTTTTCATGGAAAAATATGCTAGAAGAAATGTTAAATGTTTATTATGATGTTTTATATTCACAACCGCATGAGACAGGTCATAAACTAAATGTTGTAAGCGAGCCACGCCAATTTTGATTCTTCTATACCTTGAGAGGATGCGTAGGCAACTTAATATTATTATTAATATTAAATCCAAACGTAATATTATTATTAAGATCATGTTCAATTCCTTTTCTATTTTTCATTTTTTCCTTTTTAACTGAAATTGATAAACCGTTTTAAAAAAAATAAAAAAATTATCAAAAGAGGAAAAAAAAAAGGTTCAGGTTAAACCGGAACCAGAACCGTAGAGGAAACGGTTCCGGCTTGGAATTGGAACGTCGGTTCCAGTTTCTGAACCGGAACCGTGAGGCTCCGGTTCCGGTCCTCATTTTGGAAGAACCGGAACCGGTGGTTTCGGAACCATGGCCCCCCCTATAATGAAGGAATGCTTCTAAAGTTTGCTGAAGTGGTTTTGAATGAATGATTCTATAGTGCAGAAATTGTTTTTTTTCTTCTGGTTTTGTCTTTAATTTTAAAATCAACAATTATTGAAAGTGAAAATCAATGCCAAAGATTGAGAGGTTGGCCATTGTTGCTTGAGATGGTAATTGAGTGTTAGATTCCAGTCTGGCGGTAGCCTCCCTTAGTCTTCTTTCTTGATTTGCTCTTATCTTTTCCAAGCATGTGATGACCAGTTTCCAATCTACTGTTATTTTTGTGATATAATTGACAGTGTTAATGTATTCCAACGAGGCAGTAAATGTTGCAAGTAATAGAAAACATACAACCTGATACAGGGGGGGGAGGGGGGGGAGCAAGGAGTACCATGTAGTATGCAAGTTTTTGCTAAAGGAGAGAGAGGAAGGAGGGAGCTGGGGGGAGGACTACGATTAGTCGTTTTTAATAATGAGTAATTCCTTTCATGAATCCCATACTTCTACTCAGCATCGCATCATCCAGTTCTGGGTCCTTTAATCAGAACTGTTAGAAGGAATAAACTTTCTGCCTTGTAATCTGTAATATTATGTGCCACATGAACTTCATTTGAGTTTTCTCTTCTGAATAAATTCCTATGTTTTGGTACATTCCATGGGAGTCAGGCTTTTTGCGGATATGGTGCAATGGTCATTGATGGAAGATGTTTATTCTATTGCAGATGTTCATTCTGATTTGCTCTACTATTGGACTTTTTCTTTGGTTGGTCTTTGTAGGTGTATGACAACAAGAAGGGATGATCCTGATGGTTCACTTTGGAGATTAGCTGTCCACGGCTTTCACCGGATTCTGATTGATGATGTTAAAAAACTGAAACCAGCATTTGGAACAGATCTACCTATTACCAGATCTTCAAGAATACATGTCTGGAAGGAAGTGGCTGATGTGTATGAATTATTTTTAGTGGGACACTGTGGCCGTGCCCTATCTTCCAATGCACTCTCAGCAGCAGCTCGTCAGACCGATGAGTCTCTTGAGATGAACATCTTAGAAATTCTGGGAGACAAGATTCTCAGATCAGATACTGATGTCCCTCTCGATGTAAGTTTCAACTACCTGACAGTTGCTAATGTGCTTTCTTACTGCGCTTCAAGCGTCACCAAAGTTGTTAGGACATATATCCAAAGTTAGTTTTTAATAACTTTTGATGGATCTCATGTTCCTTTAATAGGAATGCACATGTGAATAGAACCAAGAAAGCAAAATTAAATTCGGAGTATCGGACATATCTGGTTACAGAATGTTCACTGATATTGTACTCTCTCACACATATTCTATGTGCGGTCGGCACATGGGATCCCCTGTAGTTGTTTGCTTCTGATTCCTCTTGTTTCCAGTCAATACTATCTCTCAGTTTAGGGGTGGTTTGTGGCATGGGAGGCAAATATGCTGTCTGGAAGCTGTGTTCTTAAGGGCCAAAACATGCTAATTAATTAATTTCCTCATATATTTACATTAGCATCTGCAGTTTTCCATTTCTTTTCTCCTTCTATGTCACCACTTGATATTGCACTTATTTATCATCCATGAAACGTATCCATATCTTTTTGTTGCTTCCGGTAAAGTATATCTCAATTATGTAAAGTGTTGCACTATTTTCTAGGAGACACTATTTTCTAGGAAATTGCTATTTCAATTAACAAGATGCTGCATTCACAGATTCTACAACGATTGATTTCCACCCTCGATCGTTGCGCATCACGTACTTGTTGTTTGCCTCTTGAAACTGTCGAGCTTATGCCTTCTCACTGCAGCAGATTCTCTCTGACATGCTTGCAGAAGCTATTTTCCTTGAGCAGGTACTTTGAAATCTATATTTATCATTAGACTACTATATAGATTGATGATGATTTTTGGGCTCAATATCTCACCTAAAGATCTTACTTGCAGCTCTGAAATAAGTGATTGGAGTTTGTCTAGATCTGAAGTTAGCAAAATCTCGATCATGACACTGATGTCCAGATGTGACTTCATATTGAGAAAATTCTTGACGGATGAGAATGACTTGGGTTTGTGATTGAAGGACTTCTTTCTCTTTCCATTTCTTTCTGCTCCATTTTGTATGTTGCTTGAATCACTGCATTCCCTAAACAGGTGAACGTTCCTTGCCTCCAGCAAGGGTGGAAGAAGTTATATTTGTACTCCAAGAGCTTGCCCAACTTGTAATTCATCCCGAAACAGCATCGTCTCTTCCGTTGCATCCTCACTTAAAGGAGGGTATTTCTAAGGAGAATCTGAGAAGACGTTCTCATTTGCTGGTTCTATTTCCCTCTTTTTGTGAACTTGTTCTATCAAGGTAAGAAAGTGATTCGTTTATGGTTTTGTGTTGTATTTGTGCAGCTTCCCCTACATGGTAACATTTTCTTTCCGAGCACTTTCTATGGATATTTTTACCTTTGCTGAAGCTAACAAAATACTAAACCAAATGACTAGTTATTTGTCAGTTGGACATTTTGTTTTTATTTAACCTTGTTATAGATATATATGAATATATTTACTTACTTATCTAATAGCTTAAATATAGGAGATTTGATTTTGTAAATCCTTACCTTCCTAGATTAGGGTGATTGTATTGTGTGTATATTATTGTACAATTCCTTCAGTAATAAAATACAGAAATTCAGAGTCTTATTCTTTACATGGTATCAGAGCACTTAGGTTTGCTTTGGAGGCGATGTTGGGAATTGGACCCGGCCCATTTGGATTGGCACGCTCGGCGTTAGGGCGGGTGTTAGAGTTTGTGTTTGTGTCCCACATCGCCAATTTACTGGGTTGTTATTGTGTATAAATGTGGGTTGGGCACCCTCTCCCCTTGAGCTAGCTTTTGGAGATAAGTTCTACCCAAGCCCATCATCAAACCCGATTGCTGCTGCTGTTAGACGTTTAATGCCTTTTGCTTTTCTGATGAAGTTGTGATTTGAGGAAGATTGATATTTGTGTGTTTTATACCTACTGATATTTTCCAGAATGATTCATATAGGTTTTTACTAGCATTTTTTTTCGCTGCTTGAGAGAACCATGCACCACCTCACAAGAATCACTTATTCAAGCTTTCCACGTTTTGGTTACTTGCTCTGTTAGTATGGTCTTATGATCTGGTGTATTCTGGATTTACCCTGGGACCAACCTTCTCTTCTCCGTTCTAGTATTACTATTCCGTGGAGCTGAAAAATAAATTTCACTTCGTATTAGCATTCAATTGTTGCGCCCAAACTTAACATCATATCAACTGACCAACACCAAAGCCAAGAGCCCACCAACACTATTCAGCAATCAACTCTATTGGCCATCTATTGCTATCATCGGAATAAGGAAGGGCGTCATTTAGGATGTGAATTGCTGCGCAGGGTTGGAATCAACTCCAAATGTGCAGTTATGTATAACACCTCATTGTAGTTCCCAAAAGCATGCGAATGACATTATTACTGACGCTAGCTTCATATATCTCCATCCAGAATCAAGTCCTGTGACATGTTATGTGGATGATGTTGTCCTGATTGATGAGAATGATAGTATCTTTAGACAAAAGATTCAGAGTAAGACAGTGTACAATAGAATACATGCCTAGTGACATTGGTCATTATAGAAGCACTTGGCAAGAGGTAAGAGTGGAGGCTATGACACCAACACAATGTGATACTTAGAATTGACATTTTTTTTTGCCGCCTGCCATTTGGGCTGGTGGTATTGCTTCCCTCCTTTATGGAGGAGATCAGGGGTCCCATAGGTTTTCTCCTTACCTTATTCTATTTCAAATGATGCTTTCTTTGATACAAGAGGTTTTTTGATTGGAAAAAGGGTAGATAAGATAAGAGGTGCTCTGTGGGTAGGGGGGAAACCACCAGTACCCTCGAACCTGGCCAGTGAAATGTGAACAGTCAACAAATGAAATAGAAAGGCAATGTCTTAGTCGAAGAGTCTCTATCCGCTGTAGATCAATGGGCTATAGTGAAATGGCCACATTCCTGATCCAATGGTATTGATCCAGGAGAGTTTACCAGGTTACATCCCCCCTGAATAAGTAAGACCCTGCGCTTTCGAATTCAAAAAAAAAAAAAATAAGTTCCAGTGTGTGTGGTTCACAAAAAATTAAGAGAGTTGACGTATTTTTTTATCTGGGGATATTAGAGATGTGTTGCCCAAAGAAATAAAGTTTGTTCAATTCAGCGAAGAGATGTTGATCAACAACTTCATCACTGCATGTGATTCCATTGCAGTTGTGAGACTAGCATTGCCATATGACTGTCGGCATTAACCAAGTGCAGTTGAGAATGTTAAAGGTGGATTTGCAATGACATAAGAAGAATGTGTAATAAATCAAAATTTATGAGTTGGTTAAGGTAGCCTTGAGAAAGAGGTGATATAGTGTGAAGTACTCAAAATTACTTCTGCCTCTCTGGCTTACCATTGAGGACATCCTCGGTAGAGAAAAATGGAAGATGAACCTGTCATTCTGATGAGATAATTGGAGGATATGGGACTTGAGCTGGAAAATAGTTCTTTATACATACTTGTTTCTCTAGCGAAGGGCATTTTGGTAAGAATGCAATCAAAAGACCATTATTTTGGGAACACAACAGTTTCCTTAACAGTCCCTAATGAGAAGTAGCAACCCTTTCATAATTAGAGCCTTTTATTGCATGTTATGCCTTCTGCAGATAAATATAATGTTGAGCAACGAACTTGTATGTGCTAGTGTCTTTCTCCTGGTTTTTGTGAAGAAAACTTGCAAGCTAAAAAGTGGAGCCAGAACATAAATGTAATCAATCATGTGGCGAAGATTTAAGATTAAAGATAATCAAAAGAATGATCTAATATTATGTTTGATATAATTGTCAGTACAATAAACTGGAGAAACGTAGTGGGTGGGGCGTGTGCATGGTTTGTCAGTTCATTTGCCCTGCCTATCTGTTCGCACACAAGAGAAAAGCTGAGACAAATGGTGTATAGATATGGGGATTTTAATAGATTCATGCTGAGCTTAAAAAGGGTTGCTACTGTCCGGAAAGGAAGTCATTTCATTCTTGTTTTGGTGGCGATTATTTGCTAGTTCATTTGTTTGTCTGCAAATGCTACATAGTATTTTCTGTAAGATCTAATGACCTCTTTTTGACAGGGACTCGAGGGTTAGAGAGCTTGTACAGGTGTTGCTTCGACTTACTGCCGCAGAATTGGGTTTGCAAAAGCTTGAGTTAAGTAGTTAACAATGAGGTGCATGCGTGCTGGTTAAATGAGGCCTCAGTAGACACACACCAACTTACATATTTGTTCATATGAGTCATGCATTCTGGACTTTTAGATAGGTTATAGATGAGGAACTTTTCTCTTCCTCCTCGTCAGATATTTACATGTACGAAATAGAGGAATGGTATTTATTCGACTTTATTTCCTCATGTTGTATACCACACAAAAAAAGGAAAAAAAAAACCGTTATTTACTGTTTTGTCATTTATAGCAACTCACGTGCACCATATAAATTTTCTAATTTAATTTAAAAACATATTAATATGATATTATTTTATTTCGTTTATCACTAATATTGGTCATATGTTATCTAGTAAAGACATTGTTGAACCAAAAATAAGATTGTTGTAGAAATTTATCCATAAGAGATATTTGTTATTTAAGGATTATAGTGAAATGTATATCTTGAAAAAGAGAAGTATACCATGGATTAATTAAAAAATATATATTTCGAGCCAATTCTAGAAATGCTTCGCTAAATGATCTTCAATGTTCTTTTTTGGAGGCAAACAACTTAAAAATATCTCTAAGAAATTTATTCTTGTAAATCATTTTTGTTCCTAAAATATAAATTGCTTAAAAATTCACAATAGGTCCATGAAAGCATGAAAAAGTACATATAAGAAAGGAAAGCCATTCGACAATTTCAAGTTTTATCAAGCTCTCTCTTTTTTGATTTCTGCAATTGTCATTGTCTTTCTCTTATTTTTATTTGACAAGTTACTTGCACACTTGTTCTTGATACTTTTCAGAGTTTCTTCATCACTTGAAATGTCAACCTTAGTAACACTTTGGCTTTCTGGAGCTTTTTTTTCTTTTGATCTTCTTCTTTGCCCATTCCATCTGCATTTCGCTCCAATATAATTGGCAGATATACTTGATGATTTTCTCTTCTTGCCTTTCTTCATGGTGGATTCTATCTTTTCGACTCCTTCAGCTACGATATTTAGTTTCTCATTCACTGTGTTTTTTTGTTAAGAACAACAAGGAAACGAAACATTGTTGATGTCTGTAAGCATAGCTTTTTGTAGTATTTTGACTCATGTTCGCCTTGATTTAATTGGAAATTAATAATGAGATATAAATAAAATAATAAATTCTAATTGAAAATGATGAACTTTTCATGTTGATTGAAATTCATCGTTATTATCTGATATAAATAATTATATTAGAATACATATTGATATGTTATGTTATTATACATGATATGATGAGAATCCACGGACGAAAGACTTCGATAAAGAATGTCGATTTGGTCCTGGCGAGAGCTCGAGCAAGAAAGTTCAAGGAAGCACTCAACGGGTTGATTTAAGTCATTCAAAAAAAGACCGAAGTATGTTGCAGATGGAGGAAGATGTTCAGGTGGTCCAGTTGATTCGCGTCATCAACATTCAAGAGTCCACCTCAGACTGAGCAAGTGAAGGATGCCATGAATACATGTCATTTTGCGTCTTGAAGACTTCGTAATCAGGTTCTCAATAGCGTTTTGTATTCGTCTATCTTAGTTAGTCGTAGTTTGATTTGTTTTAAGTCATTTTCACGTTTTGGAGGCCAAATAAACCTTTAAGGTCGCGTCTTAAGTTGATATTTTGAGTTTGGGACGAGCATGGGTCAAATTCGAAGGCAAAGTCGAGGGGGGGTGTTCGACTTGACGCACGGGACGCTCGTGCACCATAGCACGGCCCGTGCGCCTAGGCGAACGAAATTGAGTGCCTTCGAATTGATACACGGGCAGTCTGTGCGTATGTGCACGGCCGGTGTTTCGATGGGTCAGTTCAGTTTTTATTTCCATTTCAATTGTTAAGTTATTTCCTAGTAGGGTTACGGTTTTGGATCCCATATAAGGGTGAACACTTTTTCTTTTTCATTAGTTATCAATTGAATTCAAATTTTACTCTCAATTGAGTGTTTTTCCAAGTGCTTCAAGATTTACATTTCTTCTTGCAATTATCGACTTATCAGACAATAATTCATAATTGCTTGTGGCGTCTTCGCATACCGAGGTTCTTGCTTTGCTAAACAACGGGTCAAGGTTTCCACCAATTTTAACCGAACTAGTGAAGATCTTAGGTTAACAACATAGTGATGATTGGGTCGAACACACGTCGTTGCTACGATTCACATCAGTTGGTAATCAGAGTCATCTAGCAATGTTAAATCTATCATTGTTTCTTTAATTCTTGTTATTTTCCAGATTTTCTTATAAACCCTAATTCTTCAAGGGTACAAAAAGAAAAAAAAATCAAAATTTGCACAGAAAAATCAGTAGGTAAAGAATCGTAATCCGCGTGCATAAAAAAAATTCAAAAATTCTGGAAAATCGGAATTACAAACTCTAGCCTTCAAATTTCATCTTATCGAGGTCCGTTGTTTGCTTGGCGATTGTCTTGGTTTGTTGAGACGTGCTTGCGATTGACTGATTGGTTTATAATCGTAACAAGTGCGGGTACTTGGAAATTGTGATTTGAGTGATACACGAGCGTATACACATGAGGGAGTGAATCAACCATGTCCAAGGAAAACCGACAACCATTGGATTTAGATAATAAGTTGCATATGGAGGCACCTACATGCCTCATGAAGAAAGTGATGATCGAGACGTATGGGGATCCCAGTGAGGTGCTGAAAATAGAGGAGTCTGTTACTAGGGCACGGAGGCTTAGGAGGTTCGAACTCGAGGAATGGGCGGATGAGATGGATGATTTTGATTCCAAAAGAGAGTAATTACAATCCGGGCAGAGATCGGCGTGGAAATAGAGATAATATTGGACGTGAAGATGGCAATTTGAGTAACATCAAAATGCAAATTCCATTGTTCCAGGGAAAGAGTGATCAGGATGCCTATTTGGATTGGGAGAGAAAAATCGAGAATGTGTTTGAGTGCCAGAATTATTTCAAACTAAAAAAGGTGAAGTTGGCATCAACTAAATTCTCGGACTATATAAGTATTTGGTGGGATCAATTAATGGTCTCGAGGAGGACAAGCGGCAAGCGGCCCGTTTCCACATGGGAAGAGATGAGGAGTTTGATACGACGTCGTTTCGTACCAAATCATTATTACTAAGGCATCTATCAAAGGTTACAGAGATTGACACAGGGGTCTAAGAGAGTAGAGGATCATCATAAAGAGATGGAGATGCTGATGGTGAGGGCTAATGTAGAGGAGGATCACGAGGTTATAATGGCAAGATTTATCGCAGGACTGAATACTCCTATAGTAGATGCCGTCGACTTACATCATTGTGTCGATCTTGAGGAGATGGTGCACATGGCGGTGAAAGTTGAGCAACAGCTCAAGATGAGGGGTTTCAACCGACAAGCACTGAGTTCTAACTCCAATACATGGAAGTCGAACACTAACAAAAAGGAGGAGCAGAGTTTGAAAACAACAGAGCAAATGGGGAGGGTGACCGAGCCTAAACCCGCAGGTAAATTCGAACCCGCTACTACTCGAACGAGGGATATTAAATGCTTTAAGTGTCATGGGCTTGAGAATATTGCTAGTCAATGTCCAAATAAAAGGGTGTTGGTGTTGCGTGATAATAGGGAATTGGAGTCGAAAAGTGAGAGAGAGTCGGATTATAGTGATATGCTGGAGTTGGAGGATATTACGGAGATAGTAGAGCCGGCGAGGGGGGAGGCGTTGTCTTTAGTGTCTCAGAGGGTGCTGAATATTCAGTCTAAATCAGATGAGGGAGTCCAACGAGAAAACATCTTTCATACAAGGTGTTTTGTCAATGGAAAGATATGTAGTGTCATTATAGACGGTGGTAATTGCACTAATGTAGCTAGCACAAAGTTGGTAGAAAAATTGGAAATTCCAACGATGAAACACCCACAACCATATAAATTGCAGTGGTTGAGTGATTGTGGGGAGATGCGAATCACTAAGCAGACGAAAGTAACGTTCCAAATAGGGGGATATAAGGATGAGGTGTTGTGTGATGTTGTGCCAATGCAGGCGGGCACATCTTGTTGGGTAGATCGTGACAGTTTGATGGGAGGGTAGAACATGACGGTTACACCAACCAGTATACTATTGTTCATAATAAAAAGCGTTTTGTACTTGTTTCTTTGACTCTGAAAGAAATTTATGAGGATCAATTAAAACCGAGAGTAGGAGAGGTAAAAGAAAAGGAGAGTTCGGCTAGTGAGAAGAAAAATCAAAATAAAGCCGAGAAAAAAGAGAGCTTGAGGGAAAACAAGAGTGAGGGTCCGGCTAAGGGTAGAAGTGAGGCACGAGAGATAGTCGGGAAAAAGGAGAGTAACATTAATGAGAGGGCCCAAAAACAAAAAAGGGGGACAAATGGCCTTGAGGTAAGAAATGAGGGAAAAATAAATATAATGGCAAAATGAGTGACCTTAGGAAAGCCACAACGAGTGGTTGTTCGATAATACTCTTGGTTTACAAGGGCATTTATATCTCTTGTGACCGACAATCTTAACCCCGATTTGCCTAGCTTTAGGGATTGAGCATTTGTCTTTGTTGCCAACCCGGAATTCGAGGATGTGTTTCCTCATTCGGGAGAGATGTCGGATGGGTTACCGCCTATTCCAAAGGGATTGAGCACCGTGGATTGGTTTCATCTCGGGGCATCCTTACCAAATATGATACCGCTTCCGTCTAGCATCTTCTCCAAGTCCAACCCGGAAGGAGAGACCAAGGAATTTTAAAACCAAGCATGGTTTATTGATGAATTACTAAATAAGAAACTCATTTATGAGAGATTAACCATGTTTTGAGCGCTTTTATTGTGAAGTTTGTCAATTTACTTGTGTTACTAGTTCGAAATTTAGAAAGATGGGTCGTGGAGGATGTGTGTGGTGCACATTTTGTTCCGGGATTTGCGGTGAGTATCAATAACATCACTATTAAGAAAATTAAGGTTATTAAGACACCCCATACCTCGCTTGGATGATATGTTATTTGTACGAGCTTTTAGCACTATCGGTCTGCCAAAGATCTTCTCCAAGACAGAGCATTCGAGTTGCTTAAAGAAAGGCTAAAACATGCGCCTTTACTAGCATTGTCGGATTTCACCAAGGTTTTTGAGATCGAGTGTGATGCGTCGGGATTTAGGATTGGATCCGTACTGATGCAAGAGGGGTGGTCGAATGCGTTCTTTAGCGAGAAATTAAGCGGGGCGGCCTTGAACTACCCGACGTACGGCAAGGAGTTGTATGCTTTAGTCTGAGCCTTGAAAACATGGCAGCATTATCTATGGCCAAAGTAATTCATAATTTACACTGATCACGAGTCATTAAAGTATCTCAAGGGGAAACAAAAGTTGAAAAAAGCAACACACGCGCTGGCTTGAGTTCATCGAGACATTTCCTTACGTCATCTGGTACAAGCAAGGTAAGACTAATGTTGTAGCAGGTGCACTATCTCGGAGGTACACTTTTATCTCTACTTTAGATGCTAAAATTCTTGGGTTTGAACATATTAAAGAGTTGTACTTGCATGATCTTGATTTTGCTGAGTCATTTGTTTCATGCGAAAAAGGGGCGGTGGATAAATTTTATCGACATGATGGTTTTCTATTTCGAGAATATAAATTGTGCATTCCTGAATGTTCATTGAGGGACTTACTAGTGAGGGGATCATATGGTGGGGTTCTTATGGGACATTTTGGAGTAGCCAAAACCTTAGCAGTCTTGCAAGACATTTCTATTGGCCACATATGAAGCGTGAACGTATTTGTACTAGATGTGTTACTTGTGGCAAGCTAAATCTCGAGTTCAAAACCAGGGACTTTACACGCCCTTACCCATACCGACAACACCTTGGGTTGATATTTCTATGGACTTTGTTTTAGGACTTCCGAGAACTAAACATGGGTCTGATTCTATATTTGTTGTTGTAGACCATTTTTCAAATATGGCACATTTTATTCCTTATCATAAAACTGATAATGCATCTTTGATTGTTGACTTGTTCTTTAGAGAAGTTATGGGATTGCATGGTATGCCTAGGACCATTGTTTTGGGTAGGGATGCTAAGTTCTTAAGTTACTTTTGGAAGACTTTGTGGGGAAAACTGGGAACTAAATTGTTATTTCCTACTATGTCTCATCCTAAAATGGACGGTCAAACTGAAGTAGTAAATAGAACTTTGTCCATGTTGTTAAGAGTTATCATTAAAAAGAATATTAAAATGTGGGAAGAGTGTTTACCGCATATTGAGTTTGCTTATAATTGTGTTGTTCATTCTGCATCAAAGTTTTCACCATTTGAACTTGATTATGGTTTTAATCTGCTAACCTCGTTGGATTTATCACCTTTGCCTGTTTCTGAGCATGTTAACTTAGATGGGCAGAAGAAAGCTGATTTTGTGAAACAGCTACATGAGAAAGCAAGGCTCAAAATCGAAGGGCGTACAGAGCGGTACACGGCGCAAGCTAATAAGCATCGTAAGAAGATGGTGTTTGAGGCGGGTGATTGGTTTTGGGTACATATGCGCCCTGAACGATTCCCGACCAAGCGAAAGTCCAAATTGCAGCCTCAAGGAGATGGTCCATTTCAAGTCCTTGAGCGGATCAATGATAATGCTTACAAGATTGACTTGTCGGGCGAGTATGGGATTAGTGCTTCTTTTAATGTTGCTGATCTTAGTCCATTTGATGCAAATTTGGATTTGAGGACAAATCATTCTTAAGAGGAAGGAAATGATGAGAATCCATGGACGAAAGATCCAGTAACAGTGCCAGTTGGTCAAGTGACAAGGGCTCGAGCAAGAAATTTCAATGAAGCACTCAACGGGTTGATTCAAGTCATTCAAAAGGAGACTGAGAGTGTGTTGCAGATGGAGGAAGATGTTCGGGTGGTCCAGTTGATTCGCGTCATCAACATTCAAGAGTCCACCTCAGACTGAGCAAGTGAAGGATGTCATGAATACAAGTTATTTTGCGTCTTGAAGACTTCGTAATCAAGTTCTCAATAGTGTCTTGTATTCGTCTATCTTAGTTAGTCGTAGTTTGATTTGTTTTAAGTTATTTTCATGTTTTGGAGGCCAAATAAACCTTTAAGGCCGTGTCTTAAGTTGATATTTCGAGTTTGGGACGAGCAGGGGTCAAATTCGAAGGCAAAGTCGAATGAGGGGTGTTCGACTTGACGCATGGGCCGCCCGTGCGCCTAGGCGAACAAAATTGAGTGCCTTCGAATTGACGCATGGGCAGTCCGTGCGTTTGCGCATGGCCCATGCGTCCGTCCGGGTTTCGGTGGGTCTGTTCAGTTTTTATTTCCTTTTAAATTGTTAAGTTATTTCCTAGTAGAGTTAGGATTTTGGATCCCATATAAGGGTGAACACTTATTCTTTTTCATTAAGGGTGGCACTATTGGCACCCCCTTTTTAGATGAGTACACACACTTTCTAAGTACACCACCCCCTACTTTTTCAAATATGGCACAATTGATGAGTTCACCCCCCTTTTTTTCCAATTTTACCCTTGGTCTTATTTTCCCCCAAAATACACTCTCCAACCTTTCACCTCCCCACTTTCTCAATCTAAAACAAAACAATACACCCACCACTTCTGAAAACTGTTACATTCGACGTCAATGGCTCGTGAATTACAAACATACTAGAGAAGAAGGATGGTACTTGCCGATGATGATGACAACTTCGTGGATGGTGCACCACCATCCCCAACAGGCCGAGACGCGAAATGACGGCAGATCTTGCCCTAGCTCGATTTTTCAGCCTAAGAGTTGGGTTCGCAAAGAAGATGATGAGGTAATAACTCCACTTTGCCTTAAAATAACTTGCATTTTTGTAGTTTGGGTGTGCTATTGTTATATATTTAGTTGTATGGGTATGGGTTGGAGATGGGTGTAGTTATGGCGCCATTTCGATTGTAAAATTTGAAATGTGGAACTTTGAAGAAGATGAAATGGCACGGTCGATGAAGCCCTAGGTTGCACGATCCACTATACGATCGTGCCACTTAGGCACGATGGTAGTTCATCAACCGTGCCACCATCGTGCCTTTGGGGCACGATGGTTTAATTCATCGATCGTGCCACCATCGTGCCTTTGGGGCACGATGGATTAGTTCATTGACCGTGCTACTAATTAAGCCATCGTGCCTTTTGGGCACGATGGCTTAATTAGTAGCCCAAGCTGCTCCATAAAACCACTAATGGTCACTTTCTGGTCCTTTTGACACACAACCTATTGAAACACAACATGAATAACAGTGGGACATTAGCAACAAATATGTCATATGTACATGCACAAATAAAAGAGACGATATTTACCGGTAGCTTTTGTCTCAGCATCGGAGTGAACATAGGTTGATTCGATGGACCAACATTAAAGATTACTTCTTCACATGGTGAACAACTATCTTTAATAGACTCGACATGCTCGAACTTACTCAGGTCACGTTTGGTTGATTTGGATTGTTTATCCTTTACGGACTTAGGACGGCCACGTGTGCGAAAGGCTTGGCATCCATAAATCTTGAGGCTCAATTAGTGATGTTGTTCTTGGATTCGTAATCTCCATAACTCTTTTCAAAATTAACAACCTCTCGATTCGGTGCTTGTTCAAATTTGGTGAAAAGATCACCGAACACCGAGTCCATCGAGACCCATTTCGGGCCCAACTCGATTTCGTCTTTGTTAGTCGGTAATATATCTAATTTTCGCCAAAATGAAGCCACTTGATCAAGTGGAATTGGCTTATCCAATCTCTCATATTCGAGAAAGTTCATGAGCACATGGGAGTCTTCACGTCCTTCTCAATACACAACCACACAACAAAGGGTCTACGCTACCCTCGGCTTCACGATGCATTTCAGTATAGATCAAATTCAATGCATGTATAGACACCATACCTCGTAGTGACATGAATACAACCGATTTGTATTTATGTAAGACTACATTTTTGCTCTTCTCAAAAGAATGTTTGATTGCATTGTATGATGTCTCGAGGAGTGTGTGAATCTTTTTGGTTATCATCCCAACATGTCTCGAAATTACCACGACTAGGCGCAAGTCAGTCTTTTTTCAATGTTGCATGGTGATTTTCCGCCCTATAATGATTTTTCAAGCACTATTATATTAATTTTTAGGTATATATATGATATAACATAAACGCAATGATGAGCACAATAAAGTGAATTACCTATTTGTTGTGGTGTTATCGAAATGCATGACATTATTCGTCCAAGCATACACAAATCTTTCTTTATACGGCCCCATCCATTGCTCCATTACATATTGTACGACAATTTGGATAATCACAAAATTAAAGATAAAACCTTTCAATCTCCTAATTAAGTCATAAAATGATTGCTCAGTATCTGCGATGACCAATAAATTACAATAGAGGTTAAAAGATTCCCATTTCTCTTTCGTGGCCAATATTTTTTTGCAATTTGCCAAAATGTTCCTACTAATATGCCACCGATAGAGAAAATGTCTCAAAGTGGGAAATGCCGCCTCTATTGCATTCATTAGAGTCAATTCTCTATCAGAAATAATCACAGTTGGCAGAGAAGATAGGTCCCTCAATGATTTTAAGATTGTGCAAGCCCATATGTATTTATATTCCCGCTCGTACTCCATATAAGCAACTGCAATACAGAATGCCATATGTGTTGACGTCACACCAACAATCTCCAACAAAGGTAACTTGTACCTATTAGTTTTGTACGTGCAATCCATAAAAATGACACTCGGAAAAGCACGCAACAACTCAACGCTTGTTGGGTGAGCAAAGAATATATCCTTCACGGTGTTACTCATCTCGCAAAGTCTATGATGATAGAAATATCCATGCTTCTTCAATTTATGCATAAGTTGTTGCATTTGAGATCGACCCTCACGCTCGACAACTCTATTCTTCATACGGGCATTGTAGATAGTCCTTATGGTGGACTTATTATCTTGAAACTTATTTTGTAGGCCAAACAAAATGTCCTTCGGCCGAGTATTGCCATGTGACATATCCAACACATATTCTTCCTCACTTCTTGATAATCAACCGGCATAAGAGTGACCCTCCAAATATTGTGCAATTGAATGATTATGCACACCACATTCAACATTTAGTGACCATTCTCCTTCAATTGTTACTTGCCGAACCCTCAAACGAAATGGGCAACCACATTTCTTTGTTCCAGATTTTCTCTTAGAGACTTTGTTTTCAACTTTCTTAGCATCATTTTGTTCGACATCTCTAGTCTTTTTTGAATCATGGTAATGCCCACTACATTCACAAGCCAAAAATATCTGAGGTCTTTTCTTTCCTTGACCAATGTCCGACCTATTTATTACAATAACCATGCCGTGCTCATGTCCTCTCTCACGCACCCAATCAAATAATTTATCCCGAGAAACAAATAACTCGTACGTCGTGAATACGTATGTGTAATCGGTAACAACACCAAGCTCTTCAACATTCTCATCATTCTTGGAAGTACAAACAATATTATATTCCGTAGGCAACGAGGCCATACCCTATTAAAATAAAATCAACAAGCCTAAAAAACAAACTGTCAAAAATGGCACGATGGAAACCATGATCGTTCCACCCTCGATCGTGCCACATGGCACTATGGCACGATCATGGAAAATCCAATGTTCATAAGTGGCACGATAGATAGAATATGAACATGTGATCGTTCCATAATTCCATGTGGCACGATCGAAGTGATGATTGTTCCATGTTGTTGATGATCGTGGATGCCAATCGGCGACAACAATGGTGCGCAAAGAGAAATATCGAGCGGTAAAAATGGATAAATTACATAATTTTGAGCTGAAAACCAAGAAGATACTTACATTATTTGGAGGAATCAATTCTTTGTTGTCCATTTAAGTTGTTGTGTTGGTGTCGAAAAAACTAGGGTTTATAAGAACAAGGTTTCAGCTTTTCTCAAGAAAGAAGAAGAAGAAGAATGTAGCTGAAGGATGTGGGTGGATGTGTTTTAGTAGATTTGATGTAATGAATGATGTGGGTGTATTTAGAGATTGGGGGGTGTATTTAGAACTTGGCTTTTAGTAAGGGTATTATAGTCTTTTAACTTAATGGCATTTTTGAAATTTTAGAAAGCGGGTGTACTCATCAAAAAAGGGGGGTGTCAATAGCGCCACCCTTTCATTAATTATCAATTGAATTCAAATTCTACTCTCAAATTGAGTATTTTTCCAAGTGCTTGAAGATTTACGTTTCTTGTTGCAATTATCAACTTATCAGGCAATAATCCATAATTGTTTGTGGCGTCTTCGCATACCGAGGTCCTTGTTGCTTTGCTAAGCCACGGGTCGAGGTTTTCACCAATTTTAACCGAACTAGTGAAGATCTTGACTTAATAACATATTGTTGTTTGGGTCTTTTGAACGCCGCTGCTACGGTTCACATATGTATACATCTTATAAAAAAGAAAAAAAAATCTATCGAATAATAATCTATAATATAATTTTATCACATACTCAATTGTTGTTAAATACTCATGGACTTGGCATCCAATAAATACAGTTGTTGCCTCAACATAGTTATGATTGCACCGTGCTATCTTGTAAAATATTCAACACCAGCCGTATCTACAATTGATAAAATAATTATCGGTATTTGATGAATAAATGAATTATATAAGTTTTTAAAATGTGATTAATACCTTGGCACTATTTCGACTTTTCCTCATTGCATTTGTTACGAGTTGGAGTGTCTTTACTTTTCAAAACAGAGGCAGAGCATTTCTTACATGAGTCATACCACAAGGACAATTTATTTTCAACTTTTTCGACAACTCCTTTGAAACAATAATACATATTCTGTAAATAGACAAAAAGAAATATTTGAGAAAAATATATCATTGAATAGAAGATACAAAATGTTCATAATAAAAAAATATGATATTAAATAATGACATTTGCATTTTCTATTAACCATGCAAGAATTATTCACGTTTTTATTTCCACACGGTCCATGCATCATATGCTTGACAACCAAGTCAAACAACTCATGATACTTTCCCTGGTTAGGAAGTTCAGCACAAAGAAACCTATCAAAGTGACCAGGAGTTGTAATTTTGTACTCAAACTTCAAAATTATTAGCATATGAGCATGCGATAATCCTCTTTTTTGAAATTCAATGACATTAACATGTGCAGCAACATCTCCATATATTTTATTCTTAGATAACCGATCTTTCAAATCTTGTAATTTTGCTTGAAACACTCGTGAGGTCAAATCTGGTCGGTCTTGAGCTCGTTGTCCCTCATACAATTTATCGTATATCTCTTTCCACTATGTATTGCAAGTCATTGTAACAAATAAATCGAGTTTTCCAAACCTTTGTACCAAGGATAATGCATCAAGATATCTACGACGCATATCTCTTGGTCCTTCAATAAATGATGTAGGAAGAATAATTCTTCTGCCAACCTCACTTCCTCTAGTTTCTCTTTTCAGGACATAGTCCATAATGTCTTGGTACAACTCAACTCTCAAATTTGACTGATTTTGGTGTTAGTAGTCCAATTTTGTCGTCTTTAATTTTATGTACATGTCAAAAACATATTTTTGTAGGAGCCTTCCACCAAAGAGAATGGTAGATTGTCTGGGATTTCTAATTGTTGTATGTCGCAACTACTACACGAAACTTTTTTATTATTTTTTCTGTCGATAGTTGTAAGCATAAAAAATAAAATAAACATAAAAATAAAAAATAATAAAACATATAAACCATTAATTCTATTAAGAAATTTTTTAACGTGTTTGCAAAAATTTCATATATTAACTTATGAAAGAGCAAAATATTCCAATATCGATAATAAAAGATGCTACAAATGCAAAATTAGTGATTTAACCAAATATATGTTAATGAAGTGTTGGTGTATGAATTATAATCTTGAGATGATTTTGAAGTTGAAATATACACATCGACTTGTTCTTCAGAAAGAATATCATTCGCGGAAGAAAATCTTGATATTACTAATATCATAAATAATTGAACCACCCCCTAAAACATAATTCAGTGCAATAAAATAAAAAGATAAAGTTCAATAATTATTTTTGGATATTTGGATATATATACAGTGACGGAGCTACGGCCCCCGTAACGGGGGCACGTGCCCCCGTTGGCTTTTTTTTTTAATTTTATCTTTTTTGTTAAATTGTTTGTATAATATTATCCCTAAATTATAATTTATAAAATATTAATAATATAATAACAATAATAACATTATAATATTATAAATTAAAAAAATATTATATTATATTATTAAAAAAAAGTGTTAATAGTGTTAATAGTGTTATATAAAATTATTAGTATGATATATTTTTTTTAAAAATTACATATTAATTACGTTAAAAAAATAAAATGTGCCTCCATTTATTATTTTTGATATAGCTTATAATTTAATTTATTGTGTGCCCCCGTCATAAGAAATTTCTGGATCCGTCCCTGGATATATATATTAAGTATCTATTTTATAAATATCAAAAGTTCAAAAATATAAAATAAAGAGTGGCATCTGTCACAAAATGTGGTTTATTGTTCATGAGATTGAATCTCTTATTTCGAACAAAATATTGAAAAACAAATCAACAAAGCGTGCTTATAATTTAAAAGTTCTGTACCTTCTTTTTGTGCAGTTGGTTTCTTAGCAACAATCTTTTTAATATTTTGATGTCATCTTGTCTCACCTCTTAGAAAACGAATAGGGTATTGTAAAGGATCGTAACATCCATAATAATGTCTTATTCTATGTCGATCTCCTGAATGTGCATGGACCACAATGTCATGCTCAGTTGGTATGTTAACATTATTTCCTTCAACCCATATAGCCTCAACCTTATCAGTTGTTGGGGAATTATAAACTCGTTGATCTAATTTCGTATTTTTGAGATATGGAGTTTAACATCATCCATTGAAGAAAAGTCCTTTAATCTTCTGAAAATTTTTGCATACGGATTAACCTCGAGAACTTTGATAAGTTTATTTATAGTAACTTCACATAAACTGGAGTTCTCAAGAATGTTCATTCTATTTTCAATCTCATTTTTTGTCTCCACAAAAAATAATTGAAAATGTCCTAGACCGCCATCCTTGGGTATTAATCCTGGAAGATCATGATATACCATTCCTTGTGCTCGAAAAGTATAAATCCCTCGTCATGTAGATGCAAGTTCTTTATCCAATTTTACTCCGAATGAGGTAAAAGAAAATATGCAATTAAAAGGCCAAATATTTGATCGAAACTGAATGTCTTTTCTAATCGTGAAGTAAACAATTCATATAAATTATCAGGAACTTCAATTGGTGCAATTTTAATTTTCCCAATATCGCAACAAAATGTTGAAGGTTCATTGGAGGTTCATGCTCAAATCTTACAACACCACAGTGTATGCAATTGGGCATATTTTGTAAGTCCAAGTGGCTACGATAATCTAGAGGGGGGGTGAATAGATTATCTCCATCTTTTCGATTTCGCCCTCTTTTTCGAACAAAACAAGCCAAGATAATAATAAAGGTGCGGAATGTAAACAACACACGTCAATTTATAGAGGTTCAACCCACCTAGGGCCTAATCCTCTACCACCCCAAAGATATCCTGGATGGATTTCAAAAAAAAAAGAAGTTTTATTAATTACCAAAATTAATACAAACTCAACTTACAACACCTTGAAGAGCACCACACTCTTCTTCAACAACACCTTTGGAGATTACCACAATCTCCCTTTGAAGATTACCACAATCTTCCTTCAACGGCACCTTTGAAGATCACCACTATCTTCAATCTTGAAGAATACCAAATTCTTTCAATACCTCAAGAGCACCACACTCTTGACACACCTATCACCTAGATCACCCAAGTGTATTCTTACCACAAGAATACTCACAAGGATGTCTTGTGTTGAATGATGACCAAAAATCAAGATTACAACTCAATAATGAATATAACAATATGAGTGCAAAGTGTAATCAAGAATAGCCTAGACCTCAATGATGTGAAAGTGATAAGCTAGGCAAAATTACAACAAGAATAATGACAATGAAGAACAAGTGTTTGCTTGAAGTGTATCTTGTTGTGTTGTATCTCAATGGTTCTCTTGATTGCTCCAAAACTTCCTCTATTTATAGGAGATGATTGATCAAGCATAGGCTCCTCTTGGGGATTGAAAATCTACTGAGAAAAATTACAATTAAAATAAAGAATATAGATGTTAGAAATCAATCTCACATTTTAAGAAAGTATGTCTCACAAACGGTCGATTTTGTCATCAAAAGATAAAGCGACGGTCGCACAGAAATAGAGTTTGAAATAAACGTAACACAAATTTACACGGGGCCACCGGTCGACGTAGGCTTCGACCGGTCGACCCCCACATCAGCCGGTCGACCATGCCCAAATGGAGAATCAGGGAGTTCTGTTTCAGCTTATATTTGCAGGCACCGGCCGCACTCGGCGACCGGGCGACTCGACTGGCCGACGCCTTGTGCGGCCGGTCGACCTGCTCAATATTTACTCTGTCTCCTTTTCTGTTCCAAAATACATCTTCAGGTACGGATTGCCCTATAGGGCGACCGGTTGTCCTCTAAATAAAAGTGTTGTCTAATATTTTATCGAAAATAAACTCCAAGAAATACTCCAAAAAATAGTAAAAACATTTTCGAACGATCGGAAGTATTAGGACAACATTTAGAAACATATTTTGGATGTAAAAACCCATTGATGCAAAATCATTAAATGTGTTGTCCAATTTGTCGAAAATAAAACTTGAAGAATTATTCCGGAAAATATTGAAACCATTTGAAAGCATATAGGAGAATTTGGACAACAATTAAAAACATTGTTTTGGTGTAAAAATAAAATCATCAAAATTAAGATAAAAACATGTATCAAACAATCTCCCCCTTTTTGATGATTACAAACCAAAACAATTTTTAGAAATATTAGAAGGACAATTTTAAAAACAATTTTCCGGTAAAAAAACATCTAATCGTTTGGAAGCAACCAAAATTTCCAAAATACATAAGCAACCAAGAAAGGGAGTAATTATATTCAATAATAGGCATAATAAGCACAAGCTCCCCCTATCAACAGGCACATCAAGATTAATGTAAAAGCAATTAATCATAAGCCAAAAGCTTAGCTTTTATATATTGTTTAAGAGCTTATAAGCTCCCCCTGTCAACAAAACATCATTAGACAAGTATATAAGTCCATCATACAACAATTGGACTAAGTATAATGCACAACTTATTGCTTTATCAAGCCATAGCTTATAGCTTCTTTTGTTTAGCTTAACTTAGCTTTTATGAGCTAATGAGCTTATAACCTGTTTCTCCCCCTTTGGAATCATCAAAAAGAATGTTAGCACGATAAAAACATCATATAATCATGTCAAAGTGCGCAACTAAACCGATGTATCGAGTTATTTGAACTATGAAGCTTATAGGCCAAATGGGAGGAAAAAGTCGATCATACGACTTGTAGAAGCTTATGAAAGCTCTTTTGATTTGCAAAAACATGATCTCTATAAATATATGAGACTTTTGAAATCGAGAGAATCATGTAGGTGAAGAATTTTCATTGAAACATTTTATCGAACACTTGGCGGGCGTCAAGTTTTAAAGAAGATGTATATAGCCCTTGTAAATGTAATCAAGCCAAGTTTTTCATCACCAAAATCAGTTCAAACACAATACAATACACCATAAATGACAAGCTCATCAAATTCATATGAAACTTCCATCAACAATATAACAAATAAGTCACAATCTCAAGGGTTCAACCCAATTGAGCAAAGGAAGTAGAATTCTTACCATTTAATCGGTAAAGACAAGCAATGATGATGATAATCGAGCTAGATAATCCCCAAAATATGAATTTTATGAAACAAAACACATTTGAAGTGAAATGTGTGTGAAATTTGCAAAGGGGACGAAATATAGAAGAAAACTTGTGAAAATAAGAATCTTTGGGGACATAACACATTTTATCCGAAAAATGGCTTAGTGGCGACCGGTTGTCGTTGAGGGCGAGTCCCGACGTTGAGGGCGACGGTTGCCCTCAACCACATCAGATCCACCTGTCTTGCCAGGTTTTTCAAAATCCGAATTTTGATCCAAAAATCCGATTTTTCGCCCCTAAGTTTTAAAAACGTGCAAAATGCAAACGTAGACATTATTCAATATACATTATGTCATAATCAAGCTCGAAATGAGGTAAAATACTCGGCGGTGAGTGATTAAAAAGTCCGCGAGTTATCCTTGAGACGGAATTAAACACATCTCAAGTTTTTGTTAAAACATGCAATCCCTTAACAATTATATCGAATCTCAATATGTTTAGTTCGATTATGACGGACCATAGTGTGAATAATTTTGACCGGACTTGTTATCCCGAAAAATAAGAACGTTTTAAAGCTTTGGATACAACAAGTCATAAGAAGGAGTGCCTTTCAAATATTTGAAAATTTCTTTTAACGGCACTTTAATGAGATTCGTTGAGATAGTTTTTGAAGTCGAGCATATAGACATAAGGCATGTGGAATGTCGAGTCTATAGAAATATCTTGCACAAATATTTATTAGTAGCACCATAAATATTATCAACATAAATTTGCACAAGTAAACAACCTTGCCCTTTTTCAAAACAAAAAGTGTAATATCAACTTTACCTTTTGTAAAATCATTTTGCAACAATAGCTAAGTCTATCAACCGTACAAGGCCTTTTATAAAAATCATTTGGCCTAAAATTTTAAACTCTGATAGACTTATATTTGAATAAAATAATTTAGAAAATTGGATTTAACATCCATTTGGTAAAGCTTGAAATTTTCTCAAAACAAGAACGGGCAAGTAAAGTGCAAATAACTTCTAAATATGCTATGAGTGCAAATATTACATCAAAATCATTACCTTCTTCTTGACAATACCTTCGAGCTACTAACCTCGCCTTAGTTTGACCAATGTTGCCTTGGTCATCGAGTTTGTTCCGGAATACCCTTTTTGTCTTCTTCATCACTATCATCATAGGGCATCCAATTGATCTAAAGTGTTCATAATAGAACATTTACATCCAAATATTTTGAGGTAACTAATATTTGGAGTACTTCATTTCTCATCTACACAACTTAACAAACTCATTAACGGCAACGCTTATATAAGCAAGAAAAAATAGCCCAAGTGTAAAAACATGCCTCAATCATTAATCATAAAATATCTTGCATAAGAGCATAGTAGAAATAGACACTATATATATAGACCATGAAGCAAGAAACACATACTATGCATTTAGAAGATCATCAAGAGTCTACTAAATCATGCAAGTTCAAATAAGCTTAAGAAAGCTTCAAAAGGTCTCTTTTGAATTTTGAAAATCCGATAGCATATAGTTGAGACCTCATTTAAAAGAAGTATTTGAACAAGAGTTGACAAAGCAAATATGTGCAATCAAACATCGAATAGTGCCTTTCAAAGAATCTAAAAATCCTCTTAATGGCACTTGTATGAAATACTATGAAAAACAAGCACATAGGCACATGGCAATACATATATCGAGTCTATAAGAGTAAAAATAACACAAGTAAACGTACCTCGATAATTAATGCCTTTCTTGACAAATAATGACGTAAATGGCCATTTGTGAAAATATGTAAATCCTACACAATTCTTAAAACAAATCTAGCACAAATCATAATGATAAAAGTGTAGGCTAAGAGATATCACAAGTAAGCTCATGCCATAAAAATCCATAAGAGATGATAACACACTTTAGTCTACAAAAATGCACAAGAGTTTTAAAAACATCATATAAGGTCTTCTTTTTCAAAAAAAAATTTAAAAGCACAAATATATATTGAAGACCTTAATTAAAAAATAAATACTTGAAAACTCATTTTACAATTAAGACACAAATAAAAGCATGCATAATAACAAAATAAAATGCATATTTAACTAGGGAGATACGGGTTACCAATTACGCCATTTCCATGGGTTGTGCCGTTCCCATTGTTGATGATATCTTCCCCTTGAGAAGTCACTTTGTTGATGATGGCTCCTTTGATTACTCCATTTCCAAGATTTTTGTCCTTCCCATTGTTGATAGTCTCTTCTTCTTTGAAAATCATCTTGTTGATGATGTCTTTGCCATTTCCAAGGATTGTGTTCTTCATTTTTTGATTATATCCTCTTCTTGGAAATTGGCTTTGTTGAAAATATTTTCTCCTTTGATCAAATGAATTGGTCATTTGATGTCTTCTTGGCGGTATGAATTTTCTCCGATTATTATTTCGCCGGGTACCTAATAAAACATTATTTTGTGGTACCCTCAAGTGCTTGGGTCCTTTAGGATTAGCTTTGAGACTTTTAGGTCTCCAACAATAATTAGAGCTATTTCTAGCCCGACAAGTATTTACCGTATGACCATTTTTACCGCAATAAAAGCAAGTAATAATTCTAGGAGCATAATGACCAACATGCTTAGAGACTTGATTCTTTTTCATATGATTGACAACATTAAACTTATGATCAAGTTCTAGTTTCGAATTATCACAACAATCAACAATTTCATCGGTACTCAAGTTGGATTTAGATAAATCATTTTTCATGCAATTAATATCCTCAACAAGAGTACTATTTTCTTTTTCAAGGTTTCTAATCTTGTCAAGTGTGGTGGTGTGAGCACATGATAGTGATTCATAGGAAGTAAATAAATTATCCTTTTCATTTTTCAAAACATTGAATTCCTTTTTCAAGTTTTTGTATTTAACAAGTAAGTCTTGGAATTCATTTTGAAGATCATCAAAATCATTTTGCAAATCACTATAATCATTTGAAATAACAATATCATAGGAAGTAGAGGGTTTAAGACATACCTCGTTTTCTTCTTCGATGCCCATAAAACAATATTCAACTTCTTCATAGTTGGAAGTTGTAGGAGGCTTATTCCTTAGATTTGAACTTGTATCCCTTTGAGAAGTAGATGCTTTTGTTTGACTCCTTTCATTTGCAAATACTCCATAGATGGCTTCTAATTTTTGCCATACTTCATGTGCCGATCGAATTCCTACAATATGTTCATATTCCAAATTAGTAAATGAACAATACAAAATATTGAGAGCTTTACCGTTTAAGGAGATGATTTTCTTCTCTTCATCATTGAGCTATTTGAAGCCTTTGGAGGTGTGTGGTGTGTCTTTCATCGGAATGGATTCTCCATTGATGACGATGTTCCAAATATCAAACCCGCAACCTTGTAAATAGCATTCCATTCTTTCTTTCCAAAATGTGTAATTTTTGGAATCAAATAGTGGTGGCTTGGTGGTGGAGGTGCCGGTAAGATGAGCTTCATTCGTAGCCGACGATCGTTACTCTTCACTCGCGATGTGAAACGAGTTTTCCAAAGAGTTTGGCTTTGATACCACTTGTAAGTCCAAACGGCTACGATAATCTAGAGGGGGTGAATAGATTATCTCCATCTTTTCGATTTCGCCCTCTTTTTCGAACAAAACAAGCCAAGATAATAATAAAGGTGCGGAATGTAAACAACACACGTCGATTTATAGAGGTTCAACCCACCTAGGGCCTAATCTCTACCACCCCAAGATATCCGGGATGGATTTCAAAAAGAAAAAGAAGTTTAATTAATTACCAAAATTAATACAAACTCAACTTACAACACCTTGAAGAGCACCACACTCTTCTTCAACACCACCTTTGGAGATTACCACAATCTCCCTTTGAAGATTACCACAATCTTCCTTCAACGGCACCTTTGAAGATTACCACAATCTTCCTTCAACGGCACCTTTGAAGATCACCACAATCTTCAATCTTGAAGAATACCAAATTCTTTCAATACCTCAAGAGCACCACACTCTTGACACACCTATCACCTAGATCACCCAAGTGTATTCTTACCACAAGAATACTCACAAGGATGTCTTGTGTTGAATGATGACCAAAAATCAAGATTACAACTCAATAATGAATATTACAATATGAGTGCAAAGTGTAATCAAGAATAGCCTAGACCTCAATGATGTGAAAGTGATAAGCTAGGCAAAATTACAACAAGAATAATGACAATGAAGAACAAGTGTTTGCTTGAAGTGTATCTTGTTGGTTGTATCTCAACGGTTCTCTTGATTGCTCCAAAACTTCCTCTATTTATAGGAGATGATTGATCAAGCATAGGCTCCTCTTGGGGATTGAAAATATGGCTCCTCTTGGGGATTGAAAATATACAGAAAAATACAATTAAAATCAAGAATATAGTTGTTAGAAATCAATCCCACATTTTAAGGAAAAGTATGTCTCATTGTCAAACGGTCGATTTTTTGTCATCAAAAGATAGATGACCGGTCGCACAAAAATAAGTTTGAAATAAATATAACACAAATTTACACGGGCCACCGGCCGACGTAGGCCGGCCGGGTCGACCCCCACATCAGCCGATCGACCATGCCCAAATAGAGAATCGGGGAGTTCTGTTTTATTATATACTTGCGAGGCACCTGGCCGCACCACAGGCGACCGGTCGACCTGACGGCCGACGCCCGATGCGGCCGGTCGACCTGCTCAATATTTACTCCGTCTCCTTTTCTGTTCCAAAATACATCTTCAGGTACGGGTTGCCCTATAGGGCGACCGGTTGTCCTCAAAATAAAAGTGTTGTCCAATATTTTATCGAAAATAAACTCCAAGAAATACTCCGAAAAATAGTAAAAATATTTTCGAACGATCGGAAGTATTAGGACAACATTTAGAAACATATTTTGGATGTAAAAACCCATTGATACAAAATCATTAAATGTGTTGTCCAATTTGTCGAAAATAAAACTTGAAGAATTATTCCCGGAAAATATTGAAACCATTTGAAAGCATATAGGAGAATTTGGACAACAATTAAAAACATTGTTTTGGTGTAAAAATAAAATCATCAAAATTAAGATAAAAACATGTATCAAACATATTTTTGAGTTCGTGTATCTCTAAATATAGAAGCTCATAGAGTATTGAACCTAAAAAACGATAAATATAATTTCAATTGTTAAAAAAACTTGATATTAATATATTATATATGTACTTACTAACCTTGTGATTCGCATTGAATTTAATCTTTGAAAAAACACGCAAATTGTGAACTTTATTTTTTCTTATACTTCTTTACTTTATCAATATATTTCTATGTAGTATTAATTTCATCTTATCACTATTTCTTTGTCGATATACATCTGTCATTGTAGCACATAAATTATAATTTTTTATAACAAATTGTGACACATGTACGTTGAAAAGTTAAATACTTACAAAATTCTAAAATTTTAAATACTTGAAAAACCAATATTGAATTAAGTTTACCTGATGATGAATTTGACGTTGACAATCTTCAATGTATTTCCATATTTTGAGAACTCAAGTTGAATTACTGGTAAATCATTATTTTCTGAAAATATCACTTGACACGACATAAAACAACTAATAGAAACAAAAAGTATAAAAAAAACATTCAATTTGATTTTTTAATTGAAATACCAAATAGTAATATTGAATATAAATATAATTAAATAATTAAAAGTCTAAAAAATAAATCCAAATTTGACACCAAGTCAAACGCAGACTTATCATATGTTTTAGCTTCCTAAAGAGATGAACCAATTATAGGGCCAAATTATTTAAAGTTGAATAAATAAAGTAAAGTTTTTTTTTTAAAAAAAATAAAGTAAAGTTAAAGAGAGACATATATTGGGATTCTTTTAGTAAACTTGATAGATCAAGGATTTTGTGATGAAGTCTATTCCATCGAAGTATTCATTTAAAATATTTTACAACGATGACGAAGATATTTGTTAATAATTGGAATTGTATTCATATAGATTTAATCATAATTAAACCTCAAAATAAATACTACTTTAAATATATAACTAATTATGTGTATCTTAAATTTTGTTATACATATGAAAATAAAGACAACATGTTATCAGAAAAAATCAAGGGTCTATGTGAATGTTTTGAAAAGTTAACTTCGGAAATTTTTTTTTTTGGCTTTTGATTTCATAATATCATTAGTAGCATTATCTAATGGATTTGACCTCAAAATTATCATTCTCTTAAAATATATAAATAGATGTAAATCAACAAATACTCATATTAATTTTGATGACCTATAAACGTAAAATTATAAGATCTCTCGATACGAATAGTGGGCAAAACTTCTTGCACCTCTTTGAATTCTATTACATATGTCAGCCTTATTGCTCAAAATTAGTCATTATTTATCTACCTCAGAGTTGTTAAGTTCTTTTCTTTTTTTTTGACAGGAGAGTTGTTTAGTTCTTAGATCAACCTAGACATAGGAATTTGTATTTCCACATTTGATTGCATGTTTTGTGTCGAGTCTAATAGTAATACAACAAAAGAAAAGGAAAAAAAAGGAACAAACACAATATATTTTTTTCTGAAAAAAAGGAATTAAATTAAAAAAAGAAGTGTCATGATCTTTAAAGGAGTCACCAACTAAAGATTTAAATCAATTTGGAATATTCAATAAAGTAAATGAAGCACAATTAGAATGGAGATGTTTTCAACCATCAATCCTGATAGAAATGGTTATATGAGAAAATATAGGCTTGAATTCCTCCTCCAATTCTTCCCTCAAGCTCACGGCTATGTTGACTTTTCTCCTTCAAACTCGTATTTAATTGTTTGATAGTATTTTGAAGTTATGGAAAGTAAGATTTAATGAAATGTTTGAAGAAAATCATCACACGCTCCCCTCTTCTCTTGCTCACGGCCGAATGCAAGGATAATGAAGGAACAAAGTGAGAATATACTAAAATTTAACAACATAATTATATCAAAAATTACAACTAAGTTGATGAATGATATTCGGCAATGAATTAGGAATGAACCCAAATGTGTCTCATCATATCCGTATAGAGTTCACATATGCTATTACATGTTGATTACAAAGTTACAGGATCGGGAATCTCTTCAAATGGCAAATTACAGAAAACAGAAGATTACAAGAAACTGAACTAGCTATTACAAAAGATAGAACTTTCAGAAGCCGAGTCGAGACGAATCTCTTTCCGCAAAGCAATTACGTCCCGGCTAGTGCTCACGTTTTGTGTCCGTTTCGGCCATGGACACCACTTTGGATTCACAAGTGTTACTTTGAAGCGGCCCGCACTTCTCACTTATATAGGTGATCTCCTATCCGAGTATCTGCCATACTCAACCTCAACGAGGTGTAGGAATCATTAAAAGTCAAATGACTTAGCCTCACCACAACTTTGCGGTGTTTCAACACTTGGTATTGCTTTCTAGGGATGGGTTATAACATTGTTTCCAAGTGTTACAACATAACCTTCATAGTTTAGTTTTTCGATTGAACCAAGTTCTTGGGATCTCCGATCATCATGGTTGGGTTACCACTAAGATGGTTATTTTTACTTTGTGGACTTTAAGCCCATTCCCTCTAGCAATATACCTAATTGATCTCGATTCATCCTTTCACAAAGGATCTCGCCAAATTGTCTTTTGACTTTACGTAGTCAATTGACATCATCACACCATTTGAGATCAATTGTCTAACGGTATTGTGTCTCCGACAAATATGTCTAGACTTACCGTTATACATATTGCTCTGTGCCCTTCCTATAGCCGCTTGACTATCACAAAGTGAATCATCACGAAAGGCACGCACAAAGCTTCCTCCAACATGGAATATCTTCCAAAAAGTTTGAAGCCATTCGATTCTTCACCGCTTTATCCAAAGCTATAAACTCGAGATTCCATGGTGGATCGAGCTATACACGTTTGCTTCGTGGACTTCCACGCTACCGCACCACCTCCAATGGTGAATATGTATCCACTAGTTGAATAAGAATCTTTCGAATCAAATCCAACTAGCATCACTATATCCTTCAAGTACAATGGATATCTTGAGTAGTATAGCCCATAATCCAAGGTATACTTCAAGTATTTTAACACCCTGTTAACGCTTTCCAATGCTCATGGCTTGGATTGCTCGTGAACCTACTCAACATATTCTACGAGGGTAGGCCAAGTCGGGCGTGTACAATTTGTGATGTACATCGAGACCTATTATACGTGAGTATTCCATTTGAGCCATTGGTTCGGCTTTATTAGCAACCGGTTTATACTTAAATCAATGGGCGTCTTTGACGGTGAATCATCAAAAAGCATTGAATTTCTTGAGCACTTTCTCCACATAGTGGGATTGTGACAAGATAATTCCATTAGGAGTTCTCACGATTTTTATCCCAAGGATTACATCAAAGAAACCCCATATCCTTTATGTCAAAGTTCCTCTTTAACATTCTTTTAGTCTCCATGATAGTATCATGACTCACGCCCATGATTAACAAATCGTCTACGTATAGACAAACTATGACAAATGCTTCGATGTCCCTTTGACATATATGCATTTATCACACTCGTTGATTTTAAATCCATTTGACAACATCGTATTGTCAAACTTAAGATGCCATTGTTTTGGAGCTTATTTCATTCCGTACAAGGATCTTATTAACTTGCACACCTTCTTTTCTTGACTGGGTGCAACAAACCCTTCAGTTGTTCCATGTATATTTCAAATCTATCTCTCCATTCGAAACGCCGTCTTGACGTCCATCGATGAATCTCTAGATTGTGCAAAGCAGCAATCGCAAGAAGCACCCGAATAGACGCAATCCTCGTTACTGGAGAATAGGTATCAAAGAAGTCATATCCTTCTTTTTGTTTAAAGCCTTTGGCTACAAGCCGTGCTTTATACTTATCAATAGTTCCATCTTCTTTATACTTCTTCTTTAGGATCCATTTACATCCTAAAGGTTTATGACCAAATGAGGGAGATCAACCAACTCCCAAGTATGGTTAAGCAGAATGGACTCGATTTCACTATTGATAGCTTCTTGCCGAGCGGAGCATACGGGTTGCCTTAGAGCCTCTTTAATCAAGTTTGGCTCACCATCTAACATAAATGTTATGTAATCGGGCCCAAAAGACTTAGCCGTCTTAGACTCTTCTTACGCGTCGGTTCTTCACTAATTGGTGTTGAACCACTTGCGCGCTTCGTGAGTTCTTTTATTAGTACTCACTTCTAATTTTTCTCTACAAGGGTAGACATCCTCAAAGAATACATCATTCCTTGATTCGATTATGGTACCTTGATCATTTTTAAGATTGTCCGACTTATGTACCATAAACCTATATGCACTACTTTGGTATGCATATCCCACAAAGACACAATCAACTGTCTTTGGTCCAATTTTAACTTGTTTTGGTTCGGGTATTGCTACCTTAGCCAAACACCCCCACACTTTAAGGTATTTATAAGAAGGCTTACGATTTTTCCACAATTCGTAAGGTGTCTTATCTTTTCCTTTAAGTGGTATTTTATTCAATATGTGGTTGGTTGTTAAAAAAGCGGCCCCCACATATTGCAGGGTAATCCGGAACTTATCAACATGGCATTCATCATCTCTTTTAGAGTCCGGTTTTGTGTTCAAGAATACTCAGTTGATCCGTGGTGAATATGGTGTTGTTGTTTGATGAATTATGCCCGATTGGGTACATAGTTCTTCAAATGGTGCAACATATTCGCCACCTCTATGACTCGAATTATTTTAATCCTTTTTGCCAGTTGATTTTCAACTTCATTTTTATAATTCTTAAAAGCCTCTAATGCTTCATCTTTGCTTCTTAACAAGTATAAGTAGCAAAATCTTGTGCAATCATCAATAAATGTGATGAAATATTTTTTACCGCCTTTAGTTTGCACGAATTTTAGATCACACACATCGGTGTGTATCAACTCTAAAGGTGAAGTGCTCCTTTCAACCGAATGAAACGGTAATTTAGCCATTTTAGCTTCAACACAAACTTCACATTTTCTTTGTGAGTTTACTTGAGTAAATTAATCAATTCTAAATTTACCAATCTTTTTATAGCATTGATTTACATGTCCTAATCTAATATGCCATAAATTAGAGCACTCGAAAGAATATAAACGAGAAGAAGATTCATTCTTATTCATATTCTCGCCAAAACGGCGTACAATCATTACATTCATTTTGAACAGTCCTTTGTCTAGATAACCCTACCAAGGAACTGTCCAAATTTGCTAAGTACAAACTTTTCAGACTCAAAAACTAGTCTAAACCCATGGTTGACCAGGCGAATAACCCGAAACCGGTTTTTGCGGATGTTTGGGACATGCGGACATCCTTGACTTCAACTCCTTTCCCGAAGTCGGCTTTAGCACCACCGTTCCAACGCCCGGAACATCGAAGAGGCGTGATTCCCCATATGGAGTTTCCTTCCTGGTCGATGGGATGTAAGAAGAGAATGCATCCTTATCAGAACAGACATGGCAAGTGGCACCGGTATCCACAAACCATTCTTTCGGGTTATCCACCAAATTGGCTTCAAACACCACCGCCGACATGTCAACTTCTCGTCAACTCCCTTTCTTCAACCACATTGGCATTGGGTGCGGTTTGGTTTTCTTTTTCGTAGGTGACGGCGATCCTTTGCCATATGGTTCGGTTTGCCATTGTAGCAAGCTCCCGGAATTTTCCAGTGCGGTTTCTTGCCTTTATCGTTAGGCCTTTTCTTGAGTTACTTGACGAGCCGTGCTCCATCAAGTTGGCTTTTGACTCCATAGGGACAAGCTTGGACTTAGAGTCAATCCTCCTATTGTCTTCCTCAATTCGAGTTTGACAATCGAGATCCTCTAGTCCCATCTCCTTTCACTTATGTTTGAGATAATTCTTGAAATCCCTCCAACTTGGGGCAATTTCTCAATCAAGCGCGCCCACTTGGAATGCTTCCGGCAAAGCCATTCCTCGGCAGAGATTTCATGTAGGATCAATGGAACTTGAACTTGTTCCATCACGGATTTAGAATCAACCATCACAAAATCCAAGAACTTACCGACAACAAATTTCTTTGTGCCTAAGCATCCTCGATTTTGTTCTTCTCCAAAGATTCCCACAATTCTTTGGAGGATTTCACAAAGACAATGCACACTTTGTAAAGTACATCACTAAGTCCGTTTAGGACATAGTTACGACACAGAAATCACCACGGCCCCATGCATCAAACGCAGCGTTTTTCAAAGATTCGTTTCATTTTCGGCAACAACGGGAGCGTCCTCGGTTAGATATTTCACCGGACTCGGAGTAGTCGGGTAAAACGGCATTTTTGCTTCCACCTCTTGAAGTCAAAACCCATGAATTTTTCGGGTTTCTCGGCAGGGCGGGAGGGATGATTGGGGTTACTGCTTGTGCTTGCCATCGTGAAGTTCGGTAATTGCTTTGCGATTGTTTTTCACAATGTTACTGAGAATAGGGAATGCCTTCAAAATGGCAAATTACGAAAAAGAAAATTACGAGAAATTGAACTAACTATTACAAGCTGGTTAATAGAACTTCCGGAAGCGAGTCAAGACGAATCTCTTTCCGCAAAGCAATTACGTCCCGGCTAGTGCTCACGGTTTGACGTATTGCTTCCAAAGATGAAGCGACTTACGTCTTACGTGTAGTAGCACCACTAACACGTAAAGCACCTTGAACTAGAAAAGTCTTTGAAGGCCAAGACTCTTTGGACTTAGTGCGAATGTAGAAAATAGCTTTTGGAGGTGTATGAAATGCTATGAATTTTTCTGTGTAAAATCTGCAATGCACAGCAATGATTTTATAGACAACCAACACCTGCAGGAGATAAAAAGGTAGTGGGCATTAATCCAATTGTAACATCCCAGATGTTACACCCCACTACTCCATAACAGACAAGTAGTGGGCTCTTTTCAGATGATCACTACTGTAGGAGTTACTAACTCCAACAGTCACACGAATCTGGACACCTACAATGTCCAGATTCATTGGGCTTCAACAGTCCAACAGTCACTCGAATCTGGGCCAAGCCCATTTTCGAGTGGCAAAACTTTAGTGGACCTGGACCGGGCCCAATAGTCGTCGGGCCCCGGCCCCGAGCCCAGAGCCCGAGGCCGGCCGGGCGGCAAAGCGGGCGCGCGCGTGTGGCCCACTTGTGATCATCCACTTGTGTTATAGTTTATACAACAAATAACATCTTCTAGTAAATAAACTAGGATAAACTATGATTTGTATTCCATGTGGGATAAGGCATAAGCCTTTCATCTCCCTTTAAATAATCTTTACATAATGCCCATTTATGTGGCTACCTTCGTGTATTAATTTCTCACTCACCGAAATTCGGTTTTGAGAAATAAAAAATACTACGAACATCTACTCGGAACGTAGATTAATAATATATAATTTAATTCCTCCGAAATTAAATATTTAGCCGCCAAAGAATTGGTCAAAGTCGGTCGACACCCACTTTATCAAAACCAAAATTTCAACATTACATACCATCTAATAAATATGATAAGATTTTGACTAAATAAATACCAAATTCAAGTATCATCCATTTAAAATAAAGACCCAACTCAAATGCAAGCTAATCATTGGATTTGATCTCTCTAAGGAGATGGACCAATCACAAGGCAAATTATTATTCTTTCCATATAATTGGAATATAACATGTTTTTAAATATTTCCACTATAACTAGAAATACAAAGCACACAAAACAAAAAATAAACCCAAACCAAATTTCATTGTAATAATACTTCAGCAGTTGACATACGATTTTATCAAAATAAGAAAGACCCAAATCAATGCAAGTTAATTATAGAATTTGACCTTTCTAAGTTGATGATTATTTACCTAAATTAGTCTCGATTAGAAATGCTTATTCAACTATAACATTGAAAATAAATAAATCAACAAATAAACATGTTTGAGCGCATTCACCAATTCAGCTGAAAGAAGCTTGGACCACTACTTATTCCTCAATAGAGAATGTTGGAGATATTCTGGTTTCTTGCCATGACGTGTTTGATACATGTTTTTATATTAATTTTGATGATTTTATTTTTACCAAAACAATGTTGTTAATCGTTGTCCAAATACTCCCAAAATGATTTAAAATTATTTTAATATTTTTCGAGTATTTCTTCAAGCTTTACTTTAGATAAAATTTTGGACAACACGTTTTATGATTTTATATCAAAGGGCTTTTACTCCTAAACAAGGTTCCTAAATGTTGTCTAAATACTTCCGATTGGTTTAAAATGTTTTTACTAAATTTTGGAGTATTTCTTGGGTTTTATTTTCGACAAAAAATTAGACAACTTTTTTACTGTCTCGAGGTCGACCAGTGGCCGCCCTATAGGGCAACCCGTACCTGAAGAGTACGTTTGAAACAGAAAAAATGTACCGAGGTGAAATAGGGCGGTCGGCCGTCGCCCGGGGGTCGATCGGCCGTCGCGTCGGCCGGTCGACACCCCCGTCGGCCGTACACTGCTTGCTCTCTTACGAAACTTGGACTTTGTTTTTTGATTGAGGACCCGGTTGAGACAGGGGTCGACCGTTGGCTATGTCGGTCGCCTGTTGATTTTTCAAAGTGTTCTTCAAATCTCTTATTTACGTGTGCGGCCGTCGCCTTGCTTTGACAAAAAAAATATGACCGTTTGACAAAGACACATTTTCTTAAATTGTGGGATTGATTTCTAACAGCCATATTCTTGATTTTAATTGTATTTTTCTGTAGATTTTCAATCCCCAAGAGGAGCCTATGCTTGATCAATCATCTCCTATAAATAGAGGAAGTTTTGGAGCAACCAACACAACAATTGAGGTACAACACAACAAGATACACTTCAAGCAAATACTTGGTCTTTCATTGTTATTATTCTTGTTGTAAATTTGCCTAGCTTGTCACTTTCACATCCTTGAGGTCTAGGTTATTCTTGATTACACTTTGCACTCAAATTGTAATATTCATTATTGAGTTGTAATCTTGATTTTTGGTTATCATTCAACACAAGATATCCTTGTGAGTGTTCTTGTGGTAAGAGCACACTTGGATGATCTAGATGATAGGTGCAAGAAGATTTTGGTGATCTTCTTATTGAGGTGTTGAAGAATTTGGTATTCTTCAAGGTTGAAGATTGTGGTAATCTTCACAAGGTGCCGTTGAAGGAAGATTGTGGTGATCTTCAAAGGGAGATTGTGGTAATCTCCAAAGGTGTTGTTGAAGAAGAGTGTGGTGCTCTTCAAGGTGTTGTAAGTTGAGTTTGTATTAATTTTGGTAATTAATAAAATTCTTTTTCTTTTTGAAATCCATCCCTGATATCTTTGGGGTGGTAGAGGATTAGGCCCTAGGTGGGTTGAACCTCTATAAATCGGCGTGTGTTGTTTACATTCTGCACCTTTATTATTGTCTTTGAGCATTTGGTTCGAAAAAGAGGGCGAAATCGAAAAGATGGAGATAATCTATTCACCCCTAGATTATCGTAGCGCTTGGACTTACAAGTGGTATCGAGCCAAACTCTTTGGCAAGCTCGTTTCACATCGCGAGTGAAGAGAAACGATCGTCGACTCTGACGAAGCTCATCTTTCCGGCACCTCCACCACCAAGCCACCTCGGTTTGATTCCAAAAATTTTATATTTTGGAAAGAAAGAATGGAATGTTATCTACAAGGTTGCGGGTTCGATTTATGGAACATAATCATAAATGGAGAAACCATTCCGATGATAGACACACCACACACCTCCAAAAGATTCAAAGAGCTCAATGATAAAGAGAAGAAAATCATCTCCTTAAACGGTAAGGCTTTAAATATTTTGTATTGTTCATTTACTAATTTGGAATATGAACATATTGTAGGAATTCGTTCGGCACATAAAGTATGGCAAAAATTAGAAGCCATCTATGGAGTATTTGCAAATGAAAGGAATCAAACAAAAGCATCTACCCCTCAAAGGGATACAAGCTCAAATTTAAGGAACAAGCCCTTGCAACCTCCAACTATGAAGAAGTTGAATATTGTTTTATGGGCATCGAAGAAGAAAACTAGGTATGTCTTAAACCCTCTACTTCTTATGACATTGTTATTCAAAATGATTATAGTGATTTGCAAAATGATTATGATGAACTTCAAAATGAATTTCAAAGCTTACTTGTTAAATACAAAAAATTGAAAAAGGAATTCAATGTTTTGAAAAATGATAAGGATAGTTTATTTACTTCCTATGAATCACTATCATGTGCTCACACCACCACACTTGACAAGGTTAGAAACCTTGAAAAAGAAAATAGTACTCTTGTTGAGGATATTAATTGCATAAAAAGGATCTATCTAAATCCGACTTAGTCTGCCGATGAAATTGTTGATTGTTGTGATAATTTGAAACTAGAACTTGATCATAAGCTTAATGTTATCAATCATATGAAAAAGAATCAAGTCTCTAAGCATGTTGGTCTTTATGCTCCTAGAATTATTACATGCTTCTATTGCGGTAAAAAGGGTCATACGGCTAATACTTGTCGGGCTAGAAATAGCTCTAGTCATTATTGGAGACCTAAAAGTCTCAAAGCTAATCCTAAAGGACCCAAACACTTGAGGGTACCACAAAATAATGTTTTATTAGGTACCGTGAAATAATGATCGAAGAAAATTCATCTTTTGCCAAGAAGGCATCAAATGACCGTTTCATTTGATCAAAGAAAGAGAAATCATTTTCAACAAAGTCAATTTCCAAGAAGAGGATACAATCAAAATGGGAAGAACACAATCCTTGGAAATGGCAAAGACATCATCAACAAGATGATTTTCAAAGAAGAAGAGACTATCAACAATGGGAAGGTAACAAACCTTAGAAATGGAGTAATCAAAGAAGTCATCATCAACAAAGTGACTTCTCAAAGGGAAGATATCATCAACAATGGGAAAGACACAACCCATGGAAACGCGTAATTGGTAAATCGTATCTCCCCATTTATATATGCATTTTATTTTAATTCTATGCATGTTTTTAATTGTGTCTTAATTGCAAAATGAGTTTTCAAGTATTTATTTTTAATTTAGGTCTTTTATATATTTGCGAGTTTCAAAATTTTTAAAAGAAGACCTTGCATGATATTTCTAAAACTCTTGTACATTTAATTAGACCTATGTGGTTTATTATCTCTTGTGTATTTTTAGCATAAGCATTTTTTTGATATCTACTATCACTTGCCTACACTTGTGTTTTTGTGCAAAGAAATGTGTAGGATATATATATCTCATATTCATTGGCTATTTCGTCATCAAGTTTCTTAAACTATCGAGGTATGTTCACTCGTATTTATCTTAGAACTCGATAGTTTGCTTATGCACATATCTTTCAAGATATTTCATTTTAACCCCTTAAGTGCCCCTAAATAATTTTGCAAATATTCTCTTAAAAGGCATTACTTGTTAAGTCTCGACTTTCTCGAATATATGTTTTCCCGAAACCCATATTTGTTGGATATAGCCCAAAATTATCTTTACGCAAAGTTTTAAAACTTTTGGGGTGAAAAATCGAATTTTAGAAAATTAGGGAAAGAAAAATTACAGGGGGACGGTCAAAGCGGGGAGACCGTCGCCACACGTCGGCCGGTCGCGCACTTACCTTGACCGGTCACCCAGCTATTTTACAACTTAAAATCATTCTCTTCCTCTCAAAGCAGACGCAGAAATTTCTCAAAACCCTTGTGCGATTTTTTCATCCCCTTTCTCCTAAAATCTTCAATTCTTCATCATTTTTCACGATTCTTGTTGCTAATCTTCTTATTTTCACAAGAATCTTACATATATGGCTCCCCCAAAGAATCCCACGGTCGAAATCCCATCTCCAAACGTAGAAGAGGCGGAGAGGGTTCTTGAGAAATCGGCAAGAAGCCGAACAAAGAGATATTCGAGCCGTTCGAGAAACGTGGCTTAAGAAGGTGATGACGTTCAAAATCCCGTTCTCTCTCGGGCCCAAATTACCGAGCTCCGTGGAACAATTTTGCTCCAAAATTGCCGTTGGGCGAAAGGTAAAAAATCTTTTATTCCTCAAGCTCCTCATTCCCACAATGTTCTTAATTTCATCAATAAGTATGCGGAATGGTACTATGAGGATTCGGGGATGGGAGGAAAATCTATTGCTCGAACTAAAATGTGTCGTTTTAGTTCATTTACAAATGAATATCCTACCATTAGAGGATTCTTTGAGGAGCAAGGTTGGATGTATTTATGGGAGCATGCTTATGTTTTGTATGATGATGATATTATCCAACATTTTTATGCTAATATGTGGGTGCAATATGATGTTGAAAGAAAGTCGATTGTCGTAAATTAAACTTATAAGGGGTCGTCATTTTAGATGGACTCCCAATGATATTTGCCGGCTTTTACATGTTAGAGAAGGAGGTTGGGACTATTTCTCTTGTGGGACTTGGAATGATGAAATGTTGGGGGTGTCGATGAAAGAAGTTAAGACGTATTTGGGAGTATGGCCAAAGTATTCATTGTTGGCAATGACACTTGAGCATCGTATTTTATCGGTCGTTGTCGCATATTGCATTTGTGGTAAGTCGGAAAGATGCCTAGCAACATGGATTACTTTTTGACTTATAAGATTGCTAGGAGGAACAACTTAACTTTGGCGCCATACTTATTCAATGTCTTATTGAGTCCATCACTCGAGGTAATAAGAAGTTGGTTATGGGAAATTGGATTTGTAAACTTCTTATTCAATCGGGACTACCTTCGTCGGAGTGTAACTCGGAGGTATTTCAAAATGACTTTGACATTGATAACATCTCCCAAATAGTCACGATGCTTGCAAGAATATGGACATCCGACCAACTAAAATGGCTAGAGGAAGAGGTCAAGAATCCCCGATCCAAATGACTACTTTGATGATGCCGAGGCCACAAGATTGGCGGAGGAAGGCGAACCGAGCAATCCCGAGGGTAATCTGGTGCTCAACCGCCTAGGAGGTATACCCAAGCCGAATTTGATGAGATGAGGGCTTTTCATGAAACGAGGTATGAGGCTTTGGAGCAAAAGACCTCCAAAATGCAAAAGTCTATCGGCAAGTTGAAGAAATTCATCAAGGACTTTATTCCGGATCTTGCTTCTCCTCGGATGAGGAATGACGTTCCCACCCCCTTTACTTTCTAGCATTTTCATTCATGTTGCTTTGTATTTTTATGAACTTTTGTAAAACTCTCTTGCACTAATGAGATTTGCATGTTTTCTTGAAAGGATTAAAATTGCAAGTTGATAATGACTTGTGGATGTTCATGATATTGATGGAGTATTTGATGGTAAAAATACTCTTATATGGCATTGTTTGAAAATTGGTATGAAGTACTTGATGGTAAAAGTGCTTCTTTTAATGCTTTGATCCTTATCTTAGATGTATATGTTGGGACATTTGATATATCATACATATATTGTTTAAGGCATGACTTATATCACTTGATGGATGCTATAATTTTTGGCATTTGTAATGCCTTGATCCTTTTTGGCTTATATTATCTCAATTGGGTTGAACCCTTGAGAATCTCTTTGTTGAGCCTCTTATTTGATGGACAAATGTTGCATATTTTGCATATGATCTTATTGAGCTTTGAAATGAGGATGATTGATGATGATATGAAAATTCTTTGGCTTGATACATTTACAAGGGCTATATTCTATCTCTTTTATTTCTCACGCCCATAATGTGTTGGATGAATTGTTACAATGAGATTTTCAACTTCTACATGATTCTCTTACTTCAAAATGTCTTAAAATCTTTTGAAATCATGTTTTTAGCTAACTAATGAGCTTATGGATTTCTTATGTTACATTTCTCCCATTTTCTTTGGATTTTAAGCATAAATTGCTCAATGGTTGATAAACCGTCTCGTTTGCGCACTTTGATATATTTGTATGATATTTTTATCATCCTAACATTCTTTTGATGATTCCAAAGGGGAGAAACATGATATTGGCTCATTAGCTCAAAGAAGCTAATAAAAGCTTGTCATAAAAGCTATAAGCTATGGCTCATAAAAGCCATAAGTTGTGATTCTTTTTTAGTCCAATTATTGCTTGATGGACTTATATAATTGTTTAATGATGTTTTGTGACAGGGGAGCTTATAAGCTCTTGAACAAATTGTAAAAGCTAAAGCTTTTAGCTTATGGAGAAATTGCTTTTACATTATTCTTGATATGCTTGTTGATAGGGGAGCATGTGTACTATATATTTACTCCCTACTTGGTTGCTTTTATATTTGGAAATTTTGGTTGCTTCCAAACGGTCAATTGTTTTTACCGGAAAATCATTTCTAAAATTGCTCTCTTAGTTTGTGTAAAAAAAATGTTTTGGTTTGTAATCATCAAAAAGGGAGATTGTTTGATACATGTTTTTATATTAATTTTGATGATTTTATTTTTACCAAAACAATGTTGTTAATCGTTGTCCAAATACTCCCAAAATGATTTAAAATTGTTTTAATATTTTTCGGAGTATTTCTTCAAGCTTTACTTTAGATAAAATTTTGGACAACACGTTTTATGATTTTATATCAAAGGGCTTTTACTCCTAAACAAGGTTCCTAAATGTTGTCTAAATACTTCCGATTGGTTTAAAATGTTTTTACTAAAAATTTGGAGTATTTCTTGGGTTTTATTTTTCGACAAAAATTAGACAACTTTTCTGCCTCGAGGTCGACCAGGTCGCCCTCTATAGGGCAACCCGATACTGAAGAGTACGTTTGAAACAGAAAATGTACCGAGGTGAAATAGGACAGGTCGACCATTAGCCAGGTCGGCGGTCACGTCGGCCGTCGACACCCTGTCGACCGGTGCACAAGCTTGCTCTCTTCGAAACTTCAGACTTTGTTTTGATTGAGGGGACCGGTTGAGGCAGTCGGCCGGTCGGCCTATGTTGACCGGTCGCCTGTTGATTTTTTCAAAGTGTTCTTCAAATCTCTTATTTAAATGTGCGACCGTCGCCTGCTTTGACAAAGAAAAATATGACCGTTTGACAATGGAGACACATTTCCTTAAATTGTGGGATTGATTTCTAACACCATATTCTTGATTTTAATTGTATTTTTCTGTAGATTTTCAATCCCCAAGAGGAGCCTATGCTTGATCAATCATCTCCTATAAATAGAGGAAGTTTTGGAGCAACCAACACAACAATTGAGATACAACACAACAAGTTACACTTCAAGCAAATACTTGGTCTTTCATTGTTATTATTCTTGTTGTAAATTTGCCTAGCTTATCACTTTCACATCCTTGAGGTCTAGGCTATTCTTGATTACACTTTGCACTCAAATTGTAATATTCATTATTGAGTTGTAATCTTGATTTTTGGTTATCATTCAACACAAGATATCCTTGTGAGTGTTCTTGTGGTAAGAGCACACTTGGATGATCTAGGTGATAGGTGCAAGAAGATTGTGGTGATCTTCTTATTGAGGTGTTGAAGAATTTGGTATTCTTCAAGGTTGAAGATTGTGGTAATCTTCACAAGGTGCCGTTGAAGGAAGATTGTGGTGATCTTCAAAGGGAGATTGTGGTAATCTCCAAAGGTGTTGTTGAAGAAGAGTGTGGTGCTCTTCAAGGTGTTGTAAGTTGAGTTTGTATTAATTTTGGTAATTAATAAAATTCTTTTTCTTTTTGAAATCCATCCGGATATCTTTGGGTTGGTAGAGGATTAGGCCCTAGGTGGGTTGAACCTCTATAAATCGACGTGTGTTGTTTACATTCCGCACCTTTATTATTGCCTTTGAGCACTTGGTTCGAAAAAGAGGCGAAATCGAAAAGATGGAGATAATCTATTCACCCCCTCTAGATTATCGTAGCGCTTGGACTTTCTGTTTGTTGAGTCTCCCAAGAAAGTTTGAATATTTGTCTAACCCGTACCCATTGAGTATCCTCAGTCAAGATTGAAGAGTTTCCTAACACACGGTCTGAATTATTTCAGAAGTATGTTCAATTCTTTTGCCATCCCTTTGACCTTTGGTCTGAATTCAGGAAAAAAAACAATATAAATTGTCTCGAAAGAGACGATTTGAATTATTCGAGTACATGCAAATTTTTGGCCACCCCTGAAGGTCCTTTCTGTATAGAGAATGGAGGTTTGAAGATGAATTGTTCGAGAGAGGCGATCTGAATTGGTTCAAGAAAATTTCTTGGCTACCCATTCAGTCTCCTTTCTCAATAGAGTATGATGGGTTGAAGGTGACTTTCGGAATGAAATTATGACTTTTTGATTAAGTATTTAATTTAAAGTCTCCTTTAGTCTAATAAGTGTTGGAATTAATCCTTCTCTTGAATCTCTTCATATTTCCTGTCCTATCCCTTTCTCTTGAGTCTCTTGGTATCCCTTTTTAAATTCATCTAAATACATTTTATTAATTTAAAAATTATTAAGTGAATTTTTGCCATTAAAATTAAAAGATTGAAGGGTTGTTTCAGTCCATTCAAAATTTGACAGAAACATTCAGCCTTTTAGAGTAGTATAGATATAGATATAGATATAGATTTCCATGAATATCATTGCGGAATGATTTTCTTGCACATAAAACTTAATCTAATAGTTGATAGAAAAACAAATTTTTATGAGGTTTGTTAACTAGAAACAAACTTTATTCTTTCTCATTGGTTAAATTCTGTTAGACTTTTCCAACCGAGTATTATACTCTGCTGCTAATGAGGTTTAGGACCTGAATAGATGTTCTGTTGTCAACGAGCTATGGTTCATCTAGGTTTGTGGTCTCATTAGGACTATAGGTATATAAAGGTGATGGTTTTTGTTCTAGGCTTGGAGGGCTTAGGGTTTAGTATGTCTATGATGAAATAAAATGGAATCAAGGTGTCATGCATGCATTTATACTAATGACCCAAATTTTCTAACCGTGCAAATAACTTAGCAAAAGAACACGTTTTAAAAAAAAGAGCAAAAAAAGCATAGTCTATAATTAAATTTTTGCATCCCAAATAAACAAAAGTATTTCCTAAATTCAAGTAATTTGATAGAAAAATACTTTTTATAAGACATAATGTAATACCCAAGTCTCTCATTACTCACCTGGCCAATATAATTAATGCATTACATGTTGATTATGTGCTAATTGCATATTTGACTATTTTATACCGCATGACTAGTTTTATAATTTTGGAACTCGCTTATAGTGATTAGTTGTTGAATTATTAGATGTTAGCTATTAAGTTACACGTGGTACCATTAAAAGTGTAAGAGTTACAAGATTACATGTGGTGAATATAGAGATGAACAATGGCATCAACGTATTTATCGGGTCGAGATATAAATATGTATTTATATAAAAAAAGGCTAATTATTTATATGAAAAGATAGTTCATACAACAAATATATCTATAAAAAAAAGATAGTACTAACTATAATAGTTATAAGTTATATATATGTGTGTGTGTGTATTTCATATGTTCAACTATGTGTCTAATATATATGCATACTATATAAATACGCATTATGATTAGAATATGTAAGAAAAGTTTCTAACCCATCTGACTTGGGATTACATAATATATTATTGAGTGTATATCATGTAGCTAACCATTTGCATGTTAATTGAGTCTGATAATAAACATATTAAATCAAAAAGTAGTTATATATATTAGTGTATATATATGTATGATTTATCCATTAAGTATAGTCAGCGCTTAACACTGCCTCAATGACGATTCTTATATAAATATACAATACCACTATTATAAACAACCAAAAAAAAAATCGCGCACGGAATTCATGCTGGGATTAGGAACAAAGAAAAGCGGAGAAAAAAGGACGAAGGTACCTATCTTCAAATCCATAAAATTTTCTTTCAATTTTATAAAAAAAAAAAAAGAAAAACAAAGAAGAGGTTGGAAGATAGTATTTAGGCTTGGTCTTGATCTCATGATATTTTGTGAAATTAGCATAATAACCAAATTACATCTGCCATTAGTTTCACGAAAATGGTTAATCAAATTGAGCTATTAGGTTTTAACTTTACTTCAGTAAACTAAACATAATGAAAACCATTTGAAATTAGGAGTGACCATGTATTAATTATTGAATAACTAAAAATTTATGATTAAAAATGTAGTTAATCTCACCTAAAGAATTTAGAAAGACGCATTTTATAAACACATATTCTTTGGTGTTAGAATTTATATAAAATTAATTTTTAGGGTCTAGAGAAATTAATTTTTATAACATATAAGGTAATTACATTTGCCCAAGCATGTTATTTAAAAAAAAAAATCCACTATATAACTATATATATATATATACTTATTGTGTTTAGTATAATCATTTATATAAACCCATTCATAAATGTAAAAATTAAAAAAATTAAAAACACCTATAAATGTAAAGACTAAGAATCGAACTCAAGTCTATTAAAAAAATGATACATTATCTCAATAAATGGATACTTTATAAAAGTGTTATTAACTACATCATTTTTATTTTTTATTTTTCATTTTGTTTCTAGTTTGTAATCGTATTAAGAAATGATATTTTATTTCAACAAACGGATACTTTTACGTATAAAATGTTATTTAAAATTTATTTTTTTTTCTTCTTTTCCTTCATTTCTAATTTGTGGCTATATTAAAAACATGGTACTTTAAATCAATTAAAAATAAATAAGACATAGTTTTATGAGTAAAAGAATTTTTTGAGATAAAGATCATGTTTTTGTAAATAAATTACAAAGTAAAATGAAAAAAGAAAAATATGACAGAAAAAAGTACCACTTTTATGAGCCCTTAAGATAAAGTATCATTTTTTTAATCAATGGAAAATTGATTAATATCACAAATTTCATATTTAACATCAAAAGTATCACTATTTCCACCATTTTTCAAAAAACATTAGCTATAGATGGTACATCAAAAAATTTATTTTTGAATAATGTTCACCTTAAAAGTTTATTTCTTATCAAAAGTATCACTATTTTAATATAAAGTATCAATTTTTTTCCATATTTAAAATTTTAAAATGTCATTGTCATCATGAAAATATAATTAATTCAAATGTATACCATTCAATCATTTTTTCAATGTATTTTAATATATCAAAAAATCATATTTTTGAATATGTAAAAATTTGATTGTTCACCTTAAAAGATTGTTCCTACTCAAAAGTATCACTTTTTCGGATTCAATTTGGTTTTTATTCATGAATATAAAATTTTAAAATGATGCATTGTCCATTATAAAATGGTGCATATTTAATATCAAATGTATCACTATTTCCAAATAAGTATCGGTTTTTCAATGTAAAAACATTAGCTTAGAAATGAGCTATTAAAAATGGTGCATAATTATTATGGAAAATGATCTATATCAAATCCACGAATGTATGTCAAAATTAAAGGATCTTAAAAGTGATTACATCATTTTGTCTTTATAGGATTTTTAAAATGATGATGATAATGAAGTTTTATATCCATGGTTATATACATGATACTAAATATGCACAACAAGTATCATTGGTCTATATAAAATCTCTTTGTGCACAATTCGGTTAAATTATTAAATTAAGGGAAGATGGTTACATCATTTTTGGATGGGCGGCCCGGTGTTCTTTATAGTTCATTTAGATGATGTCTTACATGGGATTAAGTTATACAATTTTTATAACATATAAGGTAATTACATTTAAAATGGTTATATATATATATATATATATAAATATAATGTATGGCGCGAGGCTTTGAGATAAAATGGAAATCCAACAAATTTTATTCAATGGTCAAATTGCTATCAAAAATCCCATAAAAATTAATTAATAGGTAGAAATGACATAATGAATAGTGTACAATTAATTATACAATGATGCAATGGTCAAGATTGCTATTAAAAATAACCGATTGATTAATATATAAAATGGTGTATAAATTTTAATAGATTATTAAATAGTGTGCACCATTTTAATAGATTCATCTATTAAAATGGTGCACAATTGTATTATTAATTGATATTAATCAATCCATTGATTTTAGGATTTGATTTGTGACATTTTGTTTTTATTCAATTATGGTTTACTCACAATGATATACAATTAGTTACACAATGATGCCCTTTTAGATATAAAATGGTACTTAATTAATAAATTGAGCTATTTTTAATAGCAATATGGAAACATTTAATAAAATGTGTCATGGATTACACCATTTTGGATTTTTAGATGATGTACAATTAGTTATACAATGATGCAATCGCCATAAAATGGTGCAGATTAAATGGGAAGATGGTTACATCATTTTGTCTTTATAGTTCATTTAGATGATATTAGTTATATAGATATAAAATGGTGATACGATTATTAAATGGTGTACAGTTTGAGATAAAATGGAAGCCGAACAAATCGTAAAATCAAATCCCATAAAAATCGTGATTGAATGGTGTACAATTAATTATACAATGATGCAATGGTAGATATAAAAGGGTGTACAATCGTTATTAAATGGTGTACGGTTCATCTATTAAAATGGTGTACAATATCGTGGGAAACGTGATATTAATCAATCCATTGATTGTAGGAGCGTGATTTGTGACATTTTGCTAGTTACCATTATGCCGCTTTCCACCTATTACTTAATTGATAAATCGGCGTGGCAATAAAATGTATGGATGGATGAGATCAATCCCATTCCACACCTGTAAACAAGATTAAGCAATATATATATATATATATCCAAGATAATTGTCCCGAGGCCACGTGGCCATTCGGGATAATCATGACGTTAACTGACGATCAAGAATCGAAGCCATTTGTCACGAATCGAGCTAACCATTACAGATGATGATTAAGCAAGTGCTTCATCCAAGATAATTGTCCCGCTAAGTGGGATAATCATAGTTAATACAGATCAAGCTGTCATTTGTCAACAGACTAACAAGATGAGTCAACAAGTGTCAATACATGGCTAACATGCACGCCAAGGAGAGGACACGTGTCCCCATGTAATCACCCTATTACACTATATGTAATAATAATGAAAGTCCACTAATTGTACTGATATAAATAGCCCTCATTTATTAGAGAGAAGACAAGAGAGATAATCCACATATAAAATAATAATGAAAGATTCCATATAAATAGCCCTCATTTATTAGAGAGAAGACAAGAGAGATAATCCACATATAAAAGCTTGTATTCTCAATCTTCGGCTTTAAATATTAAATTCTCTAAAATATTAAAAGGCAGAATTAGCCATTTCCTTGATATTTTCTAAATGTTGTTTTAATTTCCACGTCATAATATCTATATATTTTGCTTGTTGATCCAAGGCGCACGTCAACATATATTAAAAAAAACAAATGCTGAAATTAATCGAGATATTTTTAATTATGTTAGAACTGTGTTTAAGATTAAAAGAAAATAGTAGAATGATGTTTTAGGTTTAGGAACTAACTAAATGAAAGGGTTGAATATAACAGTTAAATAAGCTAAACACATTCAAAATGAGCGATTAAGCTAATTAAGTGAATTAATATAGTTAAACTCCCTCATCTGTCCGTTCATATAATTTAAGGGGCCTGGTGCGAAACGAAAAGAGAATATATGCATATAAAAAATATAAAAAAATTAATAAAATAATGAGCATTATATTTTCATTTGGACGATTCTACTAGAAAAAAGAGATACTTTAATATCATTACATCATAGATTTAAAGGGAAAAAAATTATCAATATATTAATTAGTCATATAAAATCGATCTCCTTTTATTTTGAAATTGATTCTACCCTTGTTTAGGTTAAAAAAAAACTTTGTAAGTGTGGAGGATTGAACACGAGTCCTCAGTCATATTAAAGAGAGCACACACCATTGCTCCTAAGAGCTCTTTTGTTAATCAGTATTATTTAATTTACTTTAGGTGTTATTTCGTCTTGCCTAGGTAAAAAAATAATAAAACAGACTTCGTATCATGGAGGGCTCTAACACGTGACCACATGCATGCAAGAGAGGACTGAGACTACTGCGCCCAAGAGTTCTTTAATGCAAATTTGTGTTCTTTCTTTTACATATACATATATTATTAAATCATTAAAATAATTTTAAAAAAAAAATCGCGGCTCGAGGGCTCTCGCCGAAGGGGGCCAGTGCGGGCGGCGCTGGCGCCCCTAGATTTCGCTCTGGATCGTATATAAGGTTCATATCCAATTTTTTTTTCCAGGTTGCTTTATAACTAAAATTAGGAAGGAAAGATAGTTATCTAGCAATAGAATACCCAAGGGTGGAAGGTAAGTGAAAATCCATTTGCAACTACAATGCATGAACATAGTATTTCCTACTTTATCGATACTAAATGTGATGCTTGTATCTTGATAGATGCATTATGGAAACCTTGACGTCCATATGTTGTTGGGTTTATACTGGAATGTGGTGATTGTTGTTTCATTGAGAATGTTATTCATTGGTATTTGCATGTGCATGCAAACATGTGAACATTATTGAGATGAGGCATGCACGACATAATTTTTTTTAAAAAGAAAAGGTTTTGATTGGCCACTGCTAGTGCACCGAATCATGCTTTTATGATATATGTTAGGGTGTAGTAGGTGTTACTTCTCGGAGGATCATAAGGGTTGACATGGGGTGTGCCTCTGATGGTCACGAGGGGGCAGACCACTTGACTGTATCCCTATTGACACGTCGGGGGAAGACTCCTGAGGGATCATCGGGGAAGACAGGGGGTGGACCTCAGGTGGTCCCAATAGATGGCCTAGGTGGTGTCAATTTGATTATAGCCATGTGATTATTGATATTATGTTGAGCTCTTTCCAGTGCATAGCAGATGGGTCAAAGGCCCAATGAAAAGAAATAATTCCGAATAAAATGTTTCAACTCATCTTGCGCACTTATGGTAAAATATCTGGGAATGCATCGCATTTGTATTACATTGTTCTTTCAGCATGCATGATTTTTGTTTACTGGGCATTAGCTCAAGTAGTTCATGCATTGTAGGTGAGTCTGGTGATGTTGGATTTCATGGGCTTACTGGACAAGTTGTTGGAGCTCCTATAGGTTACTGAGGACAGTGTACATGGATAACGACCTGTTGGGCTATGTTGATAGGTCTCCTTTCTCTTTTTGGTCTTGTATTATATTTTGGTTTAGGGTCGTGCCCTCTTTCGAAAACTCTGATGTAAATATGTACATGTAAATAGCTGGGTGATGTGTGTTATGCGTTGGCTACCTTTTTTTGTTTGTGGACATGGCTTGTCCTTATATTATAATTAAAATGACATGTGACACCCAGGGCCGAAGAGGGTGGGGAGTGATCACCGGTGTAAGAAGACACGGACAAGGAGCGGTTCCTGGCAGGCTTCTAGGCGGAGGGGACATGAATGAACCGATCCCACACCCGAAGAAGAGGAGATTCTGAGCCTGTGTAGTTATGGGACTATACAGTTGAGGAGAACTTAAAAGATTTGATAGGTACTACTCATACCAACAAGACGCATCTTCTTTTCTGGTGCTCATCTCATAAAACCTCCGAAGTTAAGCGTGCTTGGCCCGGAGCAATTGTGGGATGGGTGACCCTCTAGGAAACTGCTCTCAGGGTGCGCATGAGTGAGGACAAAGCGCGCAGGAAAGACCCGTGTTGGTTTGTGGGGACAGTCATCGATCTGGAAGGCGGGCTGTTACAAATCACTTACCTTGTGATGGTCGTACCTCACAAAGTACTCTGGAATGACTCGTGTTGGTTTGTGAGGATAGTCGTCGATCTAGAAGGCGGGCTGTTACACATAATTAAAATTTCATCCAAGTAATAATAGTACTTTAAATCCAAACACAACTTTCATCTTCTAAAAAAATAAAATACTAACTATCAACAGTAATTCAACACAACTAAGAAACTAAGGGGTTGTATTGTTTTCATTCCAAAGAAAAAAGTTATTTTCCATCCCATTGAGATAAACTCTCAAGTTTTTTTTTTTTTAAAATTGTGCAAAAGCGAAATATGTTTTGGCTATAAAAAAATTTGATGTAGAATTCATAGGGTGAAAGTTTTTTAGAATGTTGTTTTGAATTTAGTTATTGGAATTTGTGATAAGATGATAATTTATATATATAATATATGAGTTGTGGGACCTGTGTGAGTGATGTTAGTAGAAAAATAATGATATACAATTGTATGAAATTAATAGTGGTGGGACCCACATTGAATATTTAATTTGAAAATAATAATTTATGAGAATGTGAGTGGCAGTAGTGGGTCTCACTTACGTAATATACGATTAAAATTGAGTATGTAATGGTGTAGTGGGACCCACTTATGTAGAGTATAAGTTGAAAATTGAATATATAAGAGTGAGAATTTAAAATATAGAGTTGAGATTGTAAATGTCTAAATGAGAAGTTGAAATGGAATATTTTTAATGAGATTGAGTAAAACAAACATAATATACATATCTCAAATAGTAAAAAGTCGGAAAATTTGCAATGAGTTGGAAACCATACAACTCCTAAGGTTTTCCAGGAAAATTCAAGTTTAAATAAAATTCTCTGACTTTGCGTCCACCACCTTCAATCCTCAACTGACTCCTCGACCTGAAAAGATGTAATAAACATGGGTGAGCTTTCAACTCGCTTAGCGGGGACATGTTTGTCAAAATTAAATACAATAATAGGCATAATTGTAAATCTTCAACACATAATTTTCCTCTGATTGACGAGTTCCTTTAAAAAACTGCGGGTACACCCCGATGATACTTGTGATTTCAGACCTTTTTACAGCCATGATTAACATAATATTCATGATTATTGCATTATGGGCTACCCAGATGATCCTTTTTATCTCAGACCTATTTACGGCCCCTGACAAACATGGTTTCCTTTACTCATTAGCACACTGCACAAAAACGAAAACACATGTATGAAATATTTAATAATAATAAATTATACTTGAATAGAAAATATCACCACCTTAAATAAAAATGTAGATATATGTGCAAAGTATGCAAAAACGAAGAAATCATATTCCTCGTGACAAATATATATAAAATATAAGTAATAAATAATATAGTGACATAGGGTAACTATAAAAGGAATTTGAAGGTTGAAATTGAATAAGAAATACTCAGTTTGTCTTGAAAAGTTGGTGATTTGACTGGTCAAAATAGTTGCTTAATATCCCTAATTGGGTCAACCCTAATTGAAATTAACCCCAAATTAAAACTCTAACCTCAAAATTATATAATCCTTTATTTCTTCCCCCACCTTTCTCTTCATTCTCCCTCTTTCTACCCATCATAGACCCCTCACTCCAATTAATTCCTCTGCCCTTTAAGTGCTACTCATATATAGGGATGGCAAATTTGCCCCTACTCGCGAGTACCCACCCTGACCTGACCCATTTGGGTCGCTCCGCTCCATGACCCTTAGCAGGGCAGGGCTGATTTGGGTATCACTTTTGCTGCGGTTACCCAGCTTACCCCGCCTCACGTAGCAGATTTATTCTTTTTAATATATTTAATATATATTTTTCATATATAATATATATTATAATATATTTTTTATCTGTTAATATTATATCTTGAATTGATAATAACAACTTTTGTAAAAATATTTTATAAATATATTACAAATATATATTCTCTTTTTTTTTGTTAATTTTTTGTATGTAATTATTTACTTCAAGTCAAGACAAGTCGACCCGTCCCACTCCACAGGTTTTTATATACCTGACCCGACTTGCCTCATTTCCATTCCTACTCGTATCTCATACAAAAACCATTCAATAGGTGTTTGGTGAGAGAACAAAAACCATAATTGCATCAAAATTTCGGTACACATTGGTATACTAAATATTGTGCCAAAATAATTGATTGGTTCAAGTTTTACTGAACTTTTTTTTCTTCAGTATTTCGTTTTGGTATTTTTGTAAATACAAAATTCACAAAGATAAAAATAATAGAAAAATAAATATTATAATTATTATATGTTTAATTTTAGAAGGTAAATAATACATAACAATATAAAAATAAATAATATACAAAGATATTTACATAATAATATAAAAATAAATTCAGTACATACTAAATTTTCAATTTCGGTTTGGTTCACCCATAATAACTGGATGCATTTAGCAGAAAATATTACAATATTACAGTTGTAATGAAGTTGATTATTTTTACATTTAAATTATTGTATAAGATTTGCAAACATATAGTTTAAACTTATTACAACGTTGTTTATACCTATTTTTATCCTTTTTATCTATTGAAAAAGATCACATATTTTTTTTAATAATTGATATGGTAAAGTGAAATTGGCAAAATTTAGATAGTGAAGTGTAACAATTTTTTGTTTAGATTTTAGACAAAGATGATTTTGCCTTCACGTGAAAGACACAAGCCGAAATATTTCGAGAATATATTTCGACGATGATTGCCATTGTATGAAAAAATGCAAACCTAATGTAAGATGTATGATAAAGTGTAAAAAATATTAATTGCAAAGTGCAAAAACATGGATTAGTGTTTTTTTCGTCTATATATTTTATGATGACATCAATCAAACCAAACGAGCCCTGATTTATTCGTCTCTTCAGTATTGACATAAAATAAGAAAAGAAATCATTCTCCCCTAACCCAGAAGACTACTTACTTTATAGTCTTTCAAGTTTAAAACCCTTCCGTCTGCTTCCCTTCCTCACCAATTGAGATCAAATTTCTCAAAAGAAAAAAAAAAAAATTGAGATAAAAAAGAAAATAGAATAAGTTCCTGTTGCTCTGTCGTCTTCACTATTCCTTCTCCCTTACCGTCGCTGTAAAAATTGGAAGTGGAAGTAGAAAGGTATGGACGAGAGTGGAATCGCAACCAATGTGGCGCGAGCCATTACCACTGCCCTGGACTGGACATCCTCTGCTGATACTCGTGCTGCTGCCTACTCCTACCTAGAGACAGTAAGTTTTTATTCTTCCCCATTCCACGTACTGAAAAAGCATGACTAGTTTCGCAGCTTCTTTTTATTTTTTCCTTAGGTGTCAGTTTTAATTTTTTGGTTTACATTTTCAACCCAGATAAGTATGAATGATGGAGGGATACGCTTTTCAATGGGTGTCTGTGAAAAGAATTTGTGGGTGAGAGAGATTTTATTGACCTTTTTGTCTCTTGAAAAATTAATATATTGATATAATAGGGAGAGAGTGGATTGCCCTGCGGGATTATGTCAATGCACGTATCTCAGATCAAAGCCACAAATTGTATTCTTCTTCTACAGCAAAAAAACGTGCGATCAAGCCAGAAATATGGCTGCATAAACATAACCCTACAATTCAATAACTTGTTATGTAAACCATAAACAATATGGCTGCACCTATTTGAGCATCTCTAGATTTCTAAATATAAAAGTAAGTAGAGTTTATTTGATCAGAATAGAAAAATTACAATTGGTGGATAAGGAATCCACGCAAGATTTTTCGAGTCGTGAACCGACAATTCATAAGGCTAGGCTTCCAGTCTCCGGTTAAATCTGAGACGAACAAGTGATTAAAATCTTTGTGCCCTATAATCCAAGAAGCTACACTGATCTTAATTCTATCCCATCATTCTAAAACTGACTCTTTAATATCGTTAAAAATTCTATTGTTTCTTTCCAACCCACAGACCAACATACAATAGGGACAATCGCTCTCCATAACGTCTTTCCTTTGCCTCCCAAATACCATCCTAAATTCGTCATAATGAGATCCCAACCCGACATTGCAAAAAGATACCCAGACAAGATCAAGCTCAGTTAAAACCTTGGACCATAATTCCCTCACAAATGAACACTGCAAAAAGATATGTTCTTTAGTTTCCAACTCTTGCCTACACAGCACACACCAATTTGGATAAAGAAGAATATGCGGATATCTTTTTTGTGCTATGTCACAAGTAGGTAACTCACCAAAAATCACCAACCATAAAAATAGTTGAACCTTTGTAGGTACCAACACTTTCCGTATAGTTTTATAGAGAGGGAAATAAGGGAAACCATAATGTGGAAAAAAAGAATTATAAAAGGATTTACATGAAAAAGTACCCAAAGGATCCCGATTCCACCTCCTTGAATCCTCAACTCCCTCCACCAAAATCACATTCTCTAACATTCCCAACAGGTTAGTCATGTCTATGATTTTAGGTTCCTTCAAATTACGGCGAAAAATGAAAGTTCCACGATAACGAATTTATGCCATTAAAGGAAGGTGAATGAGCGTTTGAAGAAGAGAATTGAGCAAATGAAGCAATAGGTTTTTGATGAAGTTGAGATATTTGATATAAAGATTGAAACATTTCTGAAAAAGGAATCTCCCCATGCCACTGATCCTCCCAAAACCTCACTTTATTACCTCCTTTGACTGAGATTTTTACTGATTGAAGGAAAACTGGATAAACCTTAGAAATGAACTTCCATGGGCTCCTATATGTAGTCCTACAAGCTAATCCCGCATCCCAATTATTGTTCTGCATGCCATACTTGCTAACAATAACCCTAACCCACAAGGAGTTCCTCTCATTATTGAATCTCCACCACCATTTTCCTAACAACGCTTTATTTCTCAAACAAATATTTCCTATACCTAGACCGCCAACTTCCTTGGGTTCACAACGATTTCCCACGCAACTAAATGAGAGTGAGAATCTCCATCAGCCCCATCCCATAGAAAGTTCCTCATAAACTTCTCTATAATATTTGCAACCCCTCTAGGAATCCTAAAAGTGACACATAATATGTGGGGATTGCATCAAGTATTGCTGAAATTAAATTCAACCTCCCTCCCCTAGATAGATATGCTTTTTTCCATCCCGCTAATCTTGATTCTTGATGACAGTCTTCGCTATAATCTTGTACAGACTTGTCATTAAACTAAATGTTCTAAAGTCCTTCACCTTAAAAGAATCTTCCTTTTTTGGAATTAGGCAAACATATGTTTCATTTGTAATTCCGCTCCACACCATTCTCAAAGAATTCCTCAAACACTTTTAAAATATCTCCTTTCATTATTTCCCAGCATTCTTGATACACTACCAAGGAGAAACCATGTGGGCCCGGAGCCTTACCTCCATCACATTGAAAAACAACCCTCTTTATTCATCTTCGGAGAATGGTGATTCTAGAGTCAAACATGACATTGGACAAATAGCGGACCACTCCACTCCCTCAATACCCCATCCAGTCTCTTCATCTTTCTTATAAAGATTCTCAAAAAAGCTGATCAACGCTTCTTCAATCAATCTTTCGTTTGTGATAATTGTTTCGCCATCAATTTCCACTTTGGTAATTGCATTTCTACCCTTCCTAAAACTTAAAGAAGAGTGGAAGAAATCATTTTTGTCTAGAGGAGGACGACTGACTTTGGTTCAATCAGTCTTAAGCTCTTTACTAACTTATTATCTCTCTTTATTTGAGATTGTTTATGGGATGGGGAGGGACGAGGATAATCATACTCATCTAGTTGCTTGAGATGAGGTTGTTAACCTAAAGAAGTAGGAGGGATGGGTATTGGTAACATCTGCCTCAGAAATAAAGTTTTATTCGGGAAATGGTGGTGGGGATTCCAAGATGAGGGGGAAGCTCTTTGGTGCTCGGTTATGGGAAGTTAATATGGTCTACAAGACAACAATTGGAATGTGGGTCTAGCTGTCAGAACCACATTTTGGAGCCCTTTGAAGTGCATATCTAGAGTATACCCAGTTGAGGGTCGCATTGGGGGTGGAAATAAGATCAGATTCTGGGAGGACATGTGGGTGGGAAATAATTCGTTCAAAGAGCGTTTCTAACATATATAACATATCTTCATGGCATTCTAAACTTGTTATCTCTTTTGTGAACTCTATAATTCTTCGGAGCCTTCTACTTCATGGAACTTTTTCATTTATCGTAATTTAAAAGATTCTGAACTGTTAGGTTTGTTCTCTTTGCTCAACCAATTGGAAGATGTTAGGTTGGTGGAGGGAGTGGAGGATGTTAGATGATGGAAGTTGGACTCATCTGATGTTTTTTCTTGCAAATCCTTCTTGGCATCTTTTTTTCATAATATAAACCTTCCACCATTCTCCTTTTTAAATCTATTTGGAAAGGCCCCGTACCTAAGAAGGTTAAGTTCTTTTCATGGTTATTGGTCAAAGATAAGTTGTTAACTCGTGACGTTCTACAAAAATGATCTTCATACGCCTCTCTGTCCCCAAATTGGTGTGTTCTTTGTAGAAATCACTCAAAAGATTTGAATCACGCCTTCCTTCATTGCCCCTTTTCCATTAGCTTATGGCATAGAGTTTTTTGGGAAATAGATTTACATTGGGCTGTGCCTTTGCAGCAACCGACTTGTTTTTGTGTAATGCTGGAGGGCTCATTAATCCCAGGGTTCAAGTGTTTTGGAACGTGATTGTTCATGTCATATTTTGGTCTTTATCGTTAGAAAGAAATAAAAGAATTTTTTAAGACAAAGAGGAGGATTTAGAGGAGATGTGGGCTAGGGTTAAGTTTAGGGTCGCTTGGTAGGTTTCCATTCACAAGAATTTTAAAGACTCTTTTTGTGTCTGATATTGTAAGACATTGGCGTTGTGCCTTTTAGATTTCAAGTTTTGTGTTTTTGGGATCTCTCGTCAGTCGTCCCCGTGTATGTTGTACCTTTTCCCTCTTTAATAAAATCTTTTGTTTCTTATCACAAAAAAATATAATTTCCTTTTTAAGCATCAGCTCCTCCAAATGGATCTTGCACTCTTTCCTTTCTTTACATAAATCATATATCCAATGGTTGCTACCTTCTTTCAAGTCAAGTTGATGAACTTGTCTTACTTGATCCGCCATTTTTGTGTCAATGTTTCCAAACACCTCTTTGTTCCACAGTTTGAGCTTGTTTTTCATCATTGATAATTTTTTCATGAATTTTAACCTGCCCATCCATCATTTAACCCTGAATTCCACCATTTTGCGAATGTCTTTAAAACTTTTATGTTGTAACCACACATTCTCAAATCTAAAAGGTAAGGGACCCCATTGAATCACATTTATGTAAAAATTAATTGGGAAATGGTTTGAAGTTAGCCTGCTTAAAATCTCATGCTTGAAGGACATAAAGAGTTCCATCCAACCAGTTGAAAACAAGAATCGATCCAACCTGCAACGCACCAATCTGTTCTCATATTAGACCATGTGAATTTAGCATTGAGGAGTGGAGGTTCATATAACTCAAGTTTAAAAATGAGAGAATCAAAACATCTCATACTTCTACAGTTCTACTGAATTCTGATTGGGAAATTTGTCACTGATTGTTCGGACTACATTGAAATCTCCAGCCCAACACCAGTTATTACTGCAGACTACATTGTTCGGACATATATATTGGCATCCAAGTTATAGTGACTCTAAATTAAGTACCAAATCTCAAACTAAAACAAATTAAGTTTTTAAAACAAGCATATTAGCATAAGTCAAGTTTGATGGGTTGACTGCCCTTCTAGTTCGGTTAGAGGATGTCCAAAGTATGAGAGAGTAATTGAAGATTTTCCATAAAAACCTTTGCCCCTTTCTTTTTGTTCCTTTCTTTTGTTTCCGTCTCCAGACTACAGTGCTTCCTTTTTTTTTTCTTTTGTTATTTTTCTGTCCCAGCATCCCCCACCCAAAGAAAATAGTGAAAATTGCTTTTCTTGCCAACACAAAGCATTTTTTTTAAACTTCCTTAAAGAAGTTGTCACTGAGGCGCGCCTCGTCGAGGCTGGATGAGGCGCGGCGCAAGCGTGCGCCCTGCCAACATCACCCGCCTCGGTCTTGAAAAAGCGCAAGGCCTTGTTTGGGCGAGGCGCGCCTTTAACAACTATGATATTGCCTGACAAGCTTTTAGCCATAATGCTTATCCTTTCACATAACTAGATTACTACTAACTTGTTAATTAATCTAGTTGCTTTTTTTTGAACCGTTAATCTATTTGCTTTTCACTTGACAATGAAAGGTTGGAAAATTCACTTAGAGGTACATTTTTCATGATGTAGGCTGCATTCAGGAATGCATCTTCTAAAGTGGGATGAAATCAATTTGCAGAATAATAAATTTGGTGATTTTAACGTGCTTGCTATTAGTTCATAGAAATGCAATGTGAATTTTCCTTGTGGTTTCCTGCCTCTGTCAAGAATTGCTTAAAATAGTTTAGTGTATTAATTGGTGAGATTGAGAATGCACTAACTTATAGAGTAAATAATTAAAAAAAAGGATGATAGAATGCACTGCTTAGTACCTCACACACAAGTTGACCCTCGTTTTAGTGGACTATATCTGAAGGATGATAGTCCTCTTTTGTTTGTTAGAAAAGTTTATGTTGAGGAATATTGACCTTAGCAAAGGACCAATAACATCTCCTTTGACTAATATAGTCATCATCCTAGTCTCGCATGCTATGATATAATAAAAGAGTAATAAATGATTGATGAAGAATTAGAAATACTGTCATTATCTAATTGTGCCACAAGAATCATTATATAACCTATGTCTCAAGAGTTTTGTTTTATGAAAGATAGAAAAATCAAATTCCTCAAATAATGTCTTACAAGTATATCAATTCGAATTAGGCTATATTAGATTCTGTACTTTTTCAAATGCGCAAGGTAGCTCACACTAATTATCACTTAGGGAATTTTAGGGTTTGGAACAGATTGCTAACATTTGTGTTTTGGTAATTTTGTTTTAAATTTCTAATTTAACTCTTGGAATAGGAACTTAAACTCAATCGGGTGGAAGAACAGCTTGACAACTGATTTTCTGTTAACATAATTTTGTCGAAATTTGTTGCAAACTGTATAGGTTCAATGCTGCAAATTTGCTAAACTATTGTTGAAAGAAATGTGATCAATTGACAGGAGAAACATATCATAAATTAGCCATCAAAGTTGTCTTGCTAAACCGTGTGAAAAGATAGATTTTATTTGCCAGGAAAACTGATGTTTTCCTGCAGATAAAACTTGTTGAATTGGGAACAAATCAACCATTAAATAACTTGTGGCGCCATCCTTTAATTTGGTATCCTAGTCGTATCGAAATGGACTCTTATTCGTCTTCTTGTTTAACCCCTTTTGGGTAATGTCCTTATCTTGTAAAGTCTTTATTTCCTTCCACCATGCTTAATTGGCTTTAATTTCGATCGCGGCTCACACCTAATGGATTTTTTTATTAAATAAGCCTAATTTGATTCTTTTTATTAATTAAATTCCTCTAAATTAATTAAAAGCCAATAATTAATTAATTTATTCCAAATATGTTCCATATAGTTATTAGGCCCATTTAATTGAACAAATCAAATAATTGAACTAAATAATTGAACTAATTTGACTTGATTACATTAATTAATTTACTTAATTGAATAATTTGGTTAATTTCATTAACACGAAATGAACTTGTTCAAGTTACGTTAGTGTATGACCCTTTAGGTTCACCAGTCAGCTAGTATTGGGAATTTACTGGGCTCACAACTTTGCAACTTAAATTAACAATTAAATTGTTCCAATTAACTAACTCTTCATCTTCAACCGAATCACTATCTGTGACCCCGGAATCTAAATTTTCATCAATTGAATCCCCAGTCAAGTTTTCTCCTTTTCTTTTTCAACGAATAGAACTTGTCGTGTATTATAAGAACCCCCTTTCATTGTTAAGATTTAACGACACACCATGAAGACATAGATGTTGGCGAAGTTTACCTTTTCAATTACGAGTACCATGCAAGAATTGTAATTCTGCCAATTAAGCTTCGGATCGGAGATTAGGTATAGTTTTTAGTTAAACTTTAGTAGCTCTATAGTTATGAATCCGTTCTTAGTCGCTCGGCTTCACATGAATATGAAAAACCCTTTTCTAACTTTGATAGAACTTTCCAATGATTTCTATGTTAAGTATCGTGAAATATATTGATATTCATTTCTTTTTTTTTTTTTTTGATCTTATTCATTTCTTTATCTAGATGGGTGATGGTTTCTTTGTTGCCGCTTATCCATACATGTTTATTATTGCATCGAAGATATTTCCCTTGCAATTTTCGGGTAATTAGAGAATAACTTGAAGTACAAATAACTGTGTACAAGATTCTAATGATACTTCAAGTCAAAGAACTAACTCCCTCATATCTTTATGAGAAGAACCCATATTCGATAACATTTGCTTTTAATTAGAAATTCCGGACGGGGCTGTTTAGTGTACTTGTTTCCTAATAAGTACTTATATACATGTACGAATGTCCCTACATCAATGACCATATAACGAGCGATCCTCACTAAGATCCTGTATTTAAGTCCAAGTCTCGTGGAATCATTGATGTCCCATCTCAATAATCCTCAACATTGTTGTTAGAGGCGCGCCTCCGGTGCGCCCGAGGCGCTAGACGCGCGAGGCGCTGAAAAAAACGCCTCTGGAATGCCGAGGCGACGCATGTTACAGAGGCACGCGCCTTTGTGCTCTCGCGCGCCTCTACTACATGCAGCTGTTTTTTTTTGTTTTTTTGGTTAAACACTTAAAGTTGTTACTTGAATAACAAATTAAACACACTTTCCACTTTTATTTAACACTTTTTGCTTTTTTGACTTTTCAAAAGCCTGGGAATACTTAAGTTTTAGGGTTTTAAGTTTTATTATACACTATTGGAGAAAACAAATAGAAGAATAGCAGCCCACTGCCTACTGCCCCTGCCGCTGCTCACCCCCCAGCCACTTTTCAAAAGCCTGGGAATACTTAAGTTTTAGGGTTTTAAGTTTTAGGGTTTTAAGTTGAATTTGAAGAAAATGAAGACGATGAAGAAGAAGAAGAATATAAAGATGAATATGAGCAATTTGATGACAATGAGGATGATGATATTGAGATTGATGATGATTAGATTGACTTATTTTATTTGTGATTGCTATTTTTATTGCTTTTGATGAACTTATGTTTTTAATCTTTACTTTTTTTACTTTGAATGTTGAAACTTAAGACCTTCTTATGGTTATTTTTGCTTGATTAGCTTTTATGTGATTTTATTTTGCTTCTTAATTGTCAAAGTAGTAGCTTATATTATTTTTTTAATTTATGGCGCCTCATGTTCAAGAGGCGCGCCTCTCGCCTCGGGCGCGCGCCTCTCGCCTCGGGCGCTAGGGAGCCCTTTGCGCCTCGGTGCGCCTCTCGCCTCTAACAACACTGATCCTCAACCTAGAACATTTTAGAACTATATATATTCCACGGTCGCCATCATTTGCACGGCTATGACCTGTTATGGCTTAGAGACTTCATCTAACCTAAATGAAGTAAATAATGATAAATAATATCATATTTTATTTATATTGATTGAAAACGATCACTTTACAAGAGTATAGTAAGTGACCAATCTAATTCACTTGTTGGGCGGTACTCTAACAAAAGATCTTTTCATGCATGCATAAATATGAATTGAATGCAGAAACAAGTATGAATTGAATTTCCATCAAAGGTTTTTCTTGTAGGGCTTATAACTCCTGTTTTTGGTCTTACATTGTAATTTTACATGGCACTGTCCACTCCTTCTTGGGTTCTAGTCTTAATACAGTAATTTGAACATCCAAGTCCTGCCACATATGAATTGGGAATAAGAATATTCAGATTGTAATGTCTTTTGTCATTACTACCAATATCCAAGTAGTTTTTCTGAGACATTCTTTTCTGTTTTTCACTTTTTGGCTTTTGCAGATAAAAGCTGGAGATACGCGTGTATTGGCAAACACCTCATTTCTTTTGGTCAAGAGAGATTGGTCCCCTGAAATCCGGTTACATGCTTTTAAAATGCTCCAGGTACATTAAAGGGTAATTCAACTTTAGTTTCTTCGAAGAAAAATGTTGATTGAAATTCTTCTTAGTTTTTAGGTAACTCTGATACGTATTGAATGTGGTGAGATGTATCAACATTCTTATTCTTTTGGAGTTCACTTGGAAGGCATCACTCTTGGAGTTTAATAGTTGGTTAAATAATGTGAAATTGAAGGTGCGCCTTTTAGTCTAGGATTGAATTGGTCTGAAACTTGGAATTGCCTAAGGATGGGTTAATATTCTCAACATACAATAGGGCCTATTCATGAAAAGCTTAATTTGGTTTAATTCAGAAATATAATATTTTATTTCCAATGCCAGTCATAGTGTTGAAAATGGAATCATCCACACATTTGTATATCAAGGATTTCAAAATTTGTTTGATAACAAAAAAAACTTTTAGGAAGTTATCGCTGTATACTTGTATACCGTGTTTCCATTTTTGATGATTCAATTATCAAAAGCACAGGAGACACCTTGCTTATCTCTATTGCTGAAAGCTTCATCCATGAGGTATGCAAGTTGGAAATATTTGGTGCTCTTTTTGCAATAAAAAGATCAAAGGAATATGGACTTCAATTGTAGAGATTGGTTCTCTGTTCCTTAAAAGTTTCCTGTTTCGTCTTTTATAATTACTTGAGAGAATCAAGTGGTTAGTTTTATCACTTTTCAAAAACATTATTTATGCAAGCAAGCTGCATCAGGTCAGCTGAGATTGTCCACCAAAGATGGAATGTGGTGAATAGAACACTCCATACTTCTGTGAGCAATCATAAGATGCATAAGGTGGCAAGGAACCCTGTCTGTTACACATTAAGCATGAGCTGTCACAGATACTCCAATGCCTTTTGAAATTCTTATAAAGTATCTTTCATGGAGCTGTGATATAAAAAAACTATCTACCAGGGGAAGCTGTTACCATTCTTTTCTGAAGCAATGTCTAGAAAGATTTTAGGAATTCTGTTCACTGACTTTTAATTCAACAATCGTCCACCGTAATATACGGGTCTTTCAAATTTGCAAAGCAATCAACTACTCATTATGTGTTCCTAAATCTTTCGTAGCTGAGAGACCTGTTAGTTTGCCATTTATCTTTACTTGCCACTGCAGACTGCAGTGGATCAGTTTGAACTGAATCTGAAATTAATTTTAGAACAGAAATTGACTATTTAGCTTTCCTAGGCCGAAATTGGAGAGAAGCAAGATGTATCCAGATACCCTCACCAACTTGCCACACCCATCAACAAATAGTCAAATACCCTCACTAACTTTGGCCCACCCATCACCAGAATTTACCATTAGTCTCTCCACCAAACAGCAACAACTTTCTTATCCCCCGCCTTATTCCTCTGCAGTCTCTGTTTGAGCATCCTCCAACTTATGCAGCAGTTCTTGTCCACCACTACCATTGCCGCTGATCCTTACTGTACCAGTGTCCTTAATGAATGTCAACTTTATGCTGCAGACCATAGTTGTTCAAGGCTCAAGGGAAAGTTCCCTGGAGTGTTGTTAACGCACCGTGCACCGGATATCTTATTTAATTGAGTGGCACAATGGCCTTTTTTTGACCATATGTCCACAATGTTAGAATCTATTCAACAAAATTTATAAATTGCAGCACTTATGTTAGCAATTTGAATAAAATTTTCAGCAAAATCCCATAAAATTTCAACAATAATTAAAAAACTTGAGCAATATCGGCACTAGTTTAAATAATTCAACAATAAGTTCAGAAAAAAAAGAAGAAAAACACCCAGAAGAAATTTCATTAAAAAAAGGGTCGAAAAAGCAAAAGAAGAAAGAAGAAAATAGAAAATAAAAATGTTTACCTTTGAAGGGGAAGAAAAAACATTGAGGATGGTTGAGACCAAGGGAAGAGAAACATACAACTAGGGTTCTCATTTTTCCCATTTTGCTTTTCCTTTTCATTTTGAATGTCTGTCTTCAATAAAGTGGACCTGTGGTGTGAGCTATAGAGGAGCTCTGCTCCTCCTTCAGGAGTAGACACAACTCTCGCGTCAGCCCCACTGTCGTGGCGACATTTGGATCTCTCTCAATCAAAAGCCTGTTTGACACCTCTCCACCTTGAACCACTCTTGCACCATGGTTGGCAATGAATCTTCTTCGATTTCCATTGTTTCATCTCTCTGCCGCCATTGTCATAAGCAGTTGCTGCCATCTTTGGTCTCAACATGCCTTTGGCCATCCACCTCTGTTCGCGGCACTGCTGGCAGCAATTTGCTGCTAGATTAGTTGATGGATTATTGTTTTCGCGATTTGAATTTGTTTAAAATACCATTTGGGTTCAAGAACTGGGTCTGCATGTTGGTTATAAGACGAATCCATACGCTAGGTCTGACTTTTTTTTTTTTCCACGTCTGTTTGAGTGAACGAAACAAGGGTTTTTGTGAATTCATGGGCTTTTGTGAATTCAATTTTCAATTCGTAAGCCTTTCATGCTTTTATGAATGTGGATATGCCGCAATATCTCCTGAAATTTGATTTAATACTCTTTTCAATTGATATTTGGTAAACTTGAATATATTTTTTATCCGTTTTTTTGTATAATTCTCTTATATAACAAAGTCAATTTGCGTGCTTTCGTTTTTGCCAAAACCAAATTGGATTCGGAGTGTCAAACTATATTGGCGTTAGACAATCACAAAATAAATCATTCCCAAAACAACAATAATTATTTGATATAAAGTGAAAGATTATCTTAAGACATAAATATGTTCCTCTTATTTTGTTGGAAAATCACAACAGGAGAGGATATTTATACCAGTATGCAGGGAAATGATTGATCCATGTATTTTAATTCAAGCTCGTTTATGAGTCTCACTAGGATTCTCATATTTACTTGAAGGTCTATGAACCTTGGTAGTGGTATTATATCTCCCCATAAGCCACATGACTTGAGACTTTACCTCAAACTATTTCATGAGCTAAACCTATCCTACCTGTCTCACTCTTCAACTTTTGTTCCTTCCTAATTTCCATAACTTCAGATAGCTCTCCCTATTAATCCAAATATTTGACTCATAGTTGAGTCGTGATTCAGTTTAAGATAAGAAACACCCTGAGAGCAACTATGGATTTCATAACTTTCTTAGAAAAGCTACTTGTCATGGGAGCTCCATTCATCAAATATTCATGTCACTTATGAAACCTTACTCTGTCATGCTTATCCAGTGCCTTTTGTCTCAGCGTGTGGTGGTTATGGAAAGAAGGAACAATTATGATAGCTTACATCTTTTTTTGTGCTACACTTGATTCACCTGATAATCGCAATGATGGTCCACTATTGCCCGTAAAAATAGGCATTTTATTGGGAAAAAGCGTGATGAAATGGGAGCACTGAGTGTAAGGGCCAGAGTCAATTTATCAACCTTGTGAAAGTAGTTAGTCACTATTGAAACGCTTATGTCCAAAATAAGAAGTTGGAGCTACCTAGATGTTGATAAACCAACCACAAAGTTCTTTGATAATATATTTTGGGCAGGGAGTTACTCCTTCCACTCTCACATACACTTCTTGGTGCAAACCAATTTGTGGTCCACAGCCCTTCCCATGGCTAAACTAACTTGCACAATAGAACCTTGAGATAGCTCAGGTAACACCTATAAAGACCTGTGGCAAGTAAAAATATCTGTTCGTGTTATAGTTGCTTTATTTTTATATTTCAACTTTTGTCTGTTTACCTCTTGTATTGCAGCACAAGATATGTTTGCTAAGGTAAAATGCATGCAGTCGATATGGAGCCATATTAATGATTTATAGAGAGATAATGGCATTTCGTTGAGCTTCAACTTATTCCTCATGTCTTTTCCAGCATCTGGTGCGGTTGCGTTGGGACCAATTAAACCCTGTGGAGAGAAGAAACTTTGCAAATTTAGCTGTTGATTTGATGTCTGAAATTGCAAACCCTTGTGAAGAATGGGCTTTGAAAAGTCAAACAGCTGCTCTTGTTGCTGAGGTTCTTTACTATTTTCACTACAACTTTTTTGAGGAAAAAGTGTTCATTTCAGTGCTTAATATCAATTGGACATTTTTTGCAGATACTTAGGAGTGAAGGTCTAAGTCTTTGGCAGGAACTTCTTCCATCTATAATCACTCTCTCCAACATGGGTCCTATACAGGTGCACTGCATCATTTCTGGTGTGGTTCTGTTGTTTTTCAATTGTTTAGAGTTATTTGAAACCTGTGATGCGTGTATGGTTTGTTGAACTTGCACATTATACACAAACAAACATGCATGTGCCTACGTGCAGACACATAAAGGTGTATATGTATTTACATAATCTCTCTCTCTCTCTCTCTCTATATATATATATATATATATATATATATATAAACATATGAACTTGTACATACTAAGTAATGTGTAACAAAAATAATACTTAATTGATTTTCCAAATGCGGAAATGATTGTTTCTTATAACCTATATGGTTGATTAAAATCTTCAATCCGGCAGGCGGAGCTGGTATCAATGATGCTACGGTGGCTTCCAGAAGATATTACTGTTCATAATGAGGATTTAGAAGGTTTGTGATGGCATGCTTAATTTTTCATCCTTGGAACTAGACTCTAAGCAGCTCTGTTTGTTCTTTTTTTTTTTTCTTTCTACCTTCTCCTATAGCTCTCAGATCTGTTCCATTATATGATTCAGAATTGCAATTTGATTCTGAGACCAAATGTTTTATACACCATTGACAATTTTTTGTTTGAAGAATAAAGGGTCATTAGTGATATTAATTTTTCCTTCCATTGCAAGTTCTATTTTCCTTGCTAACCTTCACTGAGATGTTTATGATTAGGTGATAGGCGCAGGATTTTATTACGTGGATTAAGTCAGTCTTTGTCAGAAATTTTTCCTCTGTTGTACACTGTAAGTTTTGGCTGCTACCATGTTCGCTATGTATCTATTCTAGCGCTATTCTTGACGTGATTTTCTTGCTTAGTTGCTAGAGAGGAACTATGGAGCTGCAATCATGGAAGCTGGTAGACAGCAAATGGACATTGCAAAACAGCACGCAGCGGCAGTAACAGCTGCTGTTAATGCCGTTAATGCATATGCGGAGTGGGCTCCATTACCTGAGCTTGCGAAATATGGAATCATATATGGGTAGGATTGCTTATTTTGCTACAATTCATTTTAATCTTGACTCGGTGTTAAATTTCTCTGTCGTGTCTCTATGATGAACAGCTGTGGATTCTTACTCACTTCTCCTGATTTTCGTCTTCATGCATGCGAGTTTTTCAAAATTGTCTCACAAAGGTAGGTAGTAAGTTGCTTCATTTAGTGAATTATTATCTGTAATTTGCTGGAAGATTAACAACTCTTGAAAGAACTTGGTTCGTGATTGTTATCGCTGTGTATTATTTTATGTAGGAGAAGACCTGTAGATGATGCTTCTGAATTTGATTCTGCGATGAGGAATGTCATTGAGATCTTAATGAATGTAACCAGAGATTTTTTCTACAAATCCACATCTGGTGCTGGCAGCAGTGAAAGTGAATTCGAGTTTGCAGAATATATATGTGAAAGTTTGGTTTCATTGGGTTCTACAAACTTGCAATGCATCGCCTTTGATAGCACAGTTTTTTCATTTTACCTTCAACAGGTTATTTTTTCTTTCTTTCTTATACTATATCTGTGTTGCTGATGCATAAAATTTAAGGATGCTGATGTATTATTGCCTGCTTTAGCATGGAGGATTTGTCTAAGTTTTAAGATACCGGTTGTGTTTACCTGCGCAAAATAAATTGGTATGCTAATTGCTAAATTACATTCATTTAATCCCTAAAAATTTGAAAATTTCCCTTGAAATGATACAAGAGTCCATGTGGTGTTTGTTATTTTCATCACTGAAATTTGATTTCCCCGTGGAACTTATGTGGAAGTCTTTGTTTGATTCCTTTAGTTCATTTCTCAAATTTCCAGATGCTGGGGTTTTTCCAAAACTCGAAGCTGGCACTTCATTACCAATCTCTACTCTTTTGGCTGGTATGACTTGTCTTGGTGATGAATAATTAAGTTTTTAGCCTTATGGTTGCTGATATTGACTTTCTTGCTGTGGCAGTCATTGATGCGTGACCTAATGTCCAAATCTAAGACTGCTTTGGCTGATTACTCAAACATGGGCACGGGACAGGCTGACACTGAGAAGAGAAAGATACTAGCTTTAATAACTGATGATATTTGCAGTGCTCTATTGGACACATCCTTCCAGCGCATGCTAAAGAAAGAAAAAGTTCATTCTGGGATGGCACCAACTGTTGGAACTTTGGAGTTGTGGAGTGATGATTTTGACAGCAAAGTTGATTTCAGTCAATACCGCTCACGACTGGTACATAACATGGCCATGTTTACTGAACTACTTTCCATTAGTTGCTCCTGACATGATTTTACTAGTTTTGCAACACGAAAGGGCACTTCAAATATGTTTCAATGAGTATTGCCTGATTTTGGTATTTCTTGGCTTTTGTGGCCCAAGTTCAACGGTTCTCCTACCATCCAGGATGAATCCTGATGACGTGATATATAATTGAAAAGAAATAGACTAGACTACTATGTTCTGTTCTTCTATCACAGAATGCTGAACTATGTTGTTTTATTTTGTAGTGATGGTGAAGGAGATACACATCCAAATACAAACGAATACATGTTAGTGTGTGATGGTTGTATATTGAGTTTGTAGGGACATATAATACTAGGTTTTTGTTTTGAAGATCAACGGGGAGTGTCTTGTTCGATTTTATGGAAGAAACAAGTACATATTAATGTGATCTCAAATCATTGGTTTTCTAGGTTTTATATATTTATCTTCTTTTATGTATCTATGCTAGCTATCCATAATATATTAATGTGATCCCATATCATTGTGCATGTCATGTTTTGGTCTTTATGGTTAGAAAGAAATAGAAGAATTTTCGAAGACAGAGGAGGATTTAGAGGAGATGTGGGTTAGGGTTAAGTTTAGGGTCGCTTGGTGGGTTTCCATTCACAAGGATTTTAAAGACTTTTTTGTGTCTGATATTGTAAGTGATTGGTGGCGTCTTGTAGATTTCAAGTTTTGTGTTTTTGGGACCTCTCGTCCCCCTGTATTTTGTACTTTTTCCCTCTTTAATAAAATCTTTTGTTTCTTATCAAAAAAGAAAAAAAAAATTGCGAGGGGACTAAGAAAAAGAAAGAGAAGATTAAGAAAATATCATTTCAGACTCTGGGTGAAGAGTGTATTCTGGGTGTGCCAAAGATTAATCTCTGTCCTTATAACGTATTGGTCGAATTCGACAGAGGTAATGTGGAAATTTCAAGTTGATATCCCGATAGGACGGATTAATAAAGATATCAGATGGGTAATATGCTGAGTAGGTTTGTGTTTTCAACTCAAATGGTTTTTTAATTTTTTAAGAAAGAAATTGAATGCTTAAAAATAAAGTTTAAAAACATTTCTTAAAAAGTGTAGGTGGTTGCAACTGTGAGCCTGCATACAACTCTTTCAGCGACAGTGTTAGAATATTTTTTATCTTGTGAAAGTAGTGTTAGGTGTAACGCTCCTACATAGGTGGCTATCTTCTGTGCTCTGCAGCTGACTATCGTGGTCATCTTGCTTAAAATTATAAGAAGGGAAGCACGACAGCTGGTGAATTTCTGGTGAAAGTAATGTGAAGAAGCCTATTACTTTCTGTTCCTTTGTGATATGGCAGCTGAATCTCAAAACAGGTTATATGGTTTATCTGGAATTGGGTAATTTGAATAATATCAGCCAGCATCTTTAGTTGTTTAGCTCTACTGAGACTGTTCTGGTAAATAAACATTTGCACACTGTGGGTTCTTTGGAGAGAGAGAAAAACTTTGAGCCTTAAAGAGATGAAGAATTCAAGAATGCAGAATGAGAATGCTTCTCTTTTTGCCCCTTCATTTTTGTGGCAAGCATTTGAATTTAGATGAATAAGCTCATGGATGGCCTGTTTATTGTAGTATGGAAGTGCTGTGTTATGTTAATTGAGCATCTCTGTCTGCCACATCTATAATCGGTTTTCTCCCGGTTTCACTAATCTCACAACTCATGAAAATGAAGAGAAGAAATACAATTATGGATGCTTTCGATATGTCAAGTTTTACTATTCTTTATTGGTGGCCATTTATGCCAGTAACCTTAATTTAACTATCATTTTTCAAACAGGCATCTACTTACGTGTGACATTGCTAGCTTATGACTGTAACTAGATGATTATTTCCCCAAAGGGTCAACAATGGTCTGCAGAGTAACCTTCTGATGAAGGTAGTTTGATTGTTACAGTGGATGTGTAGACTTTAAGTTCTTAAGTCAGGCAAGCAGAGAAAGCTCCTAGCAAGGGGTTTATGTTTTGCACAATTGGGCCTAATTGTATTATAATATTTTACACCCACCGCCATCCTGCCCACCCACACCACCTCCCATCCTCCACCACCTTCCTCTACCTTTCCCCCTAAACCCGGAAACCCTAATCCACCCACCCACTTGCCCCCTCCCACCCCAAGTACCTCCACCAGCAGACTTCAATCCCCAGCAGCCACCTGCATACCCCAAACCCTCCAAAACTTAACCCAAATATATGCATATACCTTTATGTGCTTGTATTCGTAAATATGTATGTGTCTACATGTGTTTGCGGATAAATATAGAGGAAGAGAACAGAGAGACTTAGAGAGAGATGAAAGGCTCCCAGTTCTATATGCATTTGAAAATTTTGACAGGTGAAGATATCCGTGATTTTTATCTATATTTTATTTTTAATGGAAGGGTAAATGTTTCTTTCATTCTTTCCAGCCACTTTTTTGGCAAAGCACTGACAAAGGGTGTCCAAAGGTCAGGGGTGTCTGTAATTATCTACTGATTGTAATGAGGAAGTTTGATGAGGGGATTGTGAGGGAAATTAGAGTAAATTAGTGAAAAGTTGTATTATATGCAAGATGTCTGTATAATAGATATATTGAAGGGCTCTGTTTGGCCATGCAGTTGGAATTGATCCGTTTTATAGCATCTGACAAGCCCCTTCTAGCTGCTGCTAAAGTTTCTGGGAAAATTACCGAAGTAATAAAGAGCCTTATGCTTGTGCATGTACCTACTAAAGTAAGTCTTTGGGACCCTGATTCACTTCTTTTCCTATGTCATATCTTTGATTTAGGGGCAGCTATATATTTGTTTGCTCAGATGCTAACCTTTTTCCTGTCGCAATTATCTGGATGCTTCTTGAATTTGGAATCCAGGATTTGGCCATAATAGAAAGCATGCATTTGGCTTTAGAGAATATCGTCGGCTCTATTTTTGATGGATCAAATGATTATAGCAAGAAAAACACTGAAGTTCAGCTTTCATTACATCGAACACTGGAAGGTTTGATTACCGCCTCGTCCATATATATGAAGCTTCTTTTTAGGTCTCTACCTTCTGCTGATCTGGTTATTGTCACCTGAAGGTCTGCTTCAACAGCTTATTTCATTGAAATGGACTGAACCTACATTGGTGGAAGTTCTCGGTCACTACTTAGATGCAATGGGTCCTTTCCTGAGGTACTGCCCAGATGCTGTTGGCAGTGTAATCAATAAACTGTTCGAACTACTAACATCCCTGCCTTTCATGGTTAAGGTTGTCATTTTGTCTTCTTTGAGTTTTAAATAAAATTTGCAATATACTCCTTACACTTGCTAAAAGCCCAATCAATTTCTGTAGGATCCTTCAACAAGCACTGCTCGGCGTGCAAGACTGCAGATATGTACATCCTTCATTCGAATTGCTAAGGCTGCTAATGAAAGCCTTTTGCCTCACATGAAGGTAATGTGTACTTATGGTTAGTTGGAAAAAAAAATTGAAAAATTTGATCCTATTGAGTTTTGATTAATTAAAATGATGTCACTTCAATTTCTATTTCTTTCTTTATATTGTTATTGAGAGAATCATGACTTACAATACTATACTTATCTCAACCTAGTCTGAAACATAGAAGAAACGGCATACATATCACTGTGCCATGTTAGTGGATTCGTTTGCAACACACAAACACACTTCTGCTACTTCTTTTTGTTTGTCTATTAGAAATTTGGTCACTAGAAGAAAACCGCAGACAATACTAAAGTTAGAGCTGCTTCATTTACAACTGATGTAAAATGATGAAGAAAACTGCATTCTAAGGCAGTGATGGAGGAATCTGTAGTAGCTATGGTATCATGCTAGGCCACATTCCAAGTTATATCCAGAATTTAAAAATGATGAGTAAAGAGAAAGCAGAAGTTATACTTCTAAAATTACATCTATTGCTGGAGTTTTCATGTTTTACTTAAGGCTTTTGGTGCGTTATGCGAAGACTTGTGCCTTCACAAAAAAAAGGTACAGGGGCTGTGCCTCTTATGCCTTGAGCCATGTTGTGCATTTTACAGCTATGCGTTCTCTATTTCTCTGTTTGCATTTTCCCAGTTACTATTTTATTTATCTGATCTAGAACTTTGGCATTAATTAGACTGAACCAGACATGGAAACTTGCATTAAAATTTTACGAAATTGTACGACATTTATTTTGTAAATCACAGATTTCAGCTCTATGACATTGACACCAAATTGATCACTTAAAACCCTTTATAAATTATAGTTGAAAAAATTTGTATTTTACATGTGCTTGATCTTCCTTGCTCTAAATTCTGCACGTCCTGCTGTTTTAGGGTGCATGCTTATAAGACTTGGCTAGCCATTGATGGTTATGCTAATGCACACTCTAATGTTCGGTATCATCATCTAATGTCACAAGGTATTTAGAGAAAAGCTGTGCATACTAGTAGGACAATTGTGGCAGTTTGTTAATTTTCATCATTCGAATGAGTGGGGATATTTTTTAATGTGGGAGTTACTGGTGTTTTGGCACTTCTCAGTAGTCTCAATCGTAGGGCAGGAAATAGGTTACGGCGTCCTGCTGAATCTACAGTCTGTTGGGCTTACTGTACCAAGAAATCTGTTTGCTCTAATTCCTTTCGGGATTCGAATCAACTTCAATACTAGCTTGGAAATGGTGGATGCAGATGGTTCTGTTGACCAATGAAACAAGGACTAGTTTCATAAGAGCTTTGTCAATCAATTTTTGTTGCTGTTATGTCTATCGGCCAACTCAGCTTCTGAGGGATTTCTGTAAAACATTTTCTAGGAAACATTCAATTTTGCTGATTGCACAAATAGGGGATATTGTTTTGATTGGTTTGTCCTGTTGGCCATCTTAGCTGATTTATGCACTTCATTTTCAATTTGGGAATCTCAGGTTCTTACTAGTTAGGTATATTTTGAGATTTAATTGAACTGTTGGTAAAACTAGATACAATTCACCCATGTCATGTGGATTTGGATAGTTAAATTTGGTATGACAAAGCAATATCCTTATTTACAGGGAATTGCTAGCACTATGTCACATCTGCAAACCGAGGGTGTTTTACTACGTGCTGAGCAAAATCTTCTAGGTGAAGCATTTCTTATTATGGCTTCTTCTGCAGGGTAATCACTTGATCAAAAAAGCGCAATTGTCTGTTCATGCTAGTTTTGGTAATCCAAATTCATTTTGTGAATTGCTTAACTTGTTCAGGGTTCAACAGCAACATGAAGTTTTGCTCTGGTTGCTTGAGCCTTTGAGCAAACAATGGACTCAGCCAGAGTGGCAAGAAGCATACTTGGCTGACCCAGCCAGCTTAGTCCGCCTTTGTGCTGAGACACGGTTTATGTGGTCAATATTTCACACAGTAACATTCTTCGAGAAGGCACTCAAGAGGAGTGGTTTTAGAAAAGGTAGTTTCAGTTCTGAAAACAGTTCAAAAACGAATTCTCCTGCTGGGCACCCGATGGTTTCCCATCTGTTGTGGATGCTGCCACCTCTTCTCAAAGTAAGGATGTTATGCTCGACAAATCTGTGTCGACTTTCCTATAGATTTCTGGTGATGCAAACCTTTTGGATTTGACCATTCATTATCTATCTGAACATAGTACTGATATGGCGTGTTTTAATTCTCAGCTGCTTCGTGCATTACATTCTCTTTGGTCCCCATCTGTTGCTCAAGCGCTGCCTGGAGAAATGAGGGCGGCAATGATTATGAGTGATGCTGAATCAACCAGTCTTCTTGGAGAAGGGAAGCATAAATTCTCTAAGGGTGCATTAGCTTTTAATGATGGTTCTCAGTTAGAAGTCAGCAAGGAAGCTTATTCAGAGGCTAGTGAAACTGATATACGGAACTGGTTAAGAGGAATACGAGATAGTGGGTACGTGATTTGCTTTTGATGACAGCATAACATGCCAAATATCTGTCAATTATGTAAAAGTTGCAATGCTACCCCGTTCCAAATTTACAGTTCTTTCAGATGTCTATTTCTTGTCCTTGTTTCGGCACCAGGTGATCTAAGAAAATAACCCTTCTAAAAGAATAACAATCCCAACCATAAATATGATGGGTTATAGTGTCTTTGAGTGGGATTTCAAGGCGATTCATTGTTTAGTTGGCACTGATAAATGTTTCTTTCTTATTTCTTTATGTATAAGTTTCAATTAGTCTCTTCTCTTTCAAGCTAGAGTAAATGTGAACACGTCATGTTAACAAGGAAAGGAATATTCAAAGTTCATTTGATTATCTTGAGGAAGGGACATAGGTCATATTGATGATCCGTTTCTCTAATTTTCTTTAGATGAAATGCCGATCAACTTACATGTTAGTTTTGCCACGGGTAACGAGATATGCTGACTGTTGCCTGTTGCCGAAAAACAGCTTCACGCATTCATTTGCTAACTTGAAATTCATCATGAAACATTGTAGTGCACGAAATGTCACAAAGTACCTTAAACCATAGCTCTGAATTCGACCTGTTGGCTACTCCGAGCAATTGCATTTTGTATATTTCTACCATGTGACTAAGTTCCCCCAAACTAAAGTATAATAGCCAATTGTTGATCTTTTGTCCTCAATAGTCAATAGATCTAGCCTAGTCTGCATGTTTAAAAATTAAAAGTCAAACTCTCCCATTATCACATTTCCATTGAACAGAATTTACCTGAGTGCCACTCAGATACTTGAGTGTACAATAGACAACTTCGATATCTTCGTCAAATGGTGAGTGCATAAATCGACTTATCACACTAATTGTAAACAATATCTAGGTGAGTGTGAGGCAAATAGATTAGCTCCCTACTAGATGCTTATATACCTTCCCTTGTCTACAAGACTTGTCCTGTTTTGGTTTTCTTAACTTCTTATTGAGATCCATAGGTGTTTCAACAAGTTTATATCAAAATTCTTGTTTCCTCAAACAAGGCAAGAATGTATTTCCTGTAAGACTGAAATTCCTGGCCTATTTCTGAGAACTTCCATGCCGAGGAAATACATTTGTTGACCTCGAACTTTGTTGCTTGAGCCTTATTCAACTTGGTCATCTCGGCGAGGTCCCATCCCCGATCAAGATAATATTGTCGACATAGTTATTGTTTGCTCTTTAAAGAATGAGTCTGGTATGTTTGAGCCTCCCTAGTAAATCTGTCAAACCAGGCACGAGGAGATTATTTCAACTTGGTGAGGAAACCTGTCAATCAGCAGACATTTCTAGTAGATATATCCTTAAAGCCCAGTGGTATGTTCATGTGTACTTCTTCCAGATTTTCCATTACAAAGGCATACATGACATCAAGCTGCAATAGGGGCCAATCTATGCATGTGGTCAAGGCTAGGAGAATCTGAACTGTATTTAATTTTTCAAGAGGCGCAAATGTCTATTGGTAGTTAACTACAAGGACCTGTGTATAACCTTTTGTTATCAAACAAGCTTTATAACTCTCAATGGATTCGTCAGCACCGTGAAAACTCGTTTCAACCTACTGGTGTTTTATTGTGAGGCCTCTCTGCCATCTTCCGTATTCATTTTCTCCCAAGATGCATTTCATCCTCCATAAGTTTCCTCCGACCATGGATTTCAAAAGTTTCATCAATATTCTTAAAAATCCTCACACTTTTCCAGGTTGGCAATGAAAACTTGAAATGACTGGTACAAGTACATTTAGGAAACAAAGTTGGTGATCGGATGTTATTTGCATGATCTAACTTCCTTCCTTAATGCAATGGGGAGTCGATGTCTTCAATTTATTAAGTGGGTCTGGATCACGCTGTCCCGGGATTAGGATGTGGGCCCGTTATCTGCTTTAAAATCTTAACCCTACTTAGAGTCCGTAATTTTCGAACATGTTGACTCTTGCGTCATTCGAGCGATAAGGAGACATCCAATTCAGTTACGAACCAAAAAGATACGAAGGCATCTTCTATCATTTCAGGTTTCGTCGTTTGTGACTATACACGAAGTTCTAGTAGTAACTTTATCATTTCTCCCCTGAATGAGAGTCTCCTAAAGATTTAGAAGAGTTGGTAGGTGAGATTCGGAGAATGATTAGAAAGACTACTAAGATTGGACACGTTTGGAATAGGAAGTGTAGGAAGAGAGATTTATCAGAAATTGTCTTCACTCTTCTCTCTTATTCCTTCCGTGAAAGATGATTTTGGATTAAAAAAAAAGGCTAATTTTGGAAAAATATGGCATCCCTATAAAAAATATGTTCTGGAGAATAGCAATAGTACTTTTTTGTTGAAAAATATCATAGGGAAATACATTGATTGTCGTAGTGTCTAATTTGGACCTATTTGGAGAATTTTTGTGAATGAAAGATGTGCATCCAAACCTGCGAGAGAATTCTGAGAGAAGGCTTTTGATTGTGGAAAGAATTTTTGGAGTATTTGGAGGAAAATCTAATTGAAGGGCACAGGAAGGCATTCTGTTTGAGGTTTGAGGTTCTGAAGATAGCATTACACCATTTGGGGCATCATCGTGCAACCTCAAGTAAGTGTATGTTGTCTCTCAGCTATACGATTTTGTTGGGGGCCATTGGAATGCGTGAGGGCAGTCTTCCACTCTCATACTTGGGGGTTCCGCTTTTTATTGGTGGTCCAAAGAGTTCACATTTGCAGCCCATTGTGGATAGGATTATTGCCAAGTTCAGCTATTGGAAAGGCGCCTTGCTTTCTATGGCTGGTCGTATTTGCTTGGTTAATTCGGTTATTTTGGGCTCTGCGGTACGTTCCATGTTTATTTATCAGTGGCCGGTTTCGTTGGTTAAGACCCTTACAGGTGTATTCGGAATTTTGTTTGGACGGGGGATATTACGAAGAAAGGGCTCGTTACGGTTCCTTAGTTACATGTGTGCTCGACAAAGGAGGAAGGGGGTTTGAATATTGAAAATGGTGGGTTGGTAGGGTATGACATTTACAGACTTTCAATTGAAATATGTTCTGTTGAATTGTAATATTGTTAATGTTATGATTTGTTTGAAAAAAGTGAATGATTTGAAAATGTAAAACAAATGGGTAGATAGGAGTCATTTTTGTGGAAAACAGTTCTCTCTTATGTCATTCCCCCGTCATGGCTTCTTTCGTTGTTGCTTGCCCAACTTTCAGGGATAATATTTACTATTTTTGTTGCTTTGTAAGTTGTTAATATTACAAAATAGGAAAGACATGGTCTTGTCCCCCAGCTTTAAGGACTCAGTTTCTGAAATAAGTCTTATGAGCTTATAAGCAATAAAATGTTCTTATCCACAAAACTTTATTAGCTATTATATATTTTTGTTGCAAATAGCCTCATAATGGAGTTCAATCGCAATGATCATGTGAACGTTCAGAAATTTCTCTAATTAAAATTTTCTTGCTTCAGGTATAGCATATTAGGTTTATCTGCAACACTTGGGGATTCCTTTTTCAGATCTGTGGACCCTCATTTTGTTATTTTAGCATTGATGGAAAACATACAGTACATGGAGTTCAGGCATATAAAGCAGCTGGTACACTTGGCTTTAGTTCCATTGATTAAATACTGTCCCTCAGATCTGTGGGAGGTATGGCTGGAAAAACTCCTGCATCCATTACTTATCCATGTTTGGGAGGCTCTTAGCTGTTCATGGTCTAGTCTTTTACAAGATGGAAAGGCTAAAGTTCCTGACTTGCATGGGATACTTGCCGGATCGGACTTAAAGGTGGAAGTTATGGAGGAAAAGCTTCTTAGGGATCTAACGCGTGAGATCTGTTTTCTTTTCTCGGTTCTTGCTTCTCCTGGACTTAATGCTGGGCTTCCTTCGTTAGAACATGCTGGTCAAACGAGTCACATGGATGATTCTTCCAAGACAGACTTAAATGCCTTTGCTTGCAGTTCTATGGTTGGGTATGTTCTTTGAGATTAATATTTTCGATGATTAATTAACTTCTTATGTATGGTTAATAGTTAGTGTTTTAGATGCTTCATGTCAGTGGTACTTTTTTCCGCAGATTTGTATTGAATAAGAAAAGTCTTGCAGTTCCAGTCTTAAAAATATGCATTGAAGCATTTCGTTGGACCGATAGTGAAGCTATGTCTAAAGTTTCTTCTCTCTGTGGACAAGTAGTTCTCCTTGCAATTTCAACAAATAATATGGAGCTCAGAGAATTTGTATGCAAAGATTTATTTTCTGCTATCATCCAAGGTTTGACCCTCGAGTCAAATGCTTTTATAAGTGCTGATTTAGTTGGTCTCTGTCGTGAAATCTTCGTATACCTGTCCGATCGAGATTCATCTCCCAAGCAGGTTGGTGAAACCCTCCATTACTGTGCAGTATGCTTAGATGTGCGTAAACTATCATTGGCTGCTGATATAATATTTTCACACTGAAAATACAATCCTTCTCATTTATCGTTGCAGATTCTGCTTTCACTCCCATGCATTACACTCCAAGATCTACTTACTTTTGAAGAAGCTTTGTCGAAGACAGGCAGCCCTAAGGAGCAAAAGCAACACATGAAAAGTCTTTTAATAATGGCAACAGGAAACAAGTTAAAGGCACTTGCAACACAGAAGGGTGTAAATGTCATTACAAATGTCACAAGTAAGTGATCTACGTACTGACAAATATATACCTGCCTGTAATAAGAGGGCAGAACCGTATAACAAAGAAAAAATGGTAAGCAAAGTAGTTTTAATCATTTCAAAAGCAAACTACGCTACACTTGTTTCATTACTAACATTTAGGTGGGAAAAACTTCATGATGCAATTCCTCTCAGAAAGACATGATCTATATTACTATAGACTATAGAGTACAAATAGCTCAGAAAGTTTTAGGTATGTATGGATGTGTTTTCAAATGCAATTTTCCACTTTCCAACTATTCCAAAAAATGAGTTTGTTTGTTTAGGAAATTCTCATAGTAGAAATAAAGTCATTTTCAGTTTTCATTTTTTTATGGAAATATTCTTTTTGAAAACACAACCAAACATTTTTCACCATAATCACGCAAATCTATGTGAAAATACACTACAATCACACAAATCTATGTCAAAAATACATTAAAAAACTATAACCAAACATATATTCATTTCTAAACATAAATTCAGACAACAAATCAAATATATTCTCAATTCTCACACGAAAACTAATAAAGTTCGAAAATTCATTTTTCAACATTGGAAGATGGAAATTGGACTTGGAAACACATCCATACATCCCCTTAAGTTTCTTAACTTTTTCTATGGTCTAGAATAGCTGCGTTTTAGTTGTGACATGAAATTAATTTAGAGGGTAGATAAGTAAAACAGAAAAGAAATAAAAATAGAATGGTGTCCTATTTCTTTGTGGTAAACAACCTTGAGTTTGGACTCCAAAATGCGTGGTACTAGTTCTCCGGTGGTGATAGCAGCAAGCTGTCAATGAGAATTTTGAAGTTGTTATATAATTATATTTTCCAATTATCTCAGTGATAGGTTTGTACCACTGAGGTGGGGTTAATAACTGATTATTATTTATTAGGCCAGACTACATCATAAACCAAACTTGAACTCATGAGTAGCGGTTCCCAAATTAGGAGCTTTGGGGGATGCCTTGTTCAGACCGATATAAAGTTTATAAGTTATTTGTGTTCATCGAACTCTATTCTTTTAAGACAAAAAGTTACTATAAGTGCACATGAATTGAGCTTTTTCATGAACGTCAGTATGCTGTAGGCATTTGCAGGAAAACCTGTAAGAGTGCTGAATAAATTCGATGATATTTGATAGATAGTCAAATGGTTTCAGCACTAAAGTGTGTGTATATGTATAATCATGGTATAAAATAATATGATTCTTTGAATTTCAGTTTTTACAGAATTTATGCTTTTCATTTTTTGTCTTATTGCTGATAGAATTTCAATGTGAACTATCAACCACCAAAATTCTGCATGATTAGTATCATTTTACCAATGTTTATAGCATCCTAACTTTTTGTTTATGTACAAGGTGTCAAGGATGTACAATTTAGTGTTTTAAGTTTCTTAAATCTTTATTTGGTGAAAACTAAAGTGACCATATTTTAGAATATGAAATCAATTTAGAGGTAGTGAGTGAAAACATAAAAACAAAAATAATAGTGATTATCATTTTTTTTTTTGTGATAAACATCCTTGAGTATGGAATATAAGAGGACGTCTTGCGGGTGGCTTGGTGATAGACTTCCAGTACTATATTCCAAAAGCAAGCAAATTAGCAAATTATTAGACTATCTTGACAAGTAAAATAAAAATAACTATAAAACATGATTCCATGGTAGAATTCTAAAACTAACCTAATAAAAAAGATTTGCCTTCAAGATTTTAATATTATGAAGGAACTAAAATCAATTTCATTTGTTAGCAACAGTTCAAGGAATAAACATATTACTACTCTCATTACAATACTTAATGAAGATTGTGACTATTACAAATTAAGTTCTAGCTGATGTTAGTCTTTGGTACATAAGTACAAAATGCTAGTGACTGTAATGTCGTAATATATTGATGGCTAAAATTATGTTATGTCAATAAATCATAATCCTAGTAATGACATTTTTGCTTCACACAAATTGTGTTTTTACTTAATTATTTTCTCATATTCTTTATGTTACGTGTAATTTCTGATTCCTCGGGTGTTGATTAGTCGAGCGACAATAGATCTATTCAAATTTATACCAAAATGTGCACGAGGATAAGCTTAGACTGGCATAATTTAGTTTAACCTAATACTCTAGCATAATTTCTTAATTAAATCAGCTTATGATGATACATCAAATACATTTTCTGTTAAATTGGCAGTTTTTGTTAAGATACAAAATTTCCGTGTACTTTAGGGATTAGGTAAAAAAACAAAATAGTTTAGTAGATGATGTCAAAAACCGCGCATGTTTTGGGGGGTATATTAAAATTTCCTCAAATAATAAATAACAATAACAATTCAATAGAAATGATTCTAAAGAGAAACTATTATGTTTTGTCTTTTGTTGCTGTTGTATTTGCATATTCATATGGAAATCTTATATTGGTAAATGTTGTCTTGGTGACAGTTGGATCTATGATCTCCGTGCTTAGAACTTTGGTTCTATGCTTTAAGTGAGACACTTATAAGATTCAGTATTAAATTTCACTATCACATTCGTGTAAAAGCGACGGTGCTGCAACATTTTTTACCAATAAAAAAGGAGTGAGTATAGCCATACCACCGAATAAAGAAAATTAAAAATTTCTCTGGATTTTCGAACAATTATTCCATTCAGTTCACTTGAAAATGAGAAAGTAAGTGAAGTACAAATTAAAAGATGTTCGTTTACTCCGTGAAGACGACGTTTTTATGTAAGGGTAAGAAAAGAAGGAACCCACTTATTTACATAATCTTTTTCAGTTGAGAAATGTACTGCAATATAAAATAAAAAGGTAGAAATGAAAATGCTTTCTTAAAAGGCACTAAACTGCATTTTATGCTATTTTAGTTAATGAATGGTTAGGTAGAAAAATTAAATGACATCAGTATACTCATAGTAAACTACCAATAGTCCACTAAAGGAAAGGAGGTAAAGTATTTATTATTAAATTTGAAGAGGACAAAGTGTTGCATCATTTCTAAGAAATTGTCATTTGCGTTCAATCAACATGTGCAATGCACTTGCATTTTGCTTGTAATGAATTTTGGTTGCAGAGTATGATTGGTGCATGTAATTCAATGTGAAAATAATGATGCAGTATATAAACTGGTGAGAATTTTAACTGTGGGCATGTTAACTCTACTTTTGGTCAATGTTGATCACAGCTCAGTGGTTAAAAAAGCTCGAATATTGGGAGGGATTGAGAACTGGACCATGTTTTAAGTTTTATCATTTCCAAGATTGTTGCTGTATTCCTGTTTGACGTAACCATTAACTTTTCAGCGAGGTCACGCAATTTGGATACTGCTCCAGAATCCAGCCGCGATGAAGGTGATGCTATTGGATTGGCTGCAATAACATAAAGATTTCTTTGCTGCATATTTCTGCCACATATGTTTACTTGGGAATGTTTGGAGGTACATGAGTACAAAGAGAGACGGCCGCTATTTATTGGAGGTTATTGCCTAGTACATTTGTAAATGTTCCAGATAGGAGTTTCTAATTGAATGAGTTCACAGCATATTTATGGTGCTTTGTCTCAATTCACTATAGATTTTCATTTAGAGCTTTCATCTGTATAGTTGCAGATAGATGAAAATCCAGTCTGTATGTACCTGTTCTCTGAATGCCAATTGGTTGGGGTTTTTTGTGAGAGCTTGTTTCTTGGAGTCTCCAATATCCTTATGCAATATAGCTAAAGTTTGGCGGAAACTAGTTCACAGTATTGCCCAACTCTGCTATGTATATCTGGTTGCTGGTTCTCAGGTATCTGTTGTATCAATTCATTTAAGGGTTAGTAAGTGTTGCTGCGGAAACTGTTACTTGGATCAGTTGGTGTAACTTTGCCATCAGCCTAACTTTTGTGTATTAGAAAGCTTTGTAATACAAAAACAGAAAATAGATGGAAACTGGCAATTATTGTATATGTACTTCATACGTATAGATGATTGTCCATGACAAGAAATTTAGCACAGCATCCTTCACTTGGTTTCGGTCTATGAGTGATTGAGAATAGCAGCAGTTTGAAAGCCAGCATGTTATATTGATCACCACGAAGCTGAGGATTAACTTTCAAGGAATTCTCTTTTTGCTTTTCAGCTGGAGAAATGTAGTTTGGAATTGAGAATGAGAAGAAAAAGGATAAAAGAAATAAAGAAACCTAAGCATTTTGTGAAAGAGCATAAAATCTTATAAATGCATCACCTTATGTTTTCCACAAACCAAGGCGTTGAGGATCGTAAAACGAGCAGGCAGCAATTGTTAGGAAAAACTAATCTTTTCTTTGCCAATCTACTCCATATACAAGTGAACCGTTTGTTTGTTTCAACCACTTCGGCTAGTACCCTGCAAATTTGAGAATTGCACATCGATTGTGCATGCATGCCGTCAAAACTAGTGCTCATATAGATGGATGGTGCTTAATTCTCCAAACTCCACCTAGGTATACTGAATATTCATTTAGTGACATTCTGTATCCTTAAGCATTCATCTTGGCTACTAATGAGTAAAGTATTGGGGTTAGCAAGGCTTTTTTTGATACATCAGATCCCCAATTTATGAATGTTTGTATTTTGGAAAACTAACTCAGAGGGGTCATCACACAAATTGCATTTACTATATTTGCAGTCATTTGTCTTCGTCAGCAACAACATCAAAGAGTGTTATGCAACCTGGTTGACTTGGATGACCCCCCCTCTTGAAGCACGTAAGCGTAGGTAGTGTGAACATTATAGAATGGATCATAGGGACAAAACTCCACGACATCTTCCATCTAAGATGCAATGCCCCACGTCCATTCATATACTTGAATAAGAATGAAACTAGTATAACTATTCTAGATTTCTAGTAGTCAGTCATTTCATCAAACACATGCTCAATAGTTGAGTTTGTTGAAGCCACAAGGATAGAAAAAATAGGTAGTTTTAAGCTGGAAAATTGAAATTTATAGCTTCAAGGTAGAGTAATCCCTCTATTGATATCTTCTCCAATCTCCGGATGGAATCCACTAGTATGATTTTATGAAGAAACAATCACACTATTCCACAGTGACCTTGATCACAAAGCTACCCTACTATGTTCCCCGTGATACAATCGTGAGATTGATCATGAAGCTAGCCACTAACTGAGTCCAACCTTTCAAATGTGGCTCTGATCACGAAGCCCGCCCATAGCTAAGTATCCCACTTCGGCAAACATCTTGTCTGCAACAACGACCAACTTTGTACTCGTAAAGGCTTTGATCACTCGATTCATCAGCACACAACATTTTGATTGATAGGTTTATCGTGAACTTGCATTAGAGCCTATGTATCTTTTTTTTTTCAGAGAATGTTTTTTCAATGCAAGATGCAGAACCCTTTATAATTCAACACTTGTTGAATGTAGTTTCACAAAACAATAGATGTTGAAAAAAGATTTTGAACTTAGAAAACTTTGGAAGATTTAAGCTTAATTTTGTTCAAGTTTAGCTTATAATTCATCATTTTCCTCAATCGTCCATCGTTTTTTTTTTTTTTTTGTTGGTAAGGTTTGAATTATACCCCTTGAAGAGGAGACAAATGCCTAGTTTCTCTATCTCTGACAATGGAGCCGTTATGTCATCCTTCCACCAACTTTCTCGACACCAATCTAATTTCTCGTACTCTAGTCAATCATCGGGTCGCTTTCTGCTCCAGCCAAAGTTCCAACTTAATTTCTTATACATGTCCATTAGACTGAACTCTATGTGGAACCAAGTCAACTCAACTTAACAATGGTCAATTGCAGCTCTTTAGTAAGTCAACTCCATAGTGATTCTGCTTTGACTCCACTCGTGTATTGACACTACAGTAACTCCACAACAATAATGTAGTCAGTGTTGAATCCTAAAGTTAAATCTTTAGCAACTCAGTTGTTCTTCATTCTTCTACTACCTATATCCCTCTCAAATGAGCTTCTACAGTACTTTTCCTTTCAGTATGCAGTAGTTACCTGTCAAATTATGCTCCGTCTATTTTAAGACAACTACCATGTATACATGGATGATTTTTACTTTCTTTGTTTTTATCAATTCTTGTTATCTTCTTGACTTACTAGATCTCAAAACTTGTCTTAGTGTTTTCTTAAATCCATCATAAACTAAATTATATTTTCTTGGGGTTGATTTAGCCAAAATTGAATCCTATATTTTGATATTTTAATTTAAATACTAATTTTTTAGTTTATTTATGCTAGTTGAGTTTATTGAATCTCAATTACCTGATCAATAATTTGGATTTTTTTGCATATTAAATTCAACACTAGAGAGAGAGAGAGAGAGAGAGAGAGAGAGAGAGAAATACATTACTTTAATATATCATAATCTAGGAATTTATAGAGTCGAGAGGCTTATGAACCCTTCGAAGTTTTTTGATAAAATTCATTGAACTTCATGAGGTTTTATTTGGAAAAAAATAATATTTTTTTAGTAATATAAGTTGGAAAAATTTATACTCATTTTTTTTTTATTTCCAGTTTCAGTTAAATCCTTTAAGTTAGAAAAATTCATTGATTTGATCTTATGTCATGCTATAGTTGGTAAAATTTACTTGTTAGGCTGAGCTGACATTCAATTTGAAAAAAACTAATTTTGGAGAAAAATTGTTAAGTTGGGGATCTATGTGGATTCGTTTGAATGACTTAAAAAATTCACCTTTGGTTAAATTAATTTTTTCAATAAATTAAAAAACTTTGATAATAAAAAAAATTATTTTATAAATTTTTTTGAAAAACTTGAATTTTTATTAAAAATACTTAAATTTTCAAAAAGTTTAAATTAGAAAGTATTAAAAATTAATACATAAATTCAAACTTTAACTAAATTTATAAAATAGTATATTATTACGGATTGGTAAGAAAAAGGTAATGTATATTTAATATATTCTCATACCAACAAATATTAAAATAAACTAAAATATAAATAATTTCATGTTCAAAATAAAAATACTTAATTCAGTTTTAAAAATAAAATACTTAATATTATAGTACGACAATCTTACTTAGTAAATTATTTCTTCTTAAAATATTTAGAAACCATTGGTCATGTTTTTCTAGTTCTTTTTGTTTTCCAATTTCGCTCTTATTTTATCTTTCCCATTTTCAAATATTAATTTATTAGATACTTTATGTAAATACATATATGTGAACGTCAAATTTTGCACGAATATACGTGTCAAACATATAAATGGGTCTTTGTGGGTTAATAGTCCACATTGAAAGTATATTAAAAGCAGAGTGAACTGAAATGTGAGAAAAATTCCTTAATTGACTTATCTGGCTGGTCGGATTATTTTTTCTTTTCTATATCTGGTCGGACAATGTATATTCTCAAGTGATCAAATTACAAAGTTGGTGAACCTTTTTCTCAATATTAAATGAGGGCGTATAGTGGGTGAATTTTCTTTCTAATGTATATGTGGTGCAAGTAGACATATATATAATCATTGACTGCTGACTAGGTCGGCTGACGCCCTAGAATTAAGGGGATGGTGTGTTGGGCGGCAAAGTGACTGAATGACTTGATTAGACAAGTCACATCTACAATCTGATATTCATTGGACTTTGAGCTTATCTTATAATGAGCAATCCCATCAATCTTGGTGGAAATCCTCTAATAGGCTTGGTAACTCAATCAGACCGACAATCTCGAATGTCTCTACCATAAACTTGGCAGGTTTGACTGTACAATCAAGATGGTCCACGACCAGGTCAGGGGTCTAAGACTTGTTTGTCTTCGTCATGCATTGTCTGTCATCCATCATGATAAGTTCGGTTGACCAAATCAACTTGGCCAGCTTTCACTAAGTGAGTCTTTGGTCTGTTATGGCTCTCTACAGATCAGTCCACGTCGGTTGGGTAACATAATCCCCCAATCTTGGACGTCTTGGTTGCTTGACCAACCACGTGAGGTTACATGAAGGATTTCTAATTTCAAAAGCTCCAGTCATATCAATCCTAACATGTATTTTTTCTCTGCGGGATACATCCCTTCCTCTTCGCGAGGCGCCGACATGCCTTTACATATGGCGCTATCGGATTAGATGAACCCTTCAACTTTCGTGCCCTATAATGATGGCATCCTTTGGTGTTTCATGTCCACATTCTTATAAATAGTATTTTTATCAAGTGTTCAAATTTTTTGTCCTTTCTTTTTTTTATAGCTTTAAGTTTTGAGTTTTCTAGCGCCAACCTGAGATTTCGATGACTGGGTTTTAGACTTCCGCACCCTGAACTGTTCTTTTGGGTAGGTAAAGTCTTAAACTTGTCTTCTTTCTTCATCTGTTCTTTTCTTTCACCATGGACTCGTTGAACATTACCGTAAGTTCTCGTCAATCGGAGATGTTTGAGGGGGTGATAGCCACCGTCGTAGATAAAACGACTAACATATGTAACTCCGATGTACATTTAGGAGAAGACGAAGGCAATGAGGGTGATATGGTTATAAACCCTAATCCTGTTAGTATAACATTCTCTCCACCTAACATGGCGGACGATGCAGGTCGGAGAGGACAATCGAATCTGGTGGATCATCAATCGATGATGGAGTGTCGTCCACTGATTAGATGCTTTAATTTTAGGTAGCCAACCTTAGAAATGCGAAGCAAAATTACAGAGGTTGAGTTGACATGGATGCTAGAAGGAATATAAGGTACCGATTAAGGTGAAATTCTAGCTCCCAGAAAGGTCATGATTCTAGCTTTTTGGGGGTTTGATTTTTTTATTATAGATTCTCTTAATAAGTTTTTTTTTTTTGTTGTTGTCCTCATTATTTTTTGATTTATTCCAAATCCTACATGGCAATTGTATTTTTACTTTTTTTTTGTGTCAATTTCCCTCCAGAATCTTAAAAATCCCCAATTTTGCAACAATTTCAGCAAACATCATGTTTTATTTTTTCAAACGATAGACTTTTCATAAAATAAACTCAAAGAGTGCAGGTACAATCAATAATCGTAACCAACGGGCTAGGGGTCGACAAGGCTTAATAGTGGGCCAAGCGGGGATAATGAGCTAATTATTACACATAGAACAACTCTTCAAGCCAATGACAAAAAAAACACAATTCTCAAACAAAAACCAAGTCAATGACAAAAATAGATGATGTCGGTTATTTCTCTCCACCAATCTCAAAATGAGTTTTTGAGTTCATCCTTAGGATAATGTCCTCATCATCCACCTTTATGCAAATGTACTTGGGATCCTCTCTGTGTGTAGCGCACAAAGCATATTGGATCCCACTTAGGGAAGTTTCCACTGTATCTTGAAAGAAATCCCTAGAAACTGTCCTCGCTTGGATCATCATGCCTTTATCATCACAAATCCAACCTCCTATAGACACCATATTATTCAAAACGATCCTAACACTGACCATTGATACAATTGGTCCTACTAGGGTAGAATTGGACATATTTGCTGTAGGAGTATGATTCACACCCGCTTGACCATAAAAAAAAAGATGGCCCATTGAGATTCAGTACATCCGAAAAATCCAAATTTAAGCCACATGATCCATGCATTGCCATCTCTCCCCCAATTAAAATCTTCTACAAACAACTTGAATAATTTTTTTCCTTTTTTTGTTTCACATAAGAAAAAACATCCAGAAGGTGGAGTTTCAAAACCTTCTTAAGCTGAGGAATTGTAGAGAGTTCTTCCATTCATCTACAATTCCACATACAAATAATCATTGATGGGGGCGAGCCCAATTAAGGCAGGGCACCTCCACCTCGTCAAAACAAATCCTCAATCACTTCAAAAAGTTTCATCTTATTATTCTCACCCTGCATGTTCTCACAATCTTTATCAATGAGTTCTAACTGTCTTTTGGGACCACTTGTATTTCCCTCTTGAGTAAAACTTGTTAGTCCAAGTGGCTACGATAATCTAGAGGGGGGTGAATAAATTATCTCGGTTTTTCAAATTTTGCCCTCTTTTTCGAATAATCAAGCAAATATGAAAGCTAAATGCGGAAAATAAACAACGCACGTTGATTTAAAGAGCTTCACCCCACCTAGGGACTACGTGCTCTACCACCCCAAAGATATCCGGATAGGTTTCAAAAAAAGAAAAAGAAATTTTATTAATTACCAAAATTAATACAACACCTTGAGGATTACCACAACCCTCTTACAACACCTTCAAGGAAATTACCACAATCTTCCTTCACCACCTTTGAAGAGTACCACACTCTCCAAACACCTATCACCTAGATCACCCAAGTGTATTCTTACCACAAGAATACTCACAAGGATGTCTTGTGTTGAATGATGACCAAAATCAAGATTACAACTCAATAGTGAATGATACAATATGAGTACAAGTGTAATCAAGAATTGAAAGCTTAGACCTCAAATGTGTGCAAGTGAAAGTGCTTAGGCTAATATAACAAGATATGTGAAAGTTTGCTTTGCTCTTTGCTTGTGTAGTATGTTGTGTATCTTGTTGTTTGAATGAAGCCTCTATTTATAGGAGAGGTCTTGGCTTTGATTTCCAGACATAGGCTCCTCCTTGGGGAGTGATTTGCTACAAAAGAAACCATTTAAAATCATCAATATAGTCATGTTAGAAATCAATCCCACAAATTAGGGAAAAGTTGTCGAAAAAAGCAAATCGGATAGTTTCTTTGATAAAAACAGGGGTTCGACCGGTCGCGCGAGAGATAAGATTGAAATTGGTTTTCTGCGATTTTTACACAGGGGGACCGGTCGGAGGGGGGTTCGATCGGTCGCCCTTGATCTTGATCGGTTGGGGTTGTTAAAAAATCGAAACAGAGAAGATAGCATCTTCAGGAGGGCGCCCAGGTACCGGTCGCCCTCCATATTTTTTTCTATGTCCCTTTTTCTGTTTCAAAACTCAACTCAGGTACGGGTTGCCCTATAGGGCGACCGGTCGAGCCTGAAACAAATGTGTTGTCCAATTTTTTTTATCGAAAATAAACTCCAAGAAATACTCCGAAAAATAGTAAAAACATTTTAAATCGATCGGAAGTATTTAGACAACATTTAGGGACATTGTTTTGGTTTAAAAACTCATTTGAACAAAATCATCAAAATCATGATAAAAACATTTATCTAACAAACTCCCCATTTTTTATGATTACAAACCAAAACAATTTTCACAAGGACGATTTTGAAAACAAAAATAATTTACCAGTTTTACGAGTGAACTATCCGTTTAAAAATATTTTATAAAAAGCTCCCCCTATTGATGAGCACATCAACAAGAAATATTGCATAAGCATAAGCATAAGCTATTACAAGCTTTTACAGGATACACATAAACATCATGAGCTAATAAGCTCCCCCTGTCAAAATACTTATAATCTATTGCAATTAAGTCCATAATACAAGCCATGGACTAGGTATACTTGGCTTTAGGAAGCCATAGCTTATAGCTTTTATTGCGAGCTTTTATTAGCTTCTTTGAGCTAACGAGCCAATTTCTGTTTCTCCCCTTTGGAATCATAAAAAAGAATGTTAGGATGATAAAAATATTATACAAGTATATCAAAGTGCGCCTAGAATACGATTTATCAACCATTGAAAGAAGAGGACTTAAAATCCAAAGAAATGGGAGAAATGTATCATAAAAAAATCCATAAGCTCGTTTTGTTTGCCAAGACATGATCTCAATAAGTATTTAAGACTTTTGAAAGCAAGAGAATCATGTAGAAGTTGAAATTTTCATTGTGACATTTCATCGAACACTTTGTGGGCGTAAAAATTTAAAGAAGTTGTATAGAGCCCATGTAAATGAATCAAGCCAAAAAATTTCATCACCAAATCATTCCAAACATCATACAATACAACATAACAACTAAGCTCATCATGATCATAAGATAATTTCATCAAGAAATATACAAGAAAGCCCCAAACTCAAGGGTTCAACCCAATTGAGCAAAGAAAGGAAAATGCTTACCATTCGATCGGTAAAGATGAGCGATGATGATGATAAACATGCTATATTAGGTCCAAGATATGAATTGAATGCATGAAAACAAATTTTGAGTGAAATATGTGTGAATTTGGCAAAGGGGATGAAAAATGGCAAAAATGAAGTAATATGACTAAGGCGGAGAGCGAAACGGTTTTAATCCAAAAATAGCTAAGGCGGCCGACGTCGAGGGCGACCGCTGCCCTCAACCTCATCGCCCACCTGTCTTGCCAGCTTTATTAAAATCCGAATTTTCAACCAAAAATCCAATTTTTCGCCCCTAAGTTTTGAAAACATGCAAAATGCAAACGTAAACCTCATTCAATATGCATTATGCCTAACCGAGCTCGTATGGACGCAAAAGTCTCGAGAAAATAGCGGTTTTATAAAAATGTCCGCCAATTGATCTTGAGATGGTACAAAAGATATCTCAATTTTTCGTTTAGAAACACAATCCCTTAGAAAATGATGTCGAATCTCAATATGTTTAGTACGGTTATGATAAACCGGTTTTGAGCAATGTTTATAGCGGATATATTGTCACAAAAGATAGGAACGTTTTCAAAAGAGCATTTGTAATCCGCTAAGGTTTGTTTCATCCAAAGAAGTTGAGTACAACAAAAAGTCATGGAAATATATTCGGCCGGCCGTTGAAAGTGAAACACAATTTTGCTTCTTTGAAAACCAAGAAACTAGGCAATCGCTAAAAATTGACATGATTCCTAAGTACTTTTCCGATCATCAATATTTCCCGCATAATCCGAATCACTATAACCTTTAAGAGAAAAATTTTCATTCTTTGGATAGAATAAACCATATTGAATAGTGTCTTTCAAATATTGAAAAATCCTTTTAACGGCACTCATATGAGATTCTTTGGGATTGCTTTGAAAACGAGCACATAGGCATACGGCATGAAGAATGTCCGGTCTACTAGCGGTTAAATAAAGTAAACTACCAATCATACCTCGATACTTTGATTCATCCACGGACTTGCCTTTTTCATCTTTGTCAATTTTGACATTGGTTGCTATAGGAATAGACACGGTTCTTCCTTCTTCAATGCCGAACTTTTTCAAAAGTTCCTTTGTATATTTTGATTGCGAAATGTATATACCTTCTTGACATTGTTTAATTTGAAGCCCAAGAAAGAAGTTGAGCTCCCCCATCATACTCATCTCGAATTCTCCTTGCATTAACTTAGAAAATTTCTTGCACAAGGATTCATTAGTAGCACCAAAGATAATATCATCAATATAGATTTGCACAAGTAAACAATCTTGCCCTTTTTCAAAAACAAATAGAGTAGTATCAACTTTACCTCTTGTAAAACCATTTTGCAAAAGAAAAGAGCTATGTCTATCATACCATGCACGGGGTGCTTGCTTTAAACCATACAAGGCCTTTTTAAGTTTATAAACATCATTAGGCCTAGTAAAATTTTCAAACCCCTGGAGGTTGTTTTACATATACTTCTTCTTGAATAAGTCCATTTAAAAAAGCGGATTTAACATCCATTTGGTAAAGTTTGAAATTTTTATAACAAGAATAGGCAAGTAAAATACGAATAGCTTCTAAACGTGCTACGGGTGCAAAAGTTTCATCATAATCAATACCTTCTTCTTGACAATACCCTTGAGCTACTAACCTTGCCTTGTTTCGAACAATGTTGCCTTGATCATCAAGCTTATTCCTAATACCCATTTTGTACCAATAATAGTTTGAGAGGGAGGACAAAGGTACCAATTCCCATACATCATTTCTTTCAAATTGATTCAATTCCTCTTGCATCTCCAAAACCAATCCTCATCCTCAATAGTCTCCTTAGCATTTTTAGGCTCTTTTTGAGATATAAGAGCTTTTTCGGCAAATTTTCTTCGGGTCATCACTTTATCAAGGGGATCACTAATAATAAGATCTTTTGGGTGATCTCCTTTAAATTTCAATGCCACGGGAAGATTCGAAGTATCACCTTTATCTTCTTGAGGAACACTTGAAGTGGATGGTTGATCATTTGATGTAGTAGGTTGATCATTTTGAGCATCATTTTGAAAAATGGGTTCAATAATATCTTTTTCATCACTTTCATCATTGGGTATTCTTTCAACACCCGAAGCTTCATTGAATTTGACATGGATGGATTCTTCAATAACCCCACTAGTCTTATTGTAAACCCGATATGCTTTGCATTTTTTAATATCCCATAAATATCCCTTCATCGGCCTTAGGATCAAGTTTGTCCAATTGATCCTTGGTATTCGAAATAAAACACTTACAACCAAATATCTTGAAATAACTAATATTTGGAGTTCTTCCTTTCCAAAGCTCATATGGAGTTTTATTCATTTTAGGACGAATATAAACTCGATTAATAACATAGCAAGCGGTACTTACGGCTTCGGCCCAAAAATATTTTGGAAGTGAAAATTCATTGAGCATGGACCGACTCATCTCTTGTAGTGTCCGATTTTTCCTTTCGGCTACTCCATTTTGTTGAGGTTTTCTTGGAGCTGAAAAATTATGTACATATCCCTTGGTTTCACAAAAGACTCTAAATTCACCATCAAATTCTCCACCTCGATCACTTCGAATAGACTTAATAGTATCTTCCTTTTCATTCTCAATAAGTCTACACAACTTAACAAATTAATTAACGGCATCGCTTTTATTTGTAAGAAAGAGAGCCCAAGTATATCTAGAAAAATCATCGACAATAACGAAAGTGTAATGTTTTCCACTTAGACTAGCCGTACCAATATCCCCATACAAATCAAGGTGAAGCAATTGTAGGGGTTTGGTTGTGGAAATTTCATTTTTGGGCTTAAAACTACTTTTAACTAATTTGTTCTTTTGACAAGTGTCACATAAGCCAAGATTTTCAAAATTCAATTTGGGTAGTCCTTTTCACATGTTGGTTTTTGTAAATATTTTTCAAATTCTTGTATCCAACATGTCCAAGTCGCCTATGCCATAAACTAGTTAAATCATTATTGGCGACTAAACAAGAAACATTTTGACTAACCAAATCACTTGTACAAATTTTGTAAAGATTGCCTTTTCTATTTGCTTCACAAATAATTTTACCATTTTTAAGTATAAGGCATTTTTCTTTATTGAAAGAAACATCATAATTTGAATCACAAAGTTGGCTAACACTTATCAAATTAAACTTAAGCCCTTCTACTAAAAGAACATTACTAAGAGAGAAAGAAGAGTTACCAAGTTTTCCATTTCCAAGAATTCTTTCTTTGCCATTGCCGAACATAACTATACCCTCTTCTTGGAGCTTGATGTTGGTAAAAAGTTCTCTCCTCCCGGTCATATGGCGTGAACATCCGCTGTCCACGAGCCATTTTGAATCTTCCATTGTTGTTATAGCCCCTATTACCTATAAAAGAATTTCTTTTAGGTACCCTTATAATTTTTTGGGGTCCATGGGGTTAGTCTTGAGACCTTTGGGTCTCCAAACATGACTAGAGTTATTTCTCAATTTGCAATTATTAGCATAATGTCCAACTTTGCCACAATAAGAACAAGTAGGAGTATTAGAGCTACTAGCACGTACAAAAGTAGGACCTTGGTTATTTTTCTTAAAAACACTTTGAAATGGTTTATAACCAAGTCCCAATTTGGAATGCTCACCTCTTTGTGCATCTAAAATTTTTGTAACTTTATCTGTGCTTATGTTAAAACGATGCACATCATTTTTCAAACCTTCAAGATTTTTTGTGAGCAATTCATTTTCGGTTTCAAGAGTATGAACTTGAGTAAGAGTAATGGCATGAGCTTTATCAAGAGATTCATAAGAAGTAAATAATTTATCCTTTTCAATTTTAAGCTCTTTATGCTCCTTTTTCAAGGTCTTGTATTTAACAATCAAATTTTGAAAATTCAATTTGCAATTCATCAAAATCACATTGCAATTCATCAACTAAGGATGAGGTAGAAGAAGAGTTAGAGTGTACCTCATTATTTTCATCATCTATGGCCAAAAGACCATGTTCGGTTTCTCCTTCCTCGTCGGTTGTTTAAAGTAATTCATCCCAAGTTTTGACCTCCGTATTTAGAGCCTTCTTTTTCGAAAAATGCTTTTTTTCTTTTGTTCCTCCTCATCGAGTTTTGGGCAATCGGCAATGAAGTGCCCGGTTTTCCGCATTTAAAGCAAGCATTATCTCTCGGTTTTCTTGCCTTATTTTTATTCACAAATTTTGCAAATTTTCGAACAAGTGTGTCCGTCTCTCCTCATCATCATCATTATCATAGTATGCATTATTAGAAGAAGAAGCAAGACCTTTAGGAATATTTTGCATACCCGATTGATTGATGGTTGGTTTGGAATTTTTCCTCTCCTTGAGATAGACTTCATAGATGAGGAGGTTCCCGATGAGCTCATCAAATTTGAGTGTCTCAAGATTTTGTGCCCCGTGATAGCCGTCACCTTTTCGGACCATGAGCCGGAAGAGCATTCAATACCTTAGTCACCTTGTCTTCTTCTGGAGATGACTTTACCAAGGGCCCAAAGAGGATTGACAATGTTGTTAAGCCTTTCCACCATCTTAGAGATGCTTTCACCATCATGCATGTTAAAGTTTTCGAAATCTTTAACAAGCATGGTCTTTCTTGCTTGTTTGACCTTCTTTGTCCCTTCATATATAGTCTCCAATTTTTCCCAAACCTCATGTGCCGACCTTATACCTCTTATGCAATTGTACTCGATGGAGGTAAGAGAACAATGCAAAATATTTAAGGCCTTACCGTTTAGAGAGAAAGCCTTTTTGTCGTTTTCATCGAACTCCTTGAAAGGCTTAGGAGCCGAGGTGCCATCCTCCAATTTCTTGGTTGGTTGATGAACTCCTTCAACAACCACATTCCAAATGTTGAACCCGCACCCTTGTAGGAAGCACTCCATACGGTCTTTCCAAAATGCGTAGTTGTTGGCGTCGAATAGTGGTGGCTTGTTGGTGGAGGCGCCGGTGGTGAGATGAGCATCATTCGTAGCCATGGATCTTTCCTCTTTACTCGGAATGAGCTAGCCAAAGAGTTTGGCTCGATACCACTTGTTAGTCCAGTGGCTACGATAATCTGAGGGGGTGAATAGATTATCTCGGGTTTTTTAGATTTTGCCCTCTTTTTGAATAATCAAGCAAAGATGAAAGCTAAATGCGGAAAATAAACAACACACGTTGATTTAAAGAGCTTCACCCCACCTAGGGACTACGTGCTCTACCACCCCAAAGATATCCTGGGATGGGTTTCAAAAAAGAAAAAGAAATTTTTTAATTACCAAAATTAATACAACACCTTGAGGATTACCACAACCCTCTTACAACACCTTCAAGAGATTACCACAATCTTCCTTCACCACCTTTATCAGTACCACACTCTCCAAACACCTATCACCTAGATCACCCAAGTGTATTCTTACCATAAGAATACTCACAAGGATGTCTTGTGTTGAATGATGACCAAAATCAAGATTACAACTCAATAGTGAATGATACAATATTAGTACAAGTGTAATCAAGAATTGAAAGCCTAGACCTCAAATGTGTGCAAGTGAAAGTGCTTAGGCTAATACAACAAGATATGTGAAAGTTTGCTTTGCTCTTTGGTTGTGTAGTATGTTGTGTATCTTGTTGTATGAATGAAGCCTCTATTTATAGGAGAGGTCTTGGCTTTGATTTCCGGACATAAGCTCCTCCTTGGGGAGTGATTTGCTTTGCAAAAGAAACCATTTAAAATCATCAATATAGTCATTAGAAATCAATCCCACAAATTAGGGAAAAGTCATTCGAAAATGCAACAAATAGTTTGCTGATAAAACAGGGGTTCGACCGGTCGCGTAGAGATAAGATTGAAATTAGTTTTCTGCGATTTTTACACAGGGGGACCGGTTGGAGGGGGTTCGACCGGTCGCCCTTGATCTTGACCGGTTGGGGTTGTTAAAAAATCGAAACAGAGAAAATAGCATCTTCAGGAGGGCGCCTGTGCACCGTCGCCCGGGGGTCGACTCACGGCCGCCCCTCCATATTTTTTTCTACATTCCTTTTTCTGTTTCAAAACTCAACTCAGGTACGGGTTGCCCTATAGAGCGATCAGTCGAGCCTGAAACAGATGTGTTGTCCAATTTTTTTATCGAAAATAAACTCCAAGAAATACTCCGAAAAATAGTAAAAACATTTTAAATCGATCGGAAGTATTTAGACAACATTTAAGGACATTGTTTTGGTTTAAAAACTCATTTGAACAAAATCATCAAAATCATGATAAAAACATTTATCTAACAAAACTAACATCCATTAGAGTAACACCCATCTGAATACCACCCTTAGCTCTATCTCATCTTCTATTTGGATTGCTCTTCTTTTTAATCTTACCTCATCTACCATTCATAAAGTTGTGGATCTCCCTAAGGGGTGTGCTCTTTTTCCCTCCAATTGAACTAGTACATCAACCATGTCCAAGGATTTAGATTGCATAACCTTTTCCTTATCCCCCTCAATAGTTTGGGCTTTTTTGTTAAACTCCCAGTCATATTTTAAATGGGGAATTCAATTTCTTTTCTAGGCTTCTCAAAATTTGTTGCTATCATTCCAAGCTTATCAGGGTTCAACCATAACAACTTGCTCCCTATCATGTCTTGGTTCACTCCATCCTCGATAAAGTATGCTGACACGTTTCTCCCCTCGTTCAGACTCACATTCTGGGCTAGTACCTCTCCTTGCTTATCAACTTTTGTCTATTAAGACGTAGTGTTGTTTGCACATTGGGATTTCCAATTATTAGGATATAACTTATTAGAATATAATTCAGTGGCTCTCAACCATTCTCCAAATTGACCTTCAATGAGTTTATCCTTTTTCAAATCTTATCTCCTAGTTTAACATCCTCGTTATGTATATCCCACAATTCCATAGTAGAAGCAGAAACTCTGTAAGTTTTCATAGCGAAAATCAACCTAAACTAACACGATTCCCAACTTAATGTTAGTACCTCACAGAAGAGGTTTATTAAGATTGACCAGGGCCAATATCTTAATGAACCTTCCTTTACAACTACCCGTCTCGGGACAATGACATCAATACACCCATCAAAGTTTTCCCAATTTTCCTCCATGTTTCGATTCCAGTCTAATGGTATGGTAAATTCCACAGTTGCACCCATAATTCCACCTTATTTAGACTATCAATCGAATCCATGATATTCTCGGTCCACTCCCTAAGAATGAGATATTGATTATCAAAAAACCAAATTTTTCCCTTCAAAACCCTTTGTTTATCTTCCTGCGAGGAAAAAACAAATTGAAAGAGGTTTACCCCAATTTCCCGCACTGAAAAGTTCTCCTTTGTTTGCCAAATACTTGTTGTGGTATTTTTTATTCCCGTAAAATTAACTTTCAATGTACCATAGATTCTTCCGATCAAACTCCACTCACATTCGGCTTTGCACACTGCAATGTCTTCTTCTAGAGTAATTTCATCTTTTTCCTCCAGTGAAAGAGAGAAAGATTTCATTTTAACTATAATGTCTCGATCCGTCAGTATCTGCCAATGGGGTATGGATGGAGTTGGTAATGATGATTGATGTGGTGTTGACAAATATATTAAAATAGGATCACTTGTGAAGACCAAAATGAAAAGAAGAAATATATTACCATTTATAACAAACCTCTGATAAATGAACTTAAATGATATCCAAACTAAAAATACTAAATATGGTGGATTTGCACTTGAATACTATAATTTCGGACATGGAATTCGCAATAAGGACCAAAAGGGAAGGTACAAAGAAAAAATATATGGTGCAATAGAGAAGAAAGGAAAAAGCAAGAAATAAGGAGGGTGTCCCCACCATGGATTTGGGTTCAAGGATTTTTAAATTATGAAATTTTATAGATTTTAAGAGTTCTATGGATTCCATACATGATTCTACACACACCACAGATTCTAATGGAATTTTATACTATGGAATTTTGTGGATTTTAGTGGAATTTGTTGGATGTTATAAAAAATAATTAATATTTTTTTTAAAAAACTGTAGCATAACATCACAATCATTAAAAATATGAAAATGTAAATATTTTAAGAAAGTCATTAGCAAAAAAATAAAAAATCATAAACTTTGCACAAATATTATTTAAAATTTTATAATTTTGAATAGTTATAAAAACTATTTTTAAATATTTTTTTAACAAAAACAACACATAACATCAAAATCTTAAAAATTTTAAAATGTAAATTTTCTAAAAAAAAAAATGTCATTAGCAAAAAATAAAAAATTTATAAACTTTGCACAAATATTATTTAAAATAGTTTTCTTATTAATTTATCGATAAAAACTAAAAATATTTATTCAATTGAAATAAGAACGATAAATCAAAATCTTAGTTAATTTTAAAATGTTTATTTTCTAACAAAAAAAGGTAGAACGTCAAGATGATGAATGAAAATTATAAGACGAATGATTCCCAGATGTATTATTATAAAAATAGTTTTTTTTTTAATTTATACCATAAAAAAAAATTTATTATTATTTTATTATTGGAAAATGGAAATCAACTGTGAGAATTTATCCTTCATATACAATGTTTATTCACAAAATTGAGGTAGAACGTGTTGAATTATTGAGATTATAAGACGATGCATAGGGAGATGTACATGAGAGAAAATATGTTATTTTTTCCTTTTTATACCATAGCCAAAAAAATTTATTAGTATTTTATTATTGGAAAATGGAATTTGAATTCCGAGGGGAGAATGTGAGAATTTATCCTTCATAAATCTAACTTGTAATTCCACCAAAATCCACCAAAATCAATTTATAAAAGAATTCCATAGAATTCCTTGAATGTTTGAGTATACTGTATCTTCGTGAAATCCATTAAAATCCAAGTTGAGGACCTCAAGATTTAATGGATTCCATAAAAATCCAAATTGAGGACCCCTAAAATGTTATGGAATTCTAAATTCTATTAAGTTACATTAAATTCTATGGTTGGAGACACCCCTGTAAGGTTCCCTTTAGAGAGAAAAAATATTACACTCTCGTTCAAGGAGACTAAAATGAAGCATGCATCCTGTCCAACTAATTTTTTTTTTTATGTTCTGTAAATTCTTTGGCCAAACTCTGACCAAATGTTAAAAACAAAGAAAAAAATCTTACCGGATATAAACCAAAGTTTGACAATTTTAACTGGCTAAAACTCCTAAGTTGCCAAATTAGTGGACCAATTTAACATTTATCCGTAATTAAATAAGGCTATAAAGTTGGTTTGAACTTTGAAGAGTAAAAATTAATAAAATAGAAATTAGGATTAAAGTCAAAGATTGCGTAAGATTTAAGCTAATTAACCGACCACTTTTACCTTAATTTATCGTCCGTAATTTTCAGCCACAGGATCTGTGTCTATTGTGTAGTGCATATAATACAGAAAGTGGCTGGGGAATCGAATCGACAGAGTCAAAACTAAAACGTGAACCAGTCTCCAATTTTGGTTTTGCTTGCCTGGAGCAGGATTAAAATTGGTCTCGTCTCATCAGATCCATTTGTTCTCACTAACCCATTCTTTTGCCGAAAATCCATTTCTTCTCAACCATGGAAGACGGTAAAGGTGAACCACAATGATTATGGCTACTCTCTTCCTTAATACTTCTCTCCATTTTGTTTTGAATTGCTTATTTGTTTTTTGTTAATTATTATTTCAATTTATTTTGCTGGTTTGATTAATTACCTGTATCTTGAATGATTGCGGGCGACGGTGATAAGCAACATTCATGGATCTTTTTTCTTATAATTACAATCTAGTTGGTATCGAATTCGATTCCGCTTGACTGGGTGTTTTTTATTTTGAAAGGATTAAATTTGCTGCAAAACTCGGTGGTCGGTCCTGTCTACTTTAGTGCCATCACTAAATTTCTGGTGTTGGTACATGACGAATCAAGTCCATGGAGAATCATGCACTATTGAATCCATATTTAATTATCGGCCCCATATCTTTTGACATTTGACAGCTTTGGACTATTAGGTGTAACTAGCAGTGCAACAGTTGAAATGTCTGTATGAACGACTCACTGTACAAAGGTTTGAGTCAATTACTAGTAGATTTCATCATCCTGATGATTTTACAAAAGTTAAACACAACGAAGTGTGTCATCAAATTAGCAAGAGCATGCCAGTGACTTCTGGGATCAATATAATTGTATCTTGTGGTTGATGCTTAACGTGTGAAGTATTTGTTAATGGTTTGAATCCACCAAATTTTCTTGATTACTCGCCCAGGACCATGTGTTGTCACTGACCCGATGGGTATTAACAGAGTTGGATAATTTGGCATCAGAAGTTATCTGATTGCCAACTGTTGGTGCATTAACCATGCCAATGAGCTGTGAGACACTATGTAGTATACCAAAGGCGTCGTGCTTTGTAAGGACTTAGTTGCCAAAAGTATATGCCCCAACTGCATGACTAACTCTTGCTTAGATAATTAGAAAGTTACCCCTTGCACTGTTTTATATTCTGTGGCTGTGCATACTAGAGGTGATCAGGTGCTACTTTAACATTGCCATCTAAAAGTCTATGAGCTTTACATTTACTTGGGATAAGTAGCCTTTTACCCCTTATTTTAGAAAAGAGGCGTATTACCCTATGGTTTTGAAAGAGGCATGTAAGATCTCAAAAGATGGGTTTTAGTTACACTTTTTTAAATACATTAGGGAGTAAAATGCCATTTACTTTACTTGACTGTGTAGTGTCCTCTATGTAAGATGGAAGTATCTCAGTTACTTCCGCACTCATTGCTCATCAAGAAGGTGATCTGAATTTCTCATTCTTAACCAGCATTTTCCCTTAAGAATTGGGAAATGCATTTGTTTAACTAATCTAGTTACTGTCTTGCCTTGTAAGTATTTCATTTTATATTTTCTATTTGCTAATAAACTCTTCTGTTGGCTACTCCTGAGCGCCAATTGTAGCTAAATTGACCATGCCCGTAATCCATAAGCGGTTTACCTTTTCTTCAGCATATCATATGCATTTTGTTTCACCATTGTTTTAGTTGTCAAAATTAATGTACAAACTGCATGACTAACAGTTGCGTAGAGGATTTGAATGTATCCCTTGCATGGGTCAATTTTCTATCACTGCCATATACTAGCTATGGTTGTATACTAATTGGATTTTGCCATTTATTAAAAGTAGCAGTATGAGCTTTAAATTTACTTGTCTTTTGGGTGCCATTTGCTGACTGCGTTCATCTGTTTATTAGTTGTTGAAGCTAAAGATGGAAATATCTCGGTTGCTTCTGCATTTTCTGGTCATCAAGAAGGTATTTCAATTCCTCATTTCTATAATTTGAGACTTTGAGCATAATTTTTCATTATATATATGTTTCGATTGAAAATGTGATGCTAATTTAATAGTTTATGGATTGTCAAGTTATATATATGTTTCTTACATAATAAGTTGGTACTGTGTGCATCTGGTCACTGAGACCAGAGATGTTATTGACCTAATAAAAATACCCATACCCATACTTGTGTCTCAGAGATGATATATTATGTACTGATAATAAAGAAGTGAAAAATAATGAGATATTGATTGAACAGTTGAAACAGAATTAGCAACTCACCATTACATAATAAGTTGGTACTGTAGAATATGGAACACATTTTGTGTAACTAGCCTGAGATAAAGTTTCAACGAAATGATATTGAATTTTCCTTTTTATAATATTCCTCCCTTTAAATTTTGGCATCTATATTTTCTGCTTGATACTTGGGTCTCTGTATCTGCTACTATCAGAGTGACAATTTTTGACGCATTAGTTATGGCAATGAGCTATAAGAGGTTTACCTTATGTATAGTACGTTATTGGCAATTTTGCCTGCTTGACTAAGTTTTATGATTGTAATGTGTGTTGGGATGGGTTTGCCAAATTGGAGTCCTGCCCTGTCCTCAACCTGGGGCCCAAGACCCACTAGACTCATATTTATAATTTTAAGAATATATATTTTCCTAAAATATATATATAGCTGTTAAATTGTGAGAAAATTTTATTAACAAAGAACTGCTTATTTGCAAAATTTTATGTTCCTGTTTATTTGTGCCTGATTATAGTTTAAACATTTTTTTAAGTTTTATGTATGCGAAATGTATAAACTATTTATTAATTGTACATTAAATTATAAAGATATTATATTTATGTTTAATATTTGAGTATATATATCTAATATACACATTTTCTACATATATCACATAAACATTCTATTAATATATGTACTTATGTATAGTGTTTAAATGGAATGGGGAGTGTCCAAAACACCGAAATCCTCGACTTGCCGAGGTTTGACGTGTGAGCCCATTGCCATCTGTATGACTAACTATTGCCTGGACAAGTTGGGTGTTGTCTCTTGCATGGTTACACTTTCTTTGGTTGCCATATTGTAGTGATGGTTGGATGCTGGTTTAATTATGCCATTTAAAAGTAGTACCATGAGCCTTATGAGTTTGCTTCCCTGTTTAACTTGCTGACTTCTTCCTTCTGTTTAATAGTAGTTGAAGCCAACGATGGAACTATCTCTGTTGCTTCTGCATTTGCTGGTCATCAAGAAGGTAATCTCAGTTCCTCGTTTTTAACCAGTGTTTTCCCCTTAGTTTCCTCTAAATGTCCTCTACTCATGTGCCTCCATCTCTGTCTATAATCCAAATATACTTGATCTTCTATGAATTACAGGGATTGAAATAATTATAACAGAGCTTATGGATGAGATTTTGGAAGAACCATTTTTACATTCCAAAATGAAAAAAATTATGAATCCAGAAAAAAACTTTCATTTGCTTTCTTTGTGGACAACCTTTGTTTGGATCCCTCCTTTGTCAGGAACACGCCAAAGCTATTGGTTCCTTATTCCTTTGTAATGGATGATTGTATCTCAAATAATTTTGGTTCAGCGCCCTTCAGTACAAGACTAACTTGTTTTAAGTCAGAAGATATAAAACAACAGATTTTTTTTTTCATGCCATTATGATTGCTTATGCTGATCAATCATTTGTTTGGCCTACTTGTATAAGATGGTTTGTGAAAGCAAGATCATGCAAATCAAGAAATGGTAACTATATTATTTTCTAATTGCCACAGCTGTTCAGGATAGAGATCACAAATTCTTGACAAGAGCAGTTGAAGAAGCTTACAGAGGTGTGGAATGTGGAGATGGAGGTCCTTTTGGTGCTGTTGTAGTACACAATAATGAAGTTGTTGTAAGCTGTCATAATATGGTTCTCAAGCAGACAGACCCTACAGCTCATGCAGAGGTTACAGCAGTAAGAGAGGTTAGAACTGTAGCCACACTTAGAAAATGCTTGCTGTCAGTAACTCGTTGCCAAACTTATTTCAAAATTCAATAGACCATGCTGAGCATGTATTGAAATTTGGCAAAATAATGTATTTTCGGACATGTTTGAAAGGCAGTTGCATTGGCTTTATTTCTGTTTTAGTTGTATGCCGCCAAAAGGAAAACCTCATACTGCAGAGGCAGAATCTCTTTTGAATTTTCCATTTTCTCTCAGTACAGTATCTTATGTGCTGATGCATCCCATCATGTATTTTGTTCCCCCTCTATGTTGTAAATTTTTTTAACGAATTTTCGCTCATTATTTTCATCATTGCTTTCAGTTTGTGCCTGCTATAAATTGAGAAAAGAATTCTGCTTTGTAACCTGTTTTATTTACAAGAGTTCATAATTTCCTCGTGCTACTGCCCAAAACTCAGCTTCTGCATCGGTACAAATGCATGTTTTTTATTCCTGCCCATTCTACCTCTGTGTATGCTTAACATAGTCCAAAATTCTTTGTCCCAGATGTTCTGTGCCGCAGATAAAGGCCCCAAAACGTCGTGTAATTGGGAACTTGATTTAATTTGATTTTCTAAACTTCGTGGGTGTTCTCTCTGTGCCAACTATCCACTGCAACAGAACTCTTATTGCTTTATTTGCTTTGGTATTTGTTTGAGGTCATTCCAGCGACCATCATTCCAAAACATTTGGCATTGCCTTCTGTTTTGAACATTGAATTTATTTTGAATTTTTTTAGTATGTTAGTTGGGGTTTTACTTTACTTACCACAGTTATTCAGGCTTCTCATGCTTGCCATGCGTTTTCAGGCTTGCAAGAAGCTCAACAGGATTGAGCTCTCAGACTGTGAGATATATGCTTCATGTGAGCCATGTCCTATGTGCTTTGGTGCAATCCATCTTTCCAGAATCAAGGTTTATTGCTCAATTCATTTCCTCTCTTAACGTTTTATTTTATCCACAAGTTTTTGGTTTCTTATGCTTAAGCTATACCCCCCAATCCGACTTTCTTCTTCTTCAGAGATTGGTTTATGGAGCCAAAGCCGAAGCTGCTATTGCCATTGGTTTTGATGACTTCATTGCGGATGCATTAAGAGGAACTGGGTTTTATCAGAAGGCTCATTTGGAAATCAAAAGAGCCGATGGTAAAGAGGCAATTATTGCAGAGCAGGTATTCGAGAAAACCGTAAAATATCTTTGAGAAAACTTGATCCTTCTTCATTAAATGGTTACATATTTATACAAGGAAAGTTGGGAGACACATACCCTAAAAGCCTCCCACTCACTCCCTAAAGCACTCCCTAAAGTACTCCACTATGTTCCCTAAAATATTGATTCTATTTATTATATACACTAGCTTTAACACTCCCCCTCAAGTTGGAGCATACACATTTATCATGCCCAACTTGTTACAAAGATAATCAACCCGAAATCCATTAAGAGCTTTTGTGAAGATATCTCCCAATTGTTCTCCGCCACGTATCCTGTAGAAATCAAGCCTTCCTGAATCTTTTCACGAATGAAGTGACAATCAATCTCAATATTCTTTGTTCGTTCATGAAATACAGGATTAGACGCAATGTGAAGTGCAGCTTGGTTGTCGCACCATAACTTAGGCGGTATAGAAACTTTAAGGCGCTACTTGGTGAGAAGTTGATGTATCCACATTATTTCGCACACGATTTGGCCATAGCCCTATATTCTCGATTACGCACTCGACCGTGAAACTACATTTTGCTTCTTGCTTTTCCATGACACCAAATTACCTCCAACAAATACACACATAACAAGTAGATCTTGATCTTCCTCGATCCCGCCTGATCGCAAGATCTCAAAAACCTTCAATTCTAGTATGCCCATGATTGCTATATAGAATTCCTCGCCTGTGCTCTTTCGGATAGCACAAAATGTGCTCAACACTTTCCAATGATCGATTGTTGGAGAAGACATATATTGGCTTACTACACTCACTTTAATAAGCAATATCCGGGCGAGTAACATGAGATAATTCAATTTTCCAACCAATCTCCTATCTCTCTGGATCCGTAAATAACTCACCATCTTTCGTAAGTTGTACATTAGGAACCATAGGAGTGTTGCATGGTTTAGCCCACTAATTTTCTGTTTTGAGATAATAAATCAAGTACATATTTTCTTTGAGATAAGAATATTCCTTTCTTACCTCTTAAAGACCTCAACGCCCAAGAAATACTTTAGTGCCCCTAAATCTTTTGTATGAAACGGGTATGAAGAAACGCTTTGAGAGATTTTGGGTCGAGTTTTGTAACTTGTGGTCGAATATCCCGAACAAAGCAAGTACACCCGAATGTCCTCGGCTCAATGGGAAATATGACTTTATTGGGAAAAAGGATTTGAAAAGGAATTTCACGGATAGAACGGAAGAGGGCATTCGATTAATCAAAAACATGCGAAAAAAACCGCATCGGACAAAAATATTTAGGAACCTTCATTTGAAATAATAAAGCTCTAGCGGTCTCGAGGAGATGCCTATTTTTTTCGTTCGAAGAACACCGATTACGGGATGGCGTATCCACACAAGAAGTTTGATGAATAATGCCATGTTGGACCATGTATTTTTGAAAAGAATCGATAAGTATTCTTTAGCATTATCACTTCTCAAAATTTGGACATTGACATTGAATTGAGTTTTAATTTCAAAGACAAAAAGTAGTAAAATGATTGAACAATTGAACGAGTTTTCATAAAAATAACCATGTCATACGAGAATAGTCATCAATGAAAGTAACAAAGTATTTAAACCCTATTTTTTAGGTACTATAGGACAAGGACCCCAAACATCGAACGGACTAATGCAAATGGAGAGGTAGCTCGTTTACGGACTCGAGGCTAGAACTCAAACGATGGTGTTTAGCAAACCGACATGACTCACAATCTAATGTAGAAAGACTCGAAAATTGTGGGCAAATTTTCTTTAACAAGGGTAATGAAGGATGACCTAACCTACAATGTGCTTCAAAAGGGGTCACAATTCCAACATGCAATAGATTTGGGAATTTGAGTATCAAGGATGTAGAGGCCCCCAGTTCATGTCCTTTACCAATAATCTTCTTCGTCACGAGATCTGAAACAAGCAAAAATCGGGAAAAAATGAGACGCAACAATTAAGGAACGAGTAAGTTTACTAACGAAATCAAATTAAAGGATAAGTCGGGTAGATTTAAGGCAGATTGTAAAGGAAGCGATGGTGTCGGGATAATGGTACCGATCCTCAAACATGAGATGTGGATCCATCTCGCTAACGAATCAAGAATTTGAAGCATGAGATTTAAAGGAAGTAAATAGGCCACGATTACATCATGTGATCTGTTGCACGCAGTCAATTACCCATTTGGAAGATGAGGAAACAAGGCATGTTGGTATTTTACCCGAATCAGTCATGGCGGAGATGGGAATAGATGAAGACTTTAGAGATTCTTGGTACTTGTAAGAACTTAGCATATTCATTGGCGAAATTGAAATAGACTCGGGAGGCCCATTAGCAAAAGCAAGATGTGTTGATTGGTTAAACCGATTCTTTCGATGTAACTTTGGGCAATCCTTCTTAAAGTGCCCCGGTTCGTGACAATAGCGACCAGATAATGTTGCTCGATAAGATCCCCCGAGTTTCATTATTTTGATGAAAGTTTCTTATTTGATTTCCATTTGTGTACATTTTCAATCCAAAAATAAAGTCAAAAACAAAGTCTGACTAAAATCAGAAAAAAATGAATATTACCAAAAGTCAAACCTGGTCAAACCGGACAGACCAGGGAAACGGCGAAAAAGCGGCGAGTAAAAGGTCGGATAAGAAATAATAGACAAAGCAAATCCTAAAATAAAACCCAACAAACCCAGCTGGATAAGAACCCAAAACAGAGAGAAATGAGGTAACTTGACCTCAACAGGGACTGTCGGAGCGCGTGTGAACAGTGTGCGCCGGCGACAGCGACAGCGACAAATCTCTGGAATACAGCAAAAAACTGGGAGGTGCGCAGCTGAAAACTCAAAATCTGAACTCAAAATCTGGAAAAAAAATCAAAATCTGAAACAGACCCCAAACACCTGAAGCAGCAGCTACTGTTCCGGAGAAAAAAAAAAAAATCTGAAACCCTAATCCCTCTCGAACCTCAGCTTTGATACCATGTAAAATATGCTGAGAAAACTTGATCCTTCTTCATTAAATGGTTACATATTTATACAAGGAAAGTTGGGAGACACATACCCTAAAAGCCTCCCACTCACTCCCTAAAGCACTCCCTAAAGTACTCCACTATGTTCCCTAAAATATTGATTCTATTTATTATATACACTAGCTTTAACAAAAACAAAGGCCAAATTTCAACTGTATTGATTAATATTATTCCCTTACCATGGAATTGTTAAAACCGTTCCCAACCATTTGTTCAGTAGCTTTCCACATTAACCTGATGACTAATCAATTGTTTCTCTTGGAATTTGTTCAAACATTAAGCTTTATGATATTGGGATTTGTTAATTTTCATGGCGTGCAGTTTTATTTGTGAGTCGTGGAACTACCACCTTATTAGCTTTTTTACCATGAGCGTAAAACAGGTTTTATGTAACCCCAATCTCAGACACTCCTGGATAAGTCATCCTTTTATTCAATTTGATCCCTTCTGTTTGATGTGGATTAAGTAAGATGATTTTCGAACACAGAAGTTCTACCGTAGGACACTTTTTTTGTGTTCGCAACTGCAACCATGGATAACTTAATCCGGCAGGTAACAAGTGCAATGAATTGAAAAACATACAGCTGTTTATCTATTGGCACATGATTTTCTATTTCAAATTATTAACTATATATCATCTCGTGTTTCAAATATCATCCTTTACGCCAAGTGTACTAAAGATGTCATTAACTTGCACAGTATTTAAGATACTTTGGAATACGAGATGTAATACACTTTAGAGTAGAGAATCCAGACTCTTATTTTAGCCGATAGTACTTGAGGGATTGAGATTTCCTGTTCCACTCCCTATTCCATTGTATTGGATGATGACATGTGTACAAAATGATGTCACAATTATACACATGTCTTTCATCCAATATATGGAATAAGGAGTGAACATGGAAAGTGGAATAGGATATCTCATCCGTACTTGAGGCTCATGTAGATTTGTGAACTCAATAAGTCTTGATTCATATATTTTCTTAATCATTCATTAAATGATTGAGCCACACAGTGTGTTTGATTAAGAGGGTAAAGGCCAAAGGGTATATGATTAAGAGGGTGTCTGTCTAAGTTTCTTTAAAAGATCTTATATTTTTTAAATATTCTAAGATGTTTTCACTTATAGTACTTCATTTTGTAGGCCATGTCAATAGTTATACATGTGTTTTATTTTTTAATCACTTTCGCCACATTCTGTCGAACAAATGTGAGGTTTGGTACCTCTTGTTTTACCTTTTTATTAACCTTTTGTTCATATGGATTGAATAAAAATTGAGGTACCAAAATTGCCGAACATTTGATGAAATGTGGTGAATGTGATTAAAAAGTAAAACATGGAGTACCAATATTGATATGGCCAAAAAGTGTGGTTCTATTACTACAAGTGAAAAAATGGTGTAGTTTATTTACTAACATTGAAATTATCAATCCAAACTAGCAATACATCGATAGACATAAAGAAGAAATCTTTAAAAAACCATAGAACATAACAATGAAAAGATTCATAGCATTTAGTTTAAGAATTTGGAAAATCTATAATGACTAGAGTATTCATGATTTCAATTATGAAACATACTGAAGACCAATCTCTGTCGAATTGAAAACTTGCATGTCTAATGTCTTGCACAAGAAAAAAATACCGCACTAAGACGGTGATATACTGTCGTCTTGTGATAGTGAAATTACAAACAAGAAAACAAACAAAATGACCTAGACATACGTGGGAAAATCCACTTATTTATAAAATAAATTAATAAAAAAAAGATGTAGATGAATGATTTCAGGAAGAAAAAAAAAAGCTCAAAAATTACGCCTTATAATCAAGAAAAGAAACAAAAGAAAAATAAAGTTGAGAGAAAGTGAAGCTACTGTTTTTTTAACTCAAAGATATCTCGCGCATATATTTATCGTGAGATTGATTTAAAAATAGTAGACTTTATTCAACACATAATAACTAAATCGTCTAATAAATAGATAAAAAATGACACATACGGCAACTTATTCAATAAATTCGGCACGACGAGAAAGTGATTATTTCATTCAAACTATGATTACAGTGGTAGCTCAACAACTTTGCGGATCCCACCTTGTTTCCATCCACTTCCACTGTGACCCGCCGCCGCCCACGCCAGCTCAGCCTCCGCTCTCACCGACGGCAGACGCGTCAACCCTACAGTGGATGAACAAAATCAAATAAGTGGATCCCAGTCAATCACACCAAACACAAGTAGAAAGGGGAAAAGGAAAAACAAAGACGACAAACATATCAGAAAAATGTTAGACTGCGCGAGCCCAAGGCAGAGGGCCCTCCCCAAGCGCATAATTCTTGTCCGGCACGGCGAGAGTGCGGGCAATATCGACGGAACAGCCTACACCACCACCCCGGACAACAAAATACCCCTAACTCCCCAAGGCATCGACCAAGCCAAGCAGGCTGGCTCACGGATCTGCCACGTTGTGTCCGACGCCGGTGCTTCTTCCAACTGGAAAGTTTACTTCTATGTATCCCCTTACCTTAGGACTCGTTCCACACTCCGTGAAATTGGCCGGGCCTTCCCTAGAAACAGAGTCATTGGTGCTAGGAGGAATGTCGGATCAGAGAACAGGATTTCGGTAATTTTCAAATCGCCGAACGGATGAAAGCCATCAAGGAGACCAGAGAGAAGTTCGGCAGGTTCTTTTATCGCTTTCCCGAAGGGGAGTCTGCTGCTGATGTTTATGATCGCGTTTCGAGTATGTTTTCTCCCCCATACGCCTGCCAATTTTAGTACAGTCAATCTTGTTTTTCTATTTCTTATTTACTTATTGTATATGCTTGCATCTAATGATTCCTGAAGCTTCCCACCTATGTCTTAATACTAGTAACCAAGCTGGTTGAAATTTGATAAGAAACATATTACAGCTTGGAGGTATATAGTTCTTGTATGATTTTGAAGACTTGTACCAAGATCGTGTTTAATTTAGCAACTGGGACAAACGTCTTTTTCAAATTGCTATCATATGATTTAGTGGAGCCCTTTGCAGTATGACGGGTCTTGTATCTTTGTATTTTACCCATCTTATCTATATTGCACTGTGAATTTGAGCCCATGGGGTTCTGTCCTGATGGTAATTCCGTTTCCTATAACTCTCCAGGTCTTGGATTTCTTCAAGATCTGTTTTCTCCTACTCTAGTTGTTTATTAGCTTCCTGTATGTTATGAGGAACACACATCTCGAACTTTGTGGCAAAGCACGAAACAGGACATAATTCTTAAAAAGAGTTATGTGCATGATCTAACACCTTTTCTCAAGGCTATAGGCCAGTTGAGATCATGATCAAGAGGATTGAGTTTGAAATTACCATACCCTGTCCACAGATTTGGTTTAGATTGATGATCAGATTCAAGATGTGTTTGTCAGTCTATCTCTTTACTAAAACTTCTATGAGAGTAGACTGATGTTTGTTACTGGTTAGCTTGTGGAAGGGCAGGAAGGGTTTTGTCTGGACCTCGGGTTTGTCGTTTGAAACTACAAATTGAGAAGCGGATGGACTCTATTCAGACTAGAGACATTTGAATTGTTGTGGAGATTCAGAGACTCAGATTGTGGTGAACTTGTAATGTCCCAAAATTGATATTCTCATATGTCCAGAAGTTTCTATATCTGATTATCCATTTTACAATAATATGGCTGATTTTTCAAAGGTTACATCCATAGAATTAACGAATAGATCTTCTAACCCTTTTGATGAGGGGAATATCCAAGAAAAATGATTTAGGATCACATTTGAACATGGGCAAGAGCTAATGTGTAGAGAAATGTTATCGAGAACCTAAAGTGTTTGAGAAAATTAAAGAAGAATCTGCCTTGGTGTTTCATGTTTGAGAATTCGTGAGGGCGTTCTATTGATTAAGTAGGTTGCTGTAAGTATTGCTTACTCCCAGAAGTGTTTGTGAACATTTGTGATAGCCATGAGTGATCTACTGACCAGGAACTTCCAAAGGATGTTTGGTTTACATCCAAAGCCCTGTGTTGTTGGGGTGTACCAACCTATGAACTTCGATAAATAATGCCCTAACTCAATAGATAGGCATGAAATATCGATTAAAATGCTCCCTTCAAGTTTTGGGAGATTGACTTGCATCTGAATTTTGTTTAATGAGAAAGACTTGAGTCTTGTATGATCATCAATGTAGGATATGAGCCTATGAGAATCAGTGACATTTTTGACTTTATAAGGTCCCTGCATCGTAATGAATCTCAGAAAAGGGATGAGATGCTTTGTATGATTGAAATGGATAACTATATCGAATATGTTTAAATATTGTCAAATTTCACATCGATTCGAACCTGGGTCTTTACTCTTGACAATGAAGGAAGCAACTTTTCAAGATAAACAAATTGGATGACCTAATCTATAGTTCCATAACATGATAGCATAATCATAATCAGTAAACAAAATAATAAACTAGACTTAATTCTGCTCTGGAGGTCATCACTCTTGTGGATGTATAGTCCAGACTCCAGAGGGCGGTGTAGTCCCAAGGGCACCTCAGTACTGACAATTGTGCTCCCGAAATTCAAGTGCTAAAGTTCACTTAAAGTTTTTTGAGAACTTAGCAACACAATTTTGGTACCAACTACCAAGCTAGGAACAAGAGAACGGAGAGTGTCTGCCAGCCTTGGTAGAGAACCATTGGCAATTTTGACAGTCAATTCCTCGTAACAAGATTTGTCGACTGCTTAATGTCTTCAGTTATGTTATTGGATCCAGAGTGAACAATTGACATGTTTGCATTGAAGAAACCCAAAGAATTTGCCTTTATGGTCTATTGATACCGAGGCAATAACAATAGCCTGAGTAATTTGTGACTGTCTTAACATATTCTGCGACTGTTCCAGCTCTTGCTGAGGAGATATCAAGTGCGTAGAAATCTCCTCAGTTTAGCTACATTACCACAACTAGTCTTCTCATTGACATGTTTACAGTAGCCAGGCTTTCATATCCCAAATTTGGATTTGTAAGAGTCTTTCGTCATAATCTTCCTCCATCTCTCCTCTCAACAGGGTTCAATGGGTGGCGGCCAGCCAGCATGCGACAAGTAAGTGGGAAGGAGGAGGAGAAGAGTTAGAAGCTTCAGCTGGTTGTGGCTGCATAGAAGTATGAAGAATAATTGAAAGAAGAAAGAGACTGGGAAAAGGAAATAAACAAAAAAGGGGAAAAGAAAAATGGTTGAGGATGTAGTATATCACACTTCTGATTTATATAGCCCTCTATGTCACTTGTGAAGTCAATCAAGCAATAAATCAACCTATCACTTGTTCAAAAGCCGCTGGACCTAGAGACAGATCTTCATTATAAACCTAGTTTTTTATTCGTGATGCTGTGACGGTTATTAGATCTGGAGCAAACAGAGAATAGCTTCTGTACTTCAAAAATTTCTTGAAAATTAAGACTTAGGAAATTACATTATTGTTTTTTTTTTTTTACTGAAATCATGGTTCCCTGATTATGATACCTTATGAAATTTTGTCTATATATTGGAAATCGTTTTCCCATATGGATATCCAAATTATGATGACATAATTCTATCGTAAGAGTGCTTGATCAGAAAGTGAAAGTTTAACCGAAATGCAGGCATGGCAACAATTCTGTTTGTCTTAAGTGTCTCTGACCCTTACTGTGCTTCTGACAATTCTGTTTTGCTGTCAGTTTAAGATATCGATAATATGCTGAAATGATATATTTCAATTAAATATTGTCAGCAATTGAGAAGTAATATGTGAATATTCAAGAATGACTTAATGATGTGCAGGTTTTCTCGAATCTTTATGGAGGGACATAGATATGAACAGGCTTCACCATGATCTCTCCAATGACCTTAATCTTATAATCGTATCACATGGACTTGCGATTCGTGTTTTTCTCATGAAGTGGTTTAAATGGACCGTCGAGCAATTTGAGTACCTGAATAACCTCGGGAATTGTGAGTTTCGGGTGATGCAGCTAGGTAATGAGGGAGAATACAGTCTAGCAGTACATCATAGTGATGAAGAAATGCTAGAATGGGGACTATCCCCTGAGATGATAGCAGACCAACGATGGCGAGCTCATTCTACCAAGGTTGACTCAAACGAAAAATGTCCATGGTATCTTGACACATTCTTTGACCAGTTTGCAGACTCCAACTGCGAAGATGGTGAGGGTTTACAATGCTAAAATTTTTGGAGGTTACAGATTATAATTCTTTATTTCTTTACACGTTAAGTGATCATCTTGCATTATTATATTAGAATACTAACTGATTGTGTGTGAAAGAACTGAGAATTAATGAGACGGTCTCCTGTATTTAGTTACCATCAGACACTGGATGGTATCGAATATTGATGTGTTAGCAATGGAACAGTGCAGGCATATATGTTAGCACATTCAAAGGGCCCGTTTGGCCCCATACCATTGTATCAGTGGCAAGTTTAGGGTATTGTATTAAGAGATCATTGTCTTATATATCTTTTACTGCTTTGATTCACATTTTGTCTTTTATATTCTTGCAGTTTATATTAGCATCAACATCCCTACACACTCAACCAATCGTAACATTATATTTTCTTATGCGTGTATAAACTCAAAGCAATTAACGACTGTTGACTCTTGATACGTCAAGTAGACAACAGAACATCTTTTAGCCGAGTTTATTAAATATGATTTTTTGTGCATGTTTTGCAAAATGTATATTCACCTCCCTTCTGGACTGCTATTAAGACCAACATTTTTTATCTCAGTACCATGTAAACCCAACATGGAGATGAAATTACAGGCAGAACAACTAAATAGATCCATGTTATGAAGTGTAAGTTTGAAAGTGTAATCCAACTCATATCTAATTCCCACTACTAATATGGTTTGCAGGAGCATAACTATGAAATATGTCAAGGCCAAGTTACTTGAAGTGCAAGGCACGAAGAAATTAAGTTGGTAATACATTTATGTTCTATGCTCCTAAGTCGGCTAATTAAGACAATATTTTCCTATATCTCTACTTGTTATAAAATGAAGAATTAGAGATGGCTCGTACAGTGCGTTCGTATAATTTGAGGTAGATATTGATTTTGGTTGTAGTGCTAAGTTCGTTCGATGAAGATTTATTGTAGCTTTTCTCACTTTTTCTTTCTCATGGATTGGCCGCACTCCGTATTCTTGTACAAAAGAAGGAATGCAAGCTGAAATTATGAGAATGTATTTCAAATGAGTTTGGTCAAATATGTATGAGTGAGAGATATTGATGCATTAAAATTGTTTCCATGTTTGAGATAATGGTTTATCTTTATCTATCCTACTTGTTGAAATTTTAGCTAGTCATGTAAACTATATAGGGTTTGCAATATATTCTTGCAAAGATCATGATTTGCAAAATTATCTCATAATTTCTCAAAAAAAAAAAAAAAAAACTCTCGATTTTAGTCTTTTGATTTGTGGGATTAAAAATTGTTAGGAAAAATCTGTGTGTCCGCATTTCGCTAAATCTGCTGATGTGGAAGTCAATTCCAATTATGTGGACATCTTTCATGGAGTTTTGTCACAAACACCATGCCAGCTTAATAAGACCTAAAACAATTCACAAAAATCATAGGTGATAAAATTTATGTGAGATCGAGAAGAATGGTAGGAACCAATTATTAGAAATGCAGACAAGAAACGTATGGCAATAACTTCCAAAATCTTCCAATGAGAAGACAAAGACTAGACCTTGCATGATACAAAAGTTGAGACAGAAACAAGTACAATAACTTTTAATTGTTCACGAGATATATATCCAGAACGAATAGAGTGGGCGAGAGTCATCATGTGGCCTTCACTCCCACAAAGGCAAAAAAGACAGCACAAATCATCTCATAATTAGGTCCCCATTCCCAAAGCCATACATCCTCTAGCTTACATATATATGAAAGGAATAATTACAAAAACACCCTTCAGTTTCGGTCTAATTACAAAAAAACCTTGCGGTTTGATCCTTTTACAATTTCTCCCGAAAAAAACTTTAAAAAACCCTGACATTTATAAAAATATTACAAGTACCCTCTAAATTTAGAACATAATCAAATTTGAGGTTTTCTTTTTTTTTTTTTTGTAATTTTGAAATATTTCCAGATTTTTTTTGTAATTAGCCCAAAACCTCAGGGGTGTTTTTGTAATTATCCCTGTATGAAGAAAACAAGACTGCAATCACATATATACCACCATTAATTCTTTCTCTTTCCCAACTTTTTGTGCTTCTGTTTCTGATGGGAAACAAGACCATTAAAACTGCTTCTCCTCATAAATATTATAGCAAGCATCAGTTAGAACATCACATACCTCATGAGTCCCATGGACATCACCATGAAATTATACCATCTTCTTCCCTTCTTATGATAGTTATTCCCATTATCATTGTAATTTTGCTATTTGCAATAATCTTATTGGTAATGATGCTCCGTCGCCTGCAATTTTCCAGAGGCAATAACATTATCGCCACTACGACGTCGTCTAGTAATGTTGCCACGAGGAAAAGTATCAGCAACAACAACAATTGCATGTTCGTTGCTCATAGCACCATAAACTTCAATTCTAATGCTTCAGGTAATTATATTGATTATTGTTCACCTCGTTCCCAAATTTATATGACTTGTAGAAATTAATCTTTTTAAATAATATTTGGATTTCGTAAAATGAAAATTCTTTTCCCAATGTTACCCTGTATTTTGGCTTATATTAATTAGTAATAATGTGTCACACTATCAAATTCCAAAAACTACTCGTAATTAAGTGATATACTTAAAAACTTGTAATTATTCCAACCCAACTTAAAATAGAGGGATAACTATAAAACATTAAAACCTACCCTTATGTTTGGGCTATCACATTTTTCAATAACAAAATTTAAAATAATATTCTAAATCAAATATATTACTAAATTTCCGCCCTACAAATTCTACATTTAAATTTTTATAATTAAATATATTTTCATTTTTGCATAATTTTCAATAAAAAGTTGAGAATTTATCTCAATGGAATGGAAAAGACTTTTCTGGTTAGAATGAAAATTATATGACCCCTAAAACACACATCTCCCTGCTTTTCAATTATGATTAACTGAAGCAAAATCGATGCAGGAGCTACCATTTGCAAATACTAAAAATGTAATTTTCTTTTTCCAGTTAAACATTGAGAATCACCCTTTTTTTTAAGTTTTTACAAACACTCCCTTAATTGCACGCGTGTTTTTAGACCATCGCGATTGATATGTATGTATGTATGTGGGCGCAGACGGCGGTTGCCTGTACGGAAGTAGTTTTGCGGGCACACCGCAGCCTAAACTGAGAGGGATCCAAGTTGAAGTCCAAGTTGAAGTATTTGGTTTCAAGGAGATTGAGATTGCCACTAACAATTTTAGTGAAAGGAATATTATAGGAAATGGGGCGTCGGGTATAGTGTACCGAGGGATGCTCGGGGATGGCACTGCGGTGGCTATTAAGATGTTGCGCACATATGGCCGCTATGCCGAACGTGCTTTTCGCTCCAAGGTAAATCGGTTGCTTAAATAATATTTTCTCCGTCCCATTTAGATATACCACATTTTCTTTTTGGTCAGTCTCAAATTATAGATTTGTTTCCTTATTGAGAATATTAATTACACAACAATAGACTAAACTACCCTTATTTAATTCACTTTTTCGAGACCAACAATGATATACTCCATTTAAAAGGGCAAAGTAGGAAAGTATGGAAAAAGATTATGATCCCGATTATATTTATTGTTTTTTAATCTGTGTGAAATACTCTACGTGCCTATCTTAGTGGGACGGAGGAAGTAATTATTTGTTTATCCCTTAATTGATTTCTCTTTTCAATTTCTTTACTTTTGATTGTCTTATTTCTTCTGCAAAATTGCAGATCTTTCTTTAGCTTGCATCGCGAAAAGTCGTATGTAGGAAACAAAACAATCGGATGGGAACTTATGTTCCAAAAGTGTACCTATTCCGCATTCATAGATGATTATCATACATATAAATTGTGGGTTTTAAAAATAATAGTTCTTATACACATGACAATTAATTGTGCGGTGGTATATATGAATAAAATACACTTTTGAAATACGGATCCAGAAACCTGACACGAAATAAATATGATTATAAACTAGTTTTATCAATTATGATAATTTGGGTTCATATATCTCAAACTTCAACAGGTAGATCTATTGAGCCGGTTACGGTCTCCCTACATATCTCAACTGTTGGGCTACTGCGCAGATCAACATCACAGATTACTTGTTTTCCACTTCATGCCTAATGGTTCTCTTCACAACCATCTCCATCCTGGCCACACGATCAACACCTTGAGTTGGGGGACTCGATTAAGGATAGCCCTCGATTCTGCCAGAGCATTGGAATACCTGCACGAGCACATCACACCGTCCATCATCCACCGTAATTTCAAATCCAGCAACATTTTATTAGACCACAACTTCAGGCCCAAACTGTCTGGTTTTGGGTTGGCCAAAATCGGGTCGGACAAGCTCAATGGGCTCATCTCCACACGGGTTTTAGGGACAACTGGTTATTTGGCCCCTGAGTGAGTACTTATCATCATCATCTCCGTTTTACCTTGTAATACCCTTAATTATTATGGATAATTACAAAAGACCCCTAAGGTGTGGGCTAGTTACAAAAAAATCTAAAGAGTTACAAAGTTACAAAAGAGTCCTCGAATTTGATTATATCTTAAATTCAAGGCGGTAAGGGGGAGATTTTGAGATGTATTTTGCTACCTGAAAGGCTTTTTTGCAATTTTGAAAAATATCTTGGTTATTTTATAATTAGCCTAAACTTTAAGGGGACTTTTGTAATTATCCCTAATTCATACTGCAATCTGTTCACTCAATTATGCCTTCTACGTTGCATCTTAAAATTGGAGAATCAATCTATTATGTTTTCATAAGGGATAATTACAAAAACTACCCTTGAGGTTTGGGTTAATTACAAAAAAGAAAATGTAAGGTTTGATTATGTATTATATTTTACCCTTCATAAGAAAACACAATTGAAACACCCCCTTTCCATTGTAAAATTATTGTAATTATCCCCTTACATTTAACACATATACAAACCTCAAGGGTTTTTCTTTTCAAAAAAAATCGAACATCTCTGTTTTTCTTTTAATTAACCCAAACATGAGGAGTAGTTTTGTAATATAATTATCAATTTTCATAATTATCTGACATGATGTTCAAATAAATGTACTTTGGAAATTGGAATACATGCAGATATGCATCGACAGGAAAGCTTACAACAAAATCAGATGTGTACAGTTATGGTGTGATTCTTTTGGAGCTTTTGACGGGCCGTGTACCTATTGATACCACCCGCCCTCCTGGGGAGCATGTCCTTGTTTCTTGGGTCAGTATTTATATGAAATTGATATTTAAACCAAGCATTGAAATATTTTGGGAATAAAAGAAACATTGAAAAAACCCTAGGATCATAAAGGCAACATCTACGCCAGTTGCACATAAATAAAACTTATGGGACCAAAATTGCCAAAAAATTCAAACTTTCGTGACCAAAATTGCTAACTTTGATTTTACAAGACCAAAATTGCTAGCCCCATGTAATTATGGGACCAAAATTTTCAATTAAGCCTATATATATGTCATCTCTGATCAGAAGAAATTTGCTAATATAACCAATGATATAGTCAGTTACATGATTGAAATGTTTCCATTTTATCTTTTGTCATTCAGGCCCTTCCACGTTTAACAAACAGAGATAAAGTGATGGAAATGATTGATCCAGCACTAGAGGGCCAGTACTCCAAAAAGGATCTTATTCAGGTAATTAAATTGGCATAATTATCACTTGTGGTACTAATTGAGGTTTCAAAATCACTAGTTTTTTGGTTGGTGATACACTCAATATCATTTGTTTTGCACAATGTAGGTGGCTGCTATAGCAGCTATGTGCGTACAAACCGAAGCAGACTATAGACCTTTAATTACCGACGTTGTCCAATCCTTGATGCCTTTGGTCAAGAACCACACCATGCCTTGCTCATCCGATTTACTCAGATTTAGTCGTACTGCAAGCCCCAGGTCCTAAAACTGTTCAACTCTGAACAACAAACAAAAGTCGGATTTGCAACAAACTGAAGAAATCCAATCGAAACGACAGACGGGCGAGGTTTTGTCCTAACAGATGCTCAGCAAGAACTTCAATGCACAAATTATGTTATACTGAGAGAACCAGAGCACTTGGATGCTAGCTGTGGAGATAGAAAATAGGAAAATAAACCGACCTGAATGATGGAGCATGTATACTTGAAATTGTTTTTTTCTAATTGTACTTTGAAAATAATCTAAACATTCAATTTATGCATCTTGTATGATATTTTTAAGCTTTACAAAATGCATGATCGTATTTTGAAAATTTTATTTCAATTGAATGAACATTGCTTCACTGAGTGGTTTGGTGAGAATATCTGCAAGCTGCTTCTCAGTGTTGACATATTCAATTCTGATATTCATTGAAATGCAACACTGGATTCCGAGTGATATATAGCTATAGCACTTATGTTGTCATGAAAGATAGGGCTTTCAGTGGCATCAATGTCATAGTCATTAAGTTGTTTCATCCCGAGGATCCGAGCACAACAACTTATTGCAGCCATATATTCAGCTTTAACAATAGACTTGTCGATCGATGCGGTGCTTTTCCTGTCATTAATCTTTCAACCTGCATAATCTGCATCAAAATAACCTTCTAAATGAGCTTCTTTTAGGACCATTTCCGGGATTATAGCACAGATTGGACCCATTTAATTTAGTTTACTCTTTTGGGACCTTTTCTGGGATTATAGCACAACGAGCCTCTTATAGGTATTGTTTCTTTAACTGCTTCAAAAGAAAGAAATTAGACTTCTTAATTGGGAAGATAAGATACTAATTAAACCATTATATTGTTCAGTTATCAAATAGCAGGATAAAAAAAGCAGCAGCTGAGAGTGTAATTAAGAGCTAGCTAAGACTCGGAAGGAAAAAATGGAATTGGCTAGAGAGATATAGAAAAAATTATCTCAGTTGGAGTCGTAATAGGATATCTCGGTTGGACCGATTGAGGTTGAGGTTGAGGTCGACCAAGGTGCACGAAGATAAAAATACAAAGACAGAACTCCCTGTATTGAAAAACTTGGGTGTTGGACCAATCCACCATGGGGCGACCGGTGAACCCTGGTCGACCGGCCGAGCACCCCTTGGACCGGTCCACCAGGTTATTTTTCAGGTTTTATTTCAAATTTCATATTAGAGGTCGACCGTCGACCTAAGGTTTTATCAAGAAAGTATCCGCAGCAATGCACAACTTTTCATGATTTTAAGGGATTGATTTCTAACGACTATAATCTCCATCGATTTGCAATGTTTTTCTGAATTCAATCTCCAAGGAGGAGCCTGTGGTTCAAAATCAAATCCAAGACCTCTCCTATAAATAGATGAAGGATTGAAGCAATAAGAGATAACAACACAAGCAATACAAACACAAGCAAACTTTGTTCTTCACTTTCATATTCTTGTTGTGTTTAGCTTAAGTCTTTCACTTGCACAATTTGAGTACTAGGCTTCATTCTTGATTACACTTGCACTTCAAAGTTGTATACTATTATCGAGTTGTAATCTTGAATTCGTTTCAATCATCCAAAATAAGACATCCTTGTTAGTGTTCTTGTGGTAAGAGCACACTTGCGTGATTTTAGGTGATGAAGAGTGTAGTACTCTTCATAGATGTAAGAAGATTGTGGTAATCTTAATAAGGTGATGTTGTAAGAAGAGTGAGGTGCTCTTGAGGTGAATATGTAATAGTTTGGTATCTATTAATAAAATCTTTTTCTTTTCCGAAATCCACTTGGATATCCCGAGTGGTAGAAGATTAGGCCCTAGGTGGGTTGAACCTCTATAAATCAACGCGTGTTGTTTACTTTCCCGCACTTACATTCTTGCTATTATTTCTACATTCGAAAAAGAGGGCAAAAATCGGAAAATGGAGATAATCTATTCACCCCCTCAGATTATCGTAGCCACTGGACTAACAAGTGGTATCGAGCCAATTATTGTAGCCACTTGAACTAACAAGTAGTATCAAAGCCAAACTCTTTTGGCAAACTCGTTCTTCATTGCGAGTAAAGAAGAAAGATCCATGGCTACGAACGCTTACCTCACCACCTAAGCACCTCCACCAAGCCACACACTATTCGACGCCAACAATTATGCTTTTGGAAAGACCGAATCGAGTGCTTTATACAAAGTGAGGGTTCGATATATAGAATGCGGTTATTGAAGGGATAGATCAACCAACCAAGAAATTGGAGGATGGCACCTCGGTTCTCAAGAGTCTCCGAGGAATTTGTGATAACAACAAGAAGTCATTTTCCACTAAACGTAAGTCTTTAAATATTTTGCATTGCTCTCTTTACCGCCACCGGTATAATCGCATTAGAGGCATAAGGTCCGCATGAAGTTTGGGAAAAATTGGAAGCCATCTATGAGGGTACAAAGAAAGTTAAACAAGCAAGAAAAACCATGCTTGTTAAAGACTTTGAAAACTTCATTATGCTTGATGAAGAAAATATTTCAAAGATAGTGGAAAGGCTTGACAACATAGTCAATCCTCTTGTGGCACTTGAGAAAGTCATATCCGAAGAAGACAAGATCACCAGGTTTTAAATGCTCTTCGGTTCATGGTCGAAAAAGGTGACGACAATCACGAAAGCTCAAAATCTCGAAACTCTCAAGTTTGATGAGCTCATTGGAAATCTCCTCATCTATGAAGTATATCTCAAAGAGAGGAAAAATTCCAAACCATCTACCTCTCAATTGGGTATGCAAATTATTCCTAATGTCTTAAAGATCTTCTTTAAATAATTCATATTATACTAGTGATGAAGATGATGAGGAGATGGCCGTCATCGAGAAAAATTGCCAAGTTTGTGAATAAAAATAAAAATGCGAGAAAGTTAAGAGACAACTCGTACTTCAAATGCGGGAAACCCGGGCACTACATAGTCGATTGCCCAACATTAGCGGAGGAGGAGCAAAAGAAGAAAAAGTCTTTTCCCAAGAAGAAAGCTCTAAATCTGAAGCAAAAACATGGGATGAGCTACTTGCCATATCCGATGAGGAAGAAGAAACCGAACATGGTCTCATGGTAATAGACGATGAAAACAATGAGTGCGCTCTAATTCTTCATCTTCTTCTTTAGTTGATGAATTGCAATGTAATTATGATGAACCAAAACGATCAATTTAGAGACATGATTTGCAAATACAAACTTTTGAAAAAGGAGTATAAAGAGCTCAAATTGGAAAAAGAAAAATTATTGACTTCTTATGAATCACTGACCGTGCTCATGCTATTACTCTTACTAAAATGCATGCTCTTGATTAGAAAAACAAATGCTCACAAAAGATATTGAAAATTTGAAAAAGATGTACATCGTTTTAATTTAATCACGGATAAGGTTATAAAAATTCTTGATGCACAAAAGTGAACATTCAAAATTAGGACTTGGTTATAAACCTTTTCAAAATGTTTCTAAAAAAAAATGACCGAGGTCCAACTTTTATACAAGCTAGTAGTCCTAATGTTATTACTTGCTTTTCTTGTGCCAAAAATGGACACTATGCCAATGATTGTAAATTGAAAAATAGTTATTAGTCATTTTTGGAGACCCAAAGGTCTCAAAACTAACAATCCCCATGGACCCCAAAATTATAAAGTACCTAAAAATGATTCATTCGTAGAGTCTTTGGGGCTATAACAATTTCGGAGGATTCAAAATGGCTCGTGGGCGGCGGTGTTCATGCCACATGTTATTTATGAAATATCTTTACAAAATTTGATATTTGGTTAGCTCCCAAATAATGATTTAACTAGTTTATGGCCTTCCAAATAGTCAAATGGAGATTATAGGCATTTATTAGAAATCAATCCTTAAAATCATGAAAAATTATTTCTTTTGCAATTGGAGCATCGGGAAGCTATAGAAGAAATAATACAAAAAAACCCTGATTCTGGGTTGTTAAGGTTTCAATTTGAAAGAAGTTTTGACGTTTGTATTTTTATCTTGGCGTAGCACCAAACTTGAAGACTTGATTGACGGTGAGTTTTTTTCCATAATTTTTTTCAAATGGGTTAAAATCTAAGGTACTTTCGGAGGTGAGAATGGCATGGTAAGCCGAGTGAACCATAAATTTACCCTACTTGATATGATGCCAACCCCAAAGATCAGTGGTCGCGTGGGGATTCACCGGCAATGAAAGAATCGATGATGCCTCTTGTTGAGAGAAAATAGAGCGAACAAGATCAATATTCCAACATTCCCTATCCGAATCGATAAGGTCACTGACAAATTGGTAAGAAGCATTGACAGGCTGAGGGCTACAACATAAGAAGTCCGAATGGCAACGCAACCACGGGTCACCACAAATTTTGGTGGACTTGCCAGAGCGGATAATTGTGCGGCAACCCAAAGATAAATTCCGGATATAATGGAAAATACTCCCCCAAGTCCGAGACGGGCGATAGCCAAGCTAAGCTTCAAATAAACTAGTTTGCGGAAAATACTTCAATTTAAATGTCCGAGCAATGAGGGAAGAGGGACAAGTCAAAATTTTCCAAGCCTGTTTACTCAATAGTGCCATATTAAAAGATTTGAGATTTCGAAAGCTAATACCCCTATCCATTTTGCACCAGCAAAGTTTAACCAAACTCTTCCAATGGATAGATTGCTTGTCCGGGTTCCCATTCCAAAAGAAAGCAGCGGACAGTGACTGAATTTTAGAGATTATGGAGTCCGAAAGCATGAAACACGACATCGCAAATGAGGGAATAGACTGAATCACAAACTGAAGGAGAATGATACGACCTGCTTGTGATAATTTCTTTTATTTCCAACCTTGAAGCCTAGTCCAGACTCGATCAACATTGGAAGTGAATATCTAATGCTTGCTATTTTTGATAACCGCGGGGAGTCCCAAATATTTGCCATGACTTTCTACTTCTGGGATGTTAATGAGTGACATGATGGATTGACGTAAGTCGGACGACATGTTTGGGCTAAAAAGAACTCTTGATTTCTCCACATTAATCCTTTGGCCAGATATTTTCTCATACAACTAAATAGCAAATAATAGAAATTGAGCCTCCTGGAGTGTAGCTTGCCAAAATAATAGGGTGTCGTCTGCAAAAAAAAAGTGAGAAATAAACGGCGCAAATTTATTTATGGCAATTCCATGGATTTTGCCAGCTGCTAAAGGTCCTGCAAGATGAGAGAAAAAATCTCGGAGCAAATTATACACAAATAAGGAGAAAGAAGGTCGCCTTGACGGATGCCATACTCGGGCTTGAGAGACCCGAACTGAGAACCATTTAAAAGAAAAGAAAAAGAAGACGTGGTGATGCAAGTTTGAATGAGGGAAATGAAATGGGGGAAAACCTAGGGCCGCAAGTACTCGAAGGAGAAAGTGCCATTCGACACGGTCAAAAGCTTTACTCATATCGATCTTAATAGACAGACATGTGACATGTACGGCCGTGTGTGCGAGTTTTCATGGTGTGATGGATCTCATAGGCTACAAGGATCTTATCGATAATAAGGCGACCCGGATCGAATGCGGATTGTGATTCTGAGATAATGGCGGGGAGAATGGGTCTATTGCGATGCGCAAGAGCTTTAGATACGATTGTATATATGACATTGCAGAGGCTAATCGGACGGAAATGTGAGACCGACTTAGGGTGCTTAATCTTAGGAATAAGAACAATGTGTGTGAAATTATAATCTTATGCAAATGAATTATGATTAAGGAAATGTAAGACCAGATGACAAATATCTTTTTTTTTAACTACATGCCAGAATTTCTTAAAAAATACGGGACTCATACCATCGGGACCAGGAGACTTGACGGGGTGCATATGCTTGAGGGCGGGGGAGACATGATCCTCAGTGAACGGCTGAATCAAGACGGAGGCCATCTCTGCCATTATCTTCGGCTTGATTCTACTCAAAACCTGTTTCATATCCGCTTGGGATGGTGAAGAGGTGGAAAAGATGCCCGCAAAATATTTCCCGATAATATTCTCCATCTCCGTAGGTTCCGAACATAAGGTACCATGTTCATCTCGTAAGGAAATTATAAAATTTACCTCCTTTCTGGCAGTCGCAAAAGTGTGAAAAAACTTCGAGTTTTTGTCGCCTTCCCAGAACCAGTGTTGTGCCACCCTCTATTTCCATCTTAAGTCATTCATTAATTGAAGAGTTTCAAGTTGAGAATGCTTAAGAATGAGAGAATTATTAACCTCTACCATAATGACCCTCACCTGAATTTTAGCAATGGCAGCTTTTAATTCCCGAATTTACTTATCAATGTTCCCAAATTTTGCTTTGCTCCAATTCAAAAGTCCCAGTTTGCAGTGCTCAATTTTATTATAAACATCATCCAGCCCATCATACCAATTTTTTGAAATAATTTTTCACGATCCTTTGAGCGAATCTACATAGCTTCGAAGTGGAATGGTTTTTGATGCGATGAGTGAAATTTGAGAAACGGGAAGGCCGGGTAAGAAGTTGAATGTTGAGAAATGAATGGTTCAAGGTGAAAGCTATGTGGTGATCCACTCTCTAAGCCAGAAAAATAGAGCGACAACGAACATTACACACACTCTGATCTAAGAGGCCCCTTTGGGTAAAAAGATGCAGGATTAGACGCCGCCAAGTAAAACGATCACCGTGAAAGCCCATATCTTAGAGATCGCAAAAATCGAGTGCTTCGCGGAAAGCCTCGATTGCCAAGGAGCACGCCACCCACTACCAGTGAATTCATCTTGGAGAAGTACTTCGTTAACATCGTTGAAACATATCCAAGGTATTGGTTGAAGGCTCTTGAGCGTTTTGAAAGTATTCCAAAATTGTCTACGGAGAGAGACACTCGGTTGTCCATAGATACCAGTAGCTCGAACCATAGAATCTGCAAATTCAATATCCACATCAATGTAATGGTCACAAAAAGAACGAAGATTGACTGAGAGAGATTTTTCCAAAAAAGGGCTAGGCCCCCAGCCCTACACGCTGCCGGAACTGAAACTCTAAAAAAACCCAATAAAGTTTTTATTTTTTCCATTCCAAAGATGTTACATTTTGTTTCACACAGAAATATAACATCGGGAGACTTGGAGCGAATGACATCGCAGAGCTCTTGAATTGTGCGAGGGTTCCCAAGTCCTCGACAGTTCCAACTTAAGAGATTAATGGCGATTGGCGGAGTTGGTCCATGCCAAACTTCGCCATTGAATCTAAAAGCATGTCCGAGGAACAAGAGCTATCAACCTTTAGCCACTTAGTAACAGTGTCAACTGGAATACTCTCAAGTTCGGATCCAATAAAGTTATCAACTTGCAGTTTGCGTTTGGTTTTAGGAGAGGGAAAGTGTGTTTTAATGAGGGATTTTTTCCGGAGGGTGGTGAATTTACGGGCTAGCTTCTTTGTTCGGGTATCCAATGCCATGGGTACTTACACAAAGAATGGGCTAGAGGGAAAAATGGAAAGAGATTTAGAAGCGGGGGAGAGAGATGGGGGTGGGGCTGGTGGGGTGGCTGTGAGTTAGAAGACATAGAGACGTGATAAATGGTGGTATCAAGATTGGTGGGGGACAGGGGATTGTGGACGAAGATAAGAAAAAAAAGTTGTGGAGTGGCCTATGAAGGAACAACGGGGTCGAGGGAGGGACTAAGAGTGGATGATTTTGTGTGATGGGGGGAGTGTGTAGGTGACGAGGAAGTAATGTTGAGGTGAGGGCTTTTTGTGTGTGAGGTGATAGTGCTGAAGAGGTGGCAGGTGGGTTAGATGGAGAGTTTTGATTGGAGGGTGATGGATAAGTAAGTAAAAGGGGGGGTATTTTGTAGCCTGGTTGATGGAGGGATAAAAACATGTGGGGAGTGAGTGGATGTGAAAGGATGTAGTTATGGGGGGTTGTATCAGTAGCAGAGTGGCTGGGAATATTTGTATCTGGGGGGTGGGTAAGGCTGCAGAGAGGGAGAAGGATGTGAGTTTGTGGGGCGACGGGGGATGGAAAATGGGTGAGATCCCGATTGGGCACGGAGCCAAATCCCAAATTCCAAGTTATCAGAATCACACAAGTGCTGCGAAATACGCGCGTCACAGTTCTTTAACACGTGGCTAATAATGCCGCAGAAAAAACAAAAGTCTGGAAGCTGCTCGTACTTAAAAAATATAACTCGCTTTTGTCCCGTGTAATCTGCATGAATTACACGTCGAAGAGGGGCTGTGATATCAATATTAACTTTGATGTGCAATAATTTTCCCACCACTGAACCAGACGGATCAAAGTCGACTTCACGAAATTGGCCAATGTTATTACCCACCATAACAATAATTTTTTTGTTCATAAGCCCAAGAGGTAATTGATTGAGTTGGATCCAAAAATCACATCGTGAGAATACCATTTGTGAGGGGTGAAGATCAGAAAACACATCAATAAGGATCATGAGATATTTATCAAATAGCCACAGGGCTCTGATTTCAACTTTTTTCTTGTCCAAGATGTTGTCGAAGGGGAAGAGAAACGTGTTGTTATGGAGTTGTTTGCAAGAGAGACCACCCCTAAGATTCCATAGTCGTTTAAATAATGAGAAAACCTGATCGAATTGACTCGTTCTAGGAGCCAAAAGACGTCCCACAAGGCTGGTATCAAAATTCTCCGAATCCGTGTTAGAGTTTCCGTAGAGATGCATTTATTTTCCGCCGACCCCAGTGAAAGACGAGCGTACAATATTTCCAAGTCTTCAGCCATTGCCAGACTGACAGATAGAGAATAAACAAAGTGTAGAATCATACTAGACAGAGCACAGGTGGCTGACGCTTGATTAGTTGATCCCCGACGATGAGATCTGCAAAACAAAAGAAGAGATGAAACCCTAGTGAGAAAAAAATAAAAGAAGGGAAGGAAGAGAAAAAATGAATAGAGTAAAGAAAATAAAGAGAAGGACGAATGATAGCAGTGTTAGATAAATATTTTTATCATGGTTTTGATGATTTTGTTCAAATGAGTTTTTACACCAAAAAAATGTTCCTAAATGTTGTCCAAATACTCCCAATCGATTTAAAATATTTTTACTATTTTTTCGGAGTATTTCTTGAAGTTTATTTTCGATAAAAATTGGACAACACTTCTGTATCATGCTCGACCGGTCGCCCTATAGGGCAACCCATACCTGTGTTGAGTTTTGAAACAGAAAAAGGGACGGAGGGAAAAATGAGGGGGGCAACCGGTCGACCTCCAAAAATGAGGGGGGCAACGGGTCGACCGGTATGGGCGATCGGTGCCTGGGAACTCTTCCTCAAAGACAGACCTCTCTGTTTCATTGTTTGAAGTACCCCCAACCAGTCAACATAGGGGCGACCGGTCGGACCCCCCGTCGACCGCCCTCTGTGTATTTTTCGTGAAAATCACATTTCAAACTTATCTCCGCGCGACCGGTCGCACACCTCTTTTGACAGCAAACTATCCATTGCATTTTGAGACAGCTTTTCCCTAATTTGTGGGATTGATTTCTCATAGCTATAATCTTGATTTGAAATGGTTTCTTTTGCAGAAAATCACTCCCCAATGAGGAGCCTATGTTCGGAAATCAAGCCAAGACCTCTCCTATAATAGAGGCTTCATTCAAGCAACGAGATACAACACAACATATAAGCAAATAGCATACAAGCAAACACATTGTCATATCTTGTTGTATTAGCCTAAGTACTTTCACTTGCACACTCTTGAGGTCTAGGCTTTTGATTCTTGATTACACTTGCACTCTATATTTGTATTATCGAGTTGTAATCTTGATTTTTGTTCATCATCCAAAACAAGATATCCTTGTTGTTGTTCTTGTGGTAAGAGCACACTTGGGTGATCTTAGGTGTTGAAGAGTGTGGTACTCTTCATAGGTGCTGAATGAAGATTGTGGTAATCTCCTTGAAGGTGTTGTAAGAGGATTGTGGTAATCATCAAGGTGGTGTTGTATTAATTGTGGTAATTAATTAATAAAATCTTCTTTTTTTCTTTTTGAAATCCATCCCGGAGATACTGGGGTGGTAGTAGATTAGGCCCTAGGTGGGTTGAACTACTATAAATCATCGAGTGTTGTTTAATTTCCGCATTTACATTCTTGTCATTTACTTGTTCATTCGAAAAAGAGGGCTATTTGGGAAAAATCGGCATAATCTATTTACCCCCTCTATATTATCGTAGTCACTTGGACTAACAAACCGAAGAGAAAATTCAAAGAAACACGTCAATCATGGTTGAGATTCCATGAAGGAATGCTTCCCCGAAGAACTAGACGGAAAGCACTAAGGGAGACCCAACCAAGAGAAACCCTAGGATGTTTCGCTAGTAGTTCAATGATTGATTTAAATATTGCTATTCTAATGTAACTATAGAGATGTGAAGGTATATGTAACTATAGAGATGTGAATCATACCTTCGCTAATGCCCTTAAATAATATGATTATTTAATTGAACCTAATAAGATTAGGAAGGGAAAGATTGTAATGAAATAACAAATTGATAAGATCAATTAATTAGTTATAAAGACTTCTTAAATTATATTAGCTAATTAAATAATTAAATTATTTTATTAGGTTTGATGGAGTTAATTGATGAGATCAACTCTAGCCCAAGTCAATTAAATGGAAATTAATGAATGGGCTTTCTAATTAGTTTAAAAATCTCACTCCTATTTATTAAGTTCTATAGGAGTTCCCATTAATTAATCTTGTTGAATAATAATTGAAGTCTTCTAATGGAGTTAGGATAAAATCATATCTTTCAAAGATATGATTTTATGGTCGAATTATTTTGGAAGACTTTGATTGTAGCCAAAATTATTCTATCCATTTGAAAGTGATAGGATTTATCTAAGTTGGACTCCAATTAACCCTTCACTTACAACCACAAATACAAATACTTGGGATGAAATCTAGGCCATTGATCTCGGATTAAATCCCACCGATCTTATCCCTCCTGGACTTAGTACTAAAAAAACAAGGAGAAATTATATAAATACCCTATTTTTGGTAAACATACCACAAAATATGTTATTATCACTTTTGTACCTGTTTTTTTCCTTTTTTACGCTTCTGCATATTTTAAATATTATTTTTACGTTTTTTTCGTTTTTTTCTTCCTGTATTGTTTTATATGTTATATATATTGTTTTGATGTTATTTTTTTTGTTGTTTCGATGTTTCAAAACAAGTTTTACCTATTTTTACATTTTTTTCCTTTTTTTTTTCATGTATTGTTTTATATGTTATATATGTTGTTTCTTTGTTGTTTCGATGTTTCAAAATAAGTTGTTTTGAAAAAGTTTCACTCAACACTTGTTTTTTTAGAGAAAATGTTTCTTTTTTCCAACATACTTCCATGTTATCCAACATTTGTTCTCCAAACACAATTCGAAATTGTAAAGAATGCATAATCGGCAGCAATTAAGGTTCTAATTTGTGTTCTTGCCTGAGGCGTGGACCACATCCAGTAAGAGCCTGAGATCAACCTAAAGATTGGAACTTTAGAAAGAGCATACAAGTACCACCATAATTATTTGAATAAAGAAAAAACACAAATAAAAGAAATAAAGACAAGGAAAAAACTCTCATGTAAGGAAAAGAATAATTTATTTAACATGGGGTTATTTGTAAAATATGTCAATCCTGCGTAAATAGCAGGTCTTTTACAGGATAGGAAGGAAATGAAAATTATTTACTATCATGCATCTTGACTTTTAATGATGAAAATTGAAAACCACACACACATATATGGGTGTGTCATGTGTGTGTTTTCTCTTTCTGTATTTTTTTTAACCAAACATATCAGACAAGAAAATGGCTTGACTGAAGGAATAATTAAAGTGATATATATGTGAATAATGAGATGGGTCAAAAGAATAACTAATGTGATGTCAGATGTGGATAAATGTTATCCGCAAATAATACAATTGAGCATAACTAAGTTACAAAGACTTGAAATATTATTTTAGAACGGCCTTTTCCAAAGACAAAGTCCACAAGGAAAAACCATGAATTTTACAAACAAAAACCCTGTGTCACTACAGAAAGTGCATCGTCTACTATTCAACTATTCCAGGATGATAATGATATAGCACCATTATAATTACAAAGTATAGTGAAAATAAATATCAAAAATTTGAAAAAACAAGCAAAATAATCGTAATAAACTACTGTTTGAGATGGTGGATGCTTGACTGTCGCTCCGTGAACTAGTTGCCGTGCAAGTCTGGAAACACGGTTATTAAAAAAAATATAGAAATGTCTTTGATTAAATTCAACCTAAAGGGAAAAAAACACCCACCCACTCTTTGGAATCCAATTCCAGCTATCCATTAACAGCGCAAGCTGCCATTTACGCGGACTAATATGGGTCCCACTTTCTCATTTCTTTACCCCTCCAGTCAAAGTCAACTTTTTCCGGCAATATTGAACCAATATTTACATATATGTTTAAACCGGATGCCTATCCGGTTCACCCGAAAATAGACCGGTTTCATCGGCAGCCTTAGGCTCCAAACACTTGAAAGACGGCATTTTAACCGGTGTCTTGCTGGTACCACTACTCTCGCCGGCTTCCGCCACCACCTTGGGCGACCTCATCGACAACCCTCTCGTGAAAAAAACCCACCGGTCCGACTTTGCTGCCCGGTCGGACTTCTCAATCCTCCTATAGAACCTTCCACCCCGGTTGCTCCCGTCCCTTCTCGTACTCCCTTCTCTCGGCAACGTAGTCGCCGCACAGCTTCCTGTACGGTTCAAAACGGCCCGGTCCATCACCTCCTTCCTTACTCCTTCCGGTAACCTCAAAGTGAACCGCTCGAGATTCTCCCCCGGTTGGACCAACGAGTGCCCGGTCGAGTGAGATCTAAATTTCGCAAAACCCAACACTTTTGGCCTTCGTATAGACCAAGACCTCGGCGGTACAGTACTCGCTTGTCCTTGAGGATGATTTTCATCTACCTGTATAACAATTTCATCGTTTCCGTTTCTTGAATTGATTCGATCTAAATTATCATCACCGGTCGGCTCTGCGGGAGCCTGAGCCGCCGGTTCGTCATCCCCGGGCTGCGGAGCTAAATTAGCTCTGCAGACAGGGCAAGTGACGTGGGACTCGAGCCACGCGTCGATGCACTCGGGGTGGAACACGTGATCGCACTTGGGTAACAAACGCAGCGTTTCTTCCTCTTCGAATTCGTTCAAACAGACGGCGCACTCCAACGTCCCCTTCCCGATCTTGTGGTCCTTCACCTCAGAATACGTAAAAGTTGGGAAGGTTTCAATAACCGACGGGTCAAGACCACGCGCTGCCGCGGCGCGTCGGGCGCGTAACGAGAGTGCGCGGCGGACGCTGCCGGCGGCGCCTGAGGAATCGGAGCAGTGGCGGATGTAGATGGAGAAGAAACCCATTAAGAAGAGCGCAGCTATGAGAACAACTATGATTATTGCCATAGAAGGACTGAACCTCGCGTATGGATACTGCTCGCCATTTTCGGTTGTGGGTGGGCCCGGCTGAGCTCCCACGAAATTAATAATTAACAGGAAGAAGAAGGACAGAGAAACCATACCATGAAGATGATTGTGTGCCGGAGTTTTCATTCTATTTCGCCGGATAAATTTATCATAAATTTTTTCAGCCAAATATACTATTACGGTGAATTAACTCTGTGTTTTTTTTTTTTTTTCTATAGGTAGAGAACGGCGTAATAAAGGAAGTGGAAAAATAGGGAGGGGGCGGAGGGTAATAGGGTGGAAAGTGTCGTGATGTTCAAGGAAAAATAACAAATGGGACTATCAACTCTGACTTTATTTGGTTCTTGATGGAACTTTCTATACATTTTTTTCTTTATTCGTATTTGACGGGTTCCTTCTTCTTTTTCATTTGCCTGACTTCTTTGTCACTTATAAGGAAATAATTAGGAATATTTACAAAAACATCCCCTGAGGATTGGGCTAATTGAAAAAATGACCTATAGATTTACCACTACAAAAATTTGATGTTTGATTATATTTTAAATTTAAGAAGGTAAATTGTAATATTTCGAAAACTATTAGGTGAATTATTGAAATCTGTTTTGCTTATCGAGGAAGAAACGTAAGTAGAACCTCACAGAATTTTTTATGGTTTTCAAAATATTTTGGGTTCTTTTTGTAATTAGTCCGAACATCAGAGTTTTTCTTTTTTTTGTAATTATCTCAAATAATTACACAAGTACTGGGCAAAGGGGTCGCGAGTGGTGGCTACCCAACCACGTGGCGTTTTGTATGAGTTGAAATTGATTTAAGTACTTTTGTAGGTTGGTCTGGTCAGTTTATAAATTATAGATATAAGATACAACTGTTGTTTATAACTTTTATGTCTCCATTGGCACTGTAATTGGCACATTTTGAATTTAGGCTGCGTTCATATTGTTGACATATAATAACTAATGTTGAACAAGAATGGTGGAATCTATTTTGGAATTCTAGTCTCTTTAATTGTAGAATACAAATAATTTTCAATGCTTCAAGAAGGAGTACAAAACCAGTCACTTTATAATATAAATAACTTTGGAGTTACGGTGTGATTTTTTTTTTTTTTTTCATTTCACTTATTCTTTTATTACGAAAGAGTTTATTGACAAAAATTTTTTTTTTTCATTATAAGAACAAATTTTAAAAGCGTGATTAACAGGTCCGCCCATCATGGGTCACGGGGTGGCCCGTGTAAAATAATTTTTTTTATTTCTATAGGTGATTAGTATTTATTTTTATTAGGAAAACAATACATTGAATAAGTAGTCACTTTACTGCAAAGCTGATACATTGATACCTACAATCAAATAATGTGAAAAAAAAATCATTATTCATATAATGAAAAAAATATTTGTTTATTTGTTTTAATACTAATTATTTGTCTTTCTTAACATAACAAATGCGTTCAATTTTGAACTAAACATATATGACATTAATCCCTCATTCAAATTATAATTATCATTTTTAATTTTAATTCGAAGAACTTTTGGGGAATTTAGTACTCTTAAGATAGTATATATGAAGTTTCAAAATTTGTTAATTTATTACGATTATCTCTTTTTAATCAATGTGATTGTAATACAAATAATATAGTATATAATTGGTATCTCCATTCTCTTTCTTGCATAAACATAGTGTCAAAACAAGTTTATTGCCCTCATGATTTCAATAACTTTGACCTCTTCTTTGGAAATGACAACTGACAAGGGATACACGAATTCTTGAATTATAGATATACATGGATGAATTATTAATGTCCAATACATTAGTTATATAAATATGAAACTTATTAGTTATTACATATATGAATTAATAATGTTCAAACTTATTAGTTATTACATGCTTTAAGGTATCATTATTCATTCGTGACATTCTCTCACTTGGGTAGAGCAGATGAGACGGGTCTCTCAATTCTAATTCCCAGTACTGCATCACAACATTAGTGTCTTACTTTTCCAAACAAAAAAACACACCAAAAAAAAAAAAAGAAGTACTTTAGTTTTGTGATAGGTTGTATTTTCATTCCATCCACTAAGATTTTCTCAGAGAGTAGTGCTATCTTTTTTAAGTGAAAGTTGTATGTGTAGAGAAAAAGAAATGATTTTGTTAATGTGATGGAAAATCTTTTAGAGATATTGATTGTTTGTAAAAACTTTTGTGGAAATAATAGTGTATACTATAATGTAAGAAAATTGAATAAAAATAAAAAATTGAACCAAAAATAGGCAATATGAATTTCATTCTATACCTTTTTGTAATTAAGATTAAAAGAAAAATAATAAAAAAAGTGATAAATTAAAGAAATTATCGCAATTTCCCTTTATGGATTGAGAATCTTGTAATTTGTGATCGGCACTAATTGTTACAAGTTTCTGTTAAAAAAAAAAAGAAATTATCAGAATTTTTTTATATGAATAGGGGAGGAGAGAGAAATAAATAGTATAATTGAATATTGGGAAATGTGAGAGATAAAGAATTATTATTATCATTGGAAAAATTGAATTTGAATTATGAGGGGGAACTGTGAGAATTCATCATTCATAAATATAGTTTATAATTCCATCAAAATCCAACCAAATCTATTTATAAAAGAAATCAATGAAATTCGTGAAATGTTTGAGGATACTGGATTTTCATGGAATCCATTAAAATCCATGTTGAGGACCTCAAGTTTTAATGGAATCCTTAAAAATCCAAATTGAGGACACCTAAAATGTTATGGAATTCCAAATTCCATTAAACTTTATGGTTGATGACACCCCCGTTAAATTATTCAAATCTATTAATACTATGACCATGTCATGCGCCATTGGTAATTTATATTTATTATATTATTATTATTATTATATATATACTTATTATAAAAGTGTGAATGAGTTTGAAAGTTTCTTGAAAATTTTGATTTGCCAAAAATATCCTTATAGTAAAGTTATCTTTAAGGGCAATTAAGTAATTTTCTATATTGATTTTATTTTTATTCTTTTTATAATAGAATGGTGTCTCTTTGTAATCCAAACTCTTCTTATATGCTTTCATTTAGTTTTAATTCTCAGAATATTTTGAGTTTCTAAATAAAATTTATTTCATATTAAACTAGATATCGAGAGCTTTCCAACCATATGTCATAAGCATATATAAAAGACTTCATATGAGATAATTTTAGCATTTAAAGTTGAGTGTTATGTAAAAATGTACATTTATAATATTTTTCTTTAATTTTCTTAATAACTAAATACATCTACAAAAAGAAACATGAGTATGAATTTACAACAAAATGAAGATAAAAAAAATAAGTAAGATTAATTCATTTAGTTTTATTAAATAAACATGAGGACAAAATATATTTTCTGTATTTACTTTTGGTTGCAAATATCCCATAAAATAATAAATTTATCATCTCTCACCCTCCCTAAATTATGAGATAATTAAATGACATATTTTTTAGATACGTGAAGATGGGCATTTGAGACCATTGAGAATTACATTGAAATATATGTATTTCCAATAATAAAAACAATCAGTTTTAAGATTAGTAAAATATAAGTTCTTACTAAAATTTTGACTTTTTTTTATTATTCAAGCTTTATTCATTAATCTTTATCTATGTTTTTTTTTTTTTTGCAATAATGGATATACAATTTAACGAGCTTTAGATTCAATTTTTTTATTAATGCAAAAACTTGGGTTATCAAATTTTAGCATATAAAATTACATGATTATATAATTATTTATAATGCATCTAATTCCAAAAAATATTAAAAATAATATAATAAAGACACTTCCAACCATCAAAACTAAACAAGAGGAAATTTGATTGTAAACTAAACATAAAAACCTATATAGTTTTATACTTTAAGATTTTCTTCAATTAAGTTATATAAACAATTAGTTAATAATTCATTCAGATCTATACTTATTAAAAATAATTATATATTGAAACAATGTTGAAAATTTAACAATCATATAAACAATGTTATTCATGTACTCAAAATCTATAATTAGCTTGTGTAGTATATTAACTAATTTCTATTTAGGACAATTAAATAGTTTTCTATATTTATTTGTTTTTATTTTTTTAATAATAGGAGTAGTATCTATTTCTATTCCAAATATTCTTATATGTTTTCATTTAAATGTAATTCTTAGAATATTTTGAATTTTTATATAATATTTATTTTATATTAAGTAGATATCAAGAGTTTTCTAACCATATGTCATAAGCATATATAAAAAACTTCACATGAGATAATTTTAGCCATTTAAAGTTGAGTGTTATGAAAAAAATGTACATTTATAATATTTTTTTATTTTTCTTAATAATTAAATACATATTTAAAAAAAATATCAATTTACAACAACATGAAGACAAAAAATAAATAAATAAATAAGATAAATTGATTTAGTTTTATCTAAACTTTTGGTTGCAAATATCCCATAAAATAATAAATTTATCATATATCGCCCTCCCTAAATTGTGAGATAATTAAATGATACATTTTTTAGATACGTGAAGAATATGGGGGTTTGAAAACATTGAGAATTACAGAGAAATATACATATTTACAGTAAAAATAATATTTAGTTTTAAGATTAGTGAAATATAAGTTATTACTAAAATATTAAAAAATTATTTTGTTATCCAAGATTTATTCATCAATCTTTATCTATTTTTTTATTTTTTAATAACGGATATAAGATTTAATGTGATTTAGATTTAATTTTATTATTAATGCAAAATTTGGGTTATGAAATTTTAGCATGTAAAATTACACGATTAATTATTTATAATGAATCTAATGCAAAAAATAATAAAAGTAATAAAAAAACAAACGTCTCCAACCATCGAAACCAGAAGAGAGAAGATTTGATTGTAAACTAAACATAAAAACCTATAGAGTTTTATACTGATTAATTTTAAGTTTTTCTTGAATTGAGTTATATAAAAAGATTAGTTAATAATTCATTCAGAACTATAAATATTAAAAACAAATTATTTATTGAACATAATGTTGAAAACTTAACAATCATATAAACAATGTTATACATGTACTTACAATCTATAATTAATTTGTGTAGTATATTAACTAATTTTTATTTACAAGATATGTTTTATTATTTCAAATAAAATATTGATAAAGCAGAAACAAAGCATACATACAGAAAATGTCACTTGAAATAAATTTAACGAGGAAGACATTGAAATAACACCAAGGTATTAATAATATTTGAATAATTGAATATTTTATTAATCCATCAAATATTAATAATTATTTCATGAATTTTAAATATAGATTACTATTGAATGTCATACAAGGTGCTTTCATTTATGTTTGAGTAGACAGTGACTGTATGTATCGGATGTCCAATAAGTAAATATTCAACATTAATTGAATATGTAATAATATTATATTATAGATTACTTATCTCTCCATATTTTTATTTTTCCTCTTTCATTAATATATAGTTTGCATAGTATATGAAAATGGACCGTGGTTTAATAATTTATATGATATAAACATGAGACTTTTCTTTCAATTTTAATTTATTGACCATTTCCAATTGTATTGATTAGTTTATTTTATCTTTACTTCTAATATATAAATATTTAATTTAATTAGGAACAACGTGCGAGGGAGAATACTGTGTGGAGCTAAGGGATCATTAGGCCACATTTCATTTGATAGTGGGTGATGGTTTTCCGTGAGAATTGAAAATATGTTTGGTTGAATGTAAATTTTTGAAAATAAATTTAGGTTGAAAAATGAATTGATATTTGGTTGAGTATTTTTTCTAAAACATTTTTTGCACAAAAATACGTCATACAAATAAAAATATATTTTTATGTATTTGAAAATAATTTTATTTGTAAGTTTAAGATTGGCTTAACAATTAACTTTTAGTGAAAAGTGAGAGATATTGGTGTAAATTTGATAGATGTTGTTGAATGATGCGGTAGGAGAATATATAAGATAAGTAGCTTTAAAAATTATTAAAATGAGTTATTTTTAATAAATAAAAAACACTTAAAAAAATTCTTGATTTTATGAATAGTACAAAACTGAAAATATGTGTTTAGAAATGAAAACATATGAAAAGAAATTTCACTTGCTCATCACTCTTAACAAAAAGGCAAAGGCACGAGTGTTGAACCGAAAATTTAATGTTACAACTAAGTCGAGAGATAACACACATTTTGGAGATGGATAAAAAGATGAAGACATCCATACTTCAATCAATCATGCTTGGCTAAGAATTTATTAAAAAAATTACAAAAAGATCTCAAAGCCAGACATGAAGAAGAATGAGACACTTAAAAAACTAAAGCAAGAGTTGAATTGATGAAAATGAGTTATTGTAATATCTTTCTTTAATTATTCTTTAGTTTTTTTAATATCCATTGTATTTTATTCAATGATAATATCATGTAAGTATCGTGTTTCGAGTTCAAAATATTCTAACCATAGTTCACCTACAAAGAAGTTTAATTTTAATTTTGCAAATTTTATTTCAGGATCAAACTCATGAGTGGCATTTACTATATATAAAAAATAATTTAATAAAAAAATATGTCATTTATAAGATTTAAGTTTTTAATTGAATAAAAAAGAATTATTTGGATTACGTGCAACGCACGTACACCTAACTAGTACTATCCAAATGGCCCAAGCCTAACGAGCTAATTTTAGAGGGAAATGAGGTTTTCTTTGAAAATTTTTCCTTTTTTCCACAAACAAATACACATGTTACAAAATTTTTACTCAAAAATGACAATTTGAGAAAAACTTTCACAACCAATCAGACAACTTCTTGGTCCAAACTATCTTATTTGCTGCTTCATAAACTGTTAGGTGTTCAATCCAATGAATGAATCTACAGAGTTGGATTTTTTAGTACTTCTAAGACTCGTTCGAAAAACTTTATTGATCAGGATCAATTGTTTAGTTCATGTTTATCAATTGTTTGTGATCTTTGACTACAACTCATGATATTAATACAAACTCATTTTTTTCTCTTGCTCTTGGTTGATAAAGTTCAGGTCATGGGAGTGTAATTATATAATCCGGCCCAATTCTAATCCTGATGTGAATAATTATTGACGAATTTGTTCATGATTTGCATGAGTAATCTTTACATTTTCGCTTTTCATTCGGTATAATTTGGTCAATTCGGAAATTTATCCAGCTTTACCATCAATGCCAAATAAAAAATTGTCACCCTATCAAAATAATTACACATAACAATCATGCTTTCCAAGAACGTTTATCAAACTCAATTATATTACACAACCTTAACTTACCCAATATTATTTCACAATCTATTTAAAGTGATTCAGGTCCCCACTTGAATACACTGACATATAATTTTTATTTGCACAGATACTTGACAATATGTCTTTAGGGGTATTGTAAAAAAAGGCATAGTCAAGCCATTGACAACTTTTTAAGGCCTAACTTACTAGAAATAAGTTTTTGATGCCTCTTTTAAGGTAAAATGTCCATATTATCCTTCTACATATTCAGCTGTTGATTTGGCATTTTGCGTTTAAACGACTATAATCTTGTAAAATGACTATCGTCTTGTAAAACGATTGTAGTCGTTTTATTTGAAAATTTATCATATAAACTATTACATTCAATTTTCATTATTAATTAACTATTTGCCAATTTTCTAAAATTTTACTGTTTTAATACAAAGTCAACAATATGTACTGCTATATTTTATTTTGGAGATTGTATTAATGATAATTAAATAAAATAGATATAGCAACAAAATCGAAGCGGTGAGATAGTGCGTGAAATTCCAATATCCTCATACACTTCATATCATGATCTATATCGTAAATTGCTAAACCGCGAGATTTGCACGCACTAACTAGTGTTATTGTAGGTCTGCTAATGTACAATCGAGATGTGCACACAATAACCAGTGTTATGGTAGGGTCTGATGACGTACAATCAGATCCTCCCACGTAAAGAGAACAAGTATGTTCGGCTCTCCAAATCTAATAATATTGATCTCTCCTCAAATCGAATTCAGATAGATGCTATTCAATATGAGTTCCCACCAAATCTTCATCACTTTGCATATGCCCTAACCTCCACCCCACAAGAGATTTTAAGTCCCTTATAAGTAGGGATGGCAATGGGTAGGGTACCCACCAACTTAACGCTATCCATACCCGAACTCTATAATATTTATACTACTCGTACCTTGTAAGTCCAAGCGGCTACGATAATCTAGAGGGGGGTGAATATATTATCTCCATCTTTTTGATTATGCCCTCTTTTTCGAATCAAACAATCCAAGACAATAGTAAAGGTGTGGGAAGTAAACAACACGCGTCGATTTATAGAGGTTCAACCCACCTAGGGCCTAATCCTCTACCACCCCAGTATCTCCGGGATGGATTTCAAAAAGAAAAAAGATTTTATTAATTACCAAAATTAATACAACACCTTACAACATCACTTTGAAGATCACCACATTCTTCTTCAACACAACTTTGAGATTACCACAATCTCTCTTGAAGATTACCACAATCTCCAACGGCACCTTGTGAAGATTACCACAATCTTCAACCTTGAAGAATACCAAATTCTTCAACACCTCAATAAGAAGATTATCACAATCTTCTTGTACCTATCACCTAGATCATCCAAGTGTGTTCTTACCACAAGAACACTTACAAGGATATCTTGTGTTGAATGATAACCCAAAATCAAGATTACAACTCGATAATGAATATTACAATTATGAGTGCAAGTGTAATCAAGAAATAAGCCTAGACCTCAAGATGTGAAAGTGAAAGACCTTAGGCTATTACAACAAGAATCATAACAATGAAGAACAAATATATTTGCTTGAGTGTATCTTGTTGTGTTGTAGTATTCTCTCTTGTTGTTGTGCTTCAAATCTTCCTCTATTTATAGGAGATGATTAATCATTGATAGGCTCCTCTTGGGAACTAATTTCTACAAAAAAATTGCAATTAAAATCAAGATTATAGTTGTTACAAATCAACCCCATAAATTATGGAAAAGTTGTCTGCTGCACGACGGTTAGAATTTTTATGTCAAACCATAGGGCAACCGGTCGCGCACGAATAGAAGTTTGAAAACAATACAGCAAAATAACACAGGGTGACCGGTCCAGGGGGGTCGGACCGGTTGGGCAGGGGTCCGATCGGTCACCCACCCCTTGGGCCAGTCGCCCCTCCCCAAATTTTCATTACGGTGCGTTATGTAATGTTCCCAGGTACCCGTCGCCTTCTAGGTCGACCAGTCGACCTACGGATTTTTCTCAAACGTCTCGTTTCTGTTTCAAAACCAATCTTTCAGACACGGTTTGTCCGGTTGAACACGAGACAAAAGTGTTGTCCAATATTTTATCGAAAATAACCTTCAAGAAATACTCCGAAAAATAGTAAAAACATTTTAAACCGATCGGGAGTATTAGGACAACATTTAGAAACATTGTTTTGATGTAAAAGCATATTAACACAAAAATATTGAAAGTGTTGTCTAATTTTTGTCTAATATAAATTCGAATAAATACTCCAAAAAATTAGTAAAAACAATTTAAATCATTTAGAAGTATTTGGACAACATTCAAAACATTGTTTTGGTATAAAAACAAAATCATCAAAATCATGATCAAACCATTTATCAAACAATCTCCCCCTTTTTGATGATTACAAACCAAAATAATTTAACGATGTCGATTTTGAAAACAAAACAATTTTACCGGTTAAAAATAAACTATCCGTTGTGAGCGACAACATTCCACGCAACATTAAACACAAAGATGGGAGTATGTATATACAAAACATTTAACCAAAAGCTCCCCCTATCAACTGTTAGTCCAAGTGGCTACGATAATCTAGAGGGGGGTGAATAGATTATCCCGGTTTTTCAGATTTTGCCCTCTTTTTCGAATAATCAAGCAAGAATGAAAAACTAAAGTGTGGAAAATAAACAATACACGTCGATTTAAAGAGCTTCACCCCACCTAGGGACTACGTGCTCTACCACCCCAGTATATCCGGGATGGATTTCGAAAAAGAAAAAAATTATTAATTACCAAAATTAATACAACACCACCTTGAGGATTACCACAATCCTCTTACAACACCTTCAATGAGATTATCACAATCTTCCTTCAACACCTATGAAGGGTACCACACTCTTCAACACCTAAGATCACCCAAGTGTGCTCTTACCACAAGAACAACAACAAGGATATCTTGTTTTGGATGATTGAGAAAATTCAAGATTACAACTCTATAATACCAATACAAAGATTGAGTGCAAGTGTAATCAAGAATCAAAAGCCTAGACCTCAAGAGTGTGCAAGTGAAAGTACTTAGGCTAAAATACAACAAGATATGAAAGGGTTTGCTTGTATGCTCTTTGCCTGTATGTTGTGTTATATCTTGTTGCTTGAATGAAGCCTCTATTTATAGGAGAGGTCTTGGCTTAATTTCCAGACATAGGCTCCTCCTTGGGGAGTGATTTTCTGCAAAAGAAACCATTTAAAATCAAGAGCTGTTAGAAATCAATCCCACAAATTAGGCAAAAGCTGTCTGAAAATGCAACGGATAGTTTGCTGATAAAAGAGAGCTTCGACCGATCGCGCAGAGATCAGTTTGAAATGAGTTTGCTGCAATTTTTACACAGGGGGACCGATCGAGGGGGGGTTCGACCGTTCGCCCTTATGCTTGACCGGTTGGGGGTTGTCAAAAAACGAAACAGAGAAGTCTGCTCTTGAGGAGGGCTTCCCAGGTACCGGTCGCCCTAGGGTCGACCAGTCGCCCCTACCGGTCGACCCGTAGGTTGACCGGTCGCCCTCCCCTATTTTTCATACATCCCGTTTTCTGTTTCAAAACTCAACACAGGTACAGGTTGCCCTATAGGGCGACCGGTCGAGCCTGAAACAAAAGTGTTGTCCAATTTTATATCAAAAATAAACTCCAAAAAATAGTAAAATAGTAAAAATATTTTAAATCGATCGGAATTATTTAGACAACATTTAGGGACATTATTTTGGTATAAAAACACATTTGAACAAAATTATCAAAATCATGATAAAAATATTTTAACTTAACAAACTCCCCCTTTTTGATGATTACAAACCAAAACAATTTTCAAGAGGACGATATTAAAAATAAAACAATTTTCCGTTTTATGAGTAAACTATCCGTTTAAAAACATTTTACAAAAGTTCCCCCTATCAATAAGCATATTAATAAGAATGATAACAATAAGCTAGAAACACAAGCTAATACAAGATAACCAAAAATGTCAAGAGCTTAGAGGCTCCCCCTGTCACAAGTACTCATAATTCATGCCAACAAGTCCATAATACAACCATTGGACTAAGAGTACTTCACAACTTATGGCTTTAAATGGCCATAACTTATAGCTTCTTTCTTGAGCTTTTATAAGCTTCTTTGAGCTAATAAGCTAATTTCATGTTTCTCCCCCTTTGGAATCATCAAAAAAAATGTTAGGATGATAAAGTCATCAAACATGTATATCAAAGTGCGCCAAAGAGAGATGGGAGAATGTAATCATTTGATATCCATAAGCCCGTTTTGATTGTCAAGTTATGATCTCAAGAAACATATAAGACATTTAAAAGCATAAGAGTCATGATTAAGAAGGAAAATTCTTTGTGACAATTCATCGAACACCTTGTGGGCGTGAAAAATAAAAGAGGTTGTAAAAGGCCCTTGTAAATGAATAAAGCCAAAAACTTTCATCACCAAATCATTACAAACACAATGCAATACATCATAATGAATAAGCTCGTCATAATCATATGACATTTATAACAGGAAAATTACACAAAAGCCAAAAACTCAAGGGTTCAACCCGATTGAGCAAAAGAGAGTAGAATTCTTACCATTCAACGGTAAAGATGAGCAAAGATGATGATAATCGAGCTAAATTAAGTCAAAGATATGAAATACATGCAAGAAAACAAATTTGAAGTGAAATATGTGTGCAATTGGCGAAGGGAACGAAAGATAGAGAAAATAAGCCAAAATGGCTAAGTCTGAACACAGAGACGTTTAAATCCATAAAATGGCAGTGGGCGATTGGTCGACGGTGTGGGCGATCGGACGGGTCGGCAAGGCAAGCAACCGGTTGCCCTCACCCCACCAAACCACCGTACTGTCCTCACTTTTCCAAAATCCAAATTTTAACCAAAAATCCGATTTTTCACCCCTAAGTTTTAAAAACATGCAAAATACAAATGTAACCCTCATTCAATATGCATTATGCCTAACCGAGCTCGTATTGACGCAAAAGTCTCGGAAGATAGCGGTTTTGTAAAAATATCCACCAATTGATCTTGAGATGGTACGAAAGATATCTCAATTTTTCATTTACAAAACACAATCCCTTAGAAAATGATGTCGAATCTCAATATGTTTAGTACGGTTATGATGAACCGGGTTTTAAGCAATATTAATAGCGGATATGTTATCACAAAAGATAGGAACATTTTCAAAAGAACATTTGTAATCCGCTAAGGTTTGTTTCATCCAAAGAAGTTGAGTACAACAAAACGCTGCGAAAATATATTCGGCTTCGGCCGTTGAAAATGAAACACAATTTTGTTTCTTTGAAAACCAAGATACTAGGCAATCGCCTAAAAATTGACATGATCCGGAAGTACTTTTCCGATCATCAATATTTCCCGCATAATCCGAATCACTATAACCTTTAAGAGAAAATTTTTCATTCTTTGGATAAAATAAACCATATTGAATAGTGCCTTTCAAATATCGAAAAATCCTTTTAACGGCACTCATATGAGATTCTTTGGGATTGCTTTAAAAATGAGCACATAGGCATACGGCATGAAGAATGTCGGGTCTAGTTGCGGTTAAATAGAGTAAACTACCAATCATACCTCGATACTTTGATTCATCTATGGACTTGCCTTTCTCATCTTTGTCAATTTTGACATTTGTCGCCATAGGGGTAGAGACAGTTCTTCCTTCTTCAATGCCGAACTTTTTCAAAAGTTCTTTTGTATATTTAGAATGCGAAATGTAGATACCTTCTTGGCATTGCTTAATTTGAAGTCCAATGAATAAATTAAGCTCCCACATCATGCTCATTTCAAATTCACCTTGCATCAACTTAGAAAATTTCTTGCACAAAGATTCATTAGTAGCACCAAAGATGATATCATCAACATAAATTTGCACAAGTAAACAATCTTGCCCTTTTTCAAAAACAAAGAGAGTAGTATCAACTTTACCTCTTGTAAAACCATTTTGTAAAAGAAAAGAGCTAAGTCTATCATACCATGCACGGGGTGCTTGTTTTAAACCATACAAGGCCTTTTTAAGTTTATAAACATAATTAGACCTGGAAAAAATTTCAAACCCCGGAGGTTGTTTTACATAGACTTCTTCTTGAATGAAACCATTTAAGAAAGCGGATTTAACATCCATTTGGTAAAGCTTGAAATTTTTGAAACAAGAATAGGCAAGTAAAATACGAATAGCTTCTAAACGTGCTACGGGTGCAAAAGTTTCATCATAGTAAATACCTTCTTCTTGACAATACCCTTGAGCTACTAACCTTGCCTTGTTTCGAACAATGTTGCATTGGTCATCAAGTTTGTTCCGGAATACCCATTTAGTACCAATAATAGTTTGAGATGGAGGACAAGGTACCAATTCCCATACATCATTTCTTTCAAATTGATTCAACTCTTCTTGCATCTCCAAAAACCAATCCTCATCCTCAATAGCCTCCTTGGCATTTTTAGGCTCTTTTTGAGATATAAGAGTTTTCTCGGCAAATCCTCTTTGGGTCATCACTCGATCATGGGGATCACCAATAATAAGATCTTTTGGATGATCTCCTTTAAATTTCAATGCCACGGGAAGATCCGAAATGTCACCTCTATCTTCTTGAAGAACATTAAAAGTGGATGGTTGATCAATTGAAGTAGAAGGTTGATCATTTTGAACAACGGGTTCAATAATATCCTCTTCATCACTTTCATCATTGGGTATCCTTTCAACACCCGAAGCTTCATTGAATTTGACATGGATGGATTTTTCAACAACCCCACTAGTCTTATTGTAAACCCGATATGCTTTGCTTTTTGTAGAATACCCCATAAATATTCCTTCATCGGCTTTAGGATCAAGTTTGTCCAATTGATCCTTAGTATTCAAAATAAAACACTTACATCCAAATATTTTGAAGTAACTAATGTTTGGAGTTCTTCCTTTCCAAAGCTCATATGGAGTTTATTCATTTTAGGACGAATATAAACCTGATTAATGACATAGCAAGCGGTACTTACGGCTTCAGCCCAAAAATATTTTGGAAGAGAGAATTCATTGAGCATGGACCGACTCATCTCTTGTAGTGTCCCATTTTTCCTTTCGGCTACTCCATTTTGTTGAGGTGTCCTTGGAGCCAAAAATTATGTGCATATCCCTTGGTTTCACAAAAGACTCTAAATTCGCCATCAAATTCTCCACCTCGATCACTTCGAATAGACTTAATAGTATCTTCCTTTTCATTTTCAATAAGTCTACACAACTTAACAAACTCATTAATGACATCGCTTTTATTGGTAAGAAAAAGAGCCCAAGTATATCTAGAAAAATCATCGACAATAACGAAAGTGTAATGTTTTCCACTTAAACTAGCCGTACCAATATCCCTATACAAATCAAGGTGGAGCAATTGTAGGGGTTTGGTTGTGGAAATTTCATTTTTGGGCTTGAAACTACTTTTAACTAATTTGTCCTTTTGACAAGTGTCACATAAGCCAAGATTTTCAAAATTCAATTTGGGTAGTCCTTTTACATGTTGGTTTTTGTAAATATTTTTCAAATTCTTGTATCCAACATGTCCAAGTCGCCTATGTCATAAACTAGTTAAATCATTATTGGCGACAAGACAAGAAACATTTTGACTAACCAAATCACTTGTACTAATTTTGTAAAGATTGCCTTTTCTATTTGCTTCACAAATAATTTTACCATTTTTAAGAATAAGGCATTTTTTTTTATTGAAAGAAATATCATAATTTGAATCGCAAAGTTGGCTAACACTTATCAAATTAAACTTAAGCCCTTCTACTAAAAGAACATTACTAAGAGAGAAAGAAGAGTTACCAATTTCTCCATTTCCAAGAATTCTTCATTTGCCATTGCCGAACATGACCATACCCTCTTCTTGGAGCTTGATGTTGGTAAAAAGTTCTCTCATCCCGGTCATATGGCGTGAACATCCGCTGTCCACTAGCCATTTTAAATCTTCCATGGTTGTTATAGCCCCTATTACCTCATTATTTTCATCGTCTATGGCTATAAGACCATGTTCGGTTTCTCCTTCCTCGTCGGTTATTTCAAGTAGTTCATCCCAAGTTTTGACCTCCGCATTTAGAGCCTTCTTTTTTGAAAAAGGCTTCTTTTTCTTTTATTCCTCCTCATCGAGTTTTGGGCAATCGGCAATGAAGTGCACGGATTTTCCGCATTTAAAGCAAGCATTATCTCTTGGTTTTTTATTCACAAATTTTGCAAATTTTCGAACAAGTGCGGTCGTCTCCTCATCATCATCATCATTATCATAGTATGCATTATTAGAAGAAGAAGCAAGACCTTTAGGAATAATTTGCATACCCGATTGATTTATGGATGGTTTGGAATTTTTCCTTTCCTTGAGATAGACTTCATAGATGAGGAGATTCCCGATGAGCTCGTCGAACTTGAGTGTCTCAAGATTTTGTGCCTCCGTGATAGCCGTCACCTTTTCGGACCATGAGCCGGGAAGAGCATTCAATACCTTAGTCACCTTGTCTTATTCGGAGATGACTTTACCGAGGGCCACAAGAGGATTGACAATGTTGTCAAGCCTTTACACCATCTTAGAGATGCTTTCACCATCATGCATGTTAAAGTTTTCAAAATCTTTAACAAGCATGGTCTTTTTTGCTTGCTTGACCTTCTTAGTCCCTTCATAAATAGTCTCCAATTTTTCCCAAACTTCATGTGCCGACCTTATGCCTCTTATGCGATTATACTCGGTGGTGGTAAGAGAATAATGCAAAATATTTAAGGCCTTACCGTTTAGAGAGAAGGCCTTCTTGTCGTTTTCATCGAACTCCTTGAAAGGTTTAGGAGCCGAGGTGACGTCCTCCAATTTCTTGGTTGGTTGAGCAACTCCTTCAATGACTACATTCCAAATGTCAAACCCACACCCTTGTAGAAAGCACTCCATACGGTCTTTCCAAAATGCGTAGTTGTTGGCGTCAAATAGTGGTGGCTTGTTGGTGGAGGCGCCGGTGGTGAGATAAGCGTCATTCGTAGCCATGGATCTTTCCTCTTTACTCGGAACGAGCTAGCCAAAGAGTTTGGCTCTGATACCACTTGTTAGTCCAAGTGGCTACGATAATCTAGAGGGGGGATAAATAGATTATCCCGGTTTTTCAGATTTTGCCCTCTTTTTCGGATAATCAAGCAAGAATGAAAAACTAAAGTGCGGAAAATAAACAACACACGTCGATTTAAAGAGCTTCACCCCACCTAGGGGCTGCATGCTCTACCACCCCAGTATATCCGGGATGGGTTTCGAAAAAGAAAAAGAATTTTATTAATTACCAAAATTAATACAACACCACCTTGAGGATTACCACAATCCTCTTACAACACCTTCAAGGAGATTACCACAATCTTCCTTCAACACCTATGAAGAGTACCACACTCTTCAACACCTAAGATCACCCAAGTGTGCTCTTACCACAAGAACAACAACAAGGATATCTTGTTTTGGATGATTGAGAAAATTCAAGATTACAACTCTATAATACCAATACAAAGATTGAGTGCAAGTGTAATCAAGAATCAAAAGCTTAGACCTCAAGAGTGTGCAAGTGAAAGTACTTAGGCTAAAATACAACAAGATATGAAAGTGTTTGCTTGTATGCTCTTTGCTTGTATGTTGTGTTATATCTTGTTGCTTGAATGAAGCCTCTATTTATAGGAGAGGTCTTGGCTTAATTTCCAGACATAGGCTCCTCCTTTGGGAGTGATTTTCTGCAAAAGAAACCATTTAAAATCAAGATTATAGTTGTTAGAAATCAATCCCACAAATTAGGGAAAAGCTGTCTGAAAATTCAACGGATAGTTTGCTGATAAAAGAGAGCTTCGACCGGTTGCGCAGAGATTAGTTTGAAATGAGTTTGCTGCAATTATTACACAGGGGGACCGGTCGAGGGGGGTTCGACCGGTCGCCCTTTTGCTTGACCGGTTGGGGGTTGTCAAAAAATGAAATAGAGAAGTCTGCTCTTGAGGAGGGCTTCCCAGTCACCAGGCGCCCTAGGGTCGACCGGCCGCTTCCCCTATTTTTCATACGTCCCCGTTTTTTTCTTCAAAACTCAACACAGTGCAGGTTGCCCTATGGGCGACCGATCGAGCTGAAACAAAAGTGTTGTCCAATTTTATATCGAAAATAAACTCCAAGAAATACTCCGAAAAATAGTAAAAACATTTTAAATCGATCGGAAGTATTTAGACAACATTTAGGGACATTGTTTTGGTATAAAAACACATTTGCACAAAATCATCAAAATCATGATAAAAACATTTTAACTTAACATCAACATGCACAACAAGAGTAATATAGAAGCAATCAACCAAAAGCTAAAAGCTCAGCTTTTATATATTGAGCTTAAGAATCAAGAGCTTAGAAGCTCCCCCTGTCAACAAAACATCATTAGACATGAATATGAGTCCATAATACATCAAATGGACTAAGTATAATCCACAACTTATGGCTTCTAATAGCCACAGCTTATATCTTCTTTTCTCGAGCTTATTTTACCTTCTTTGAGTTAATAAGCTTATAACTTGTTTCTCCCCTTTGGAATCATCAAAAAGAATGTTAGCACGATAAAAACATCATAATATCATATCAAAGTACGCAACTTATCCGATGTATCGAGCTATTTGAACATTGAAACTTATAAACCAAATAGGAGGGAAAAGTCGATCATATGACTTGTAGAAGCTTATCAAAACCCATTTGATTTGCAAAACATGATCTCTATAAATATATAAGACTTTTGAAATCGAGAGAATCATGTAGGTGATGAATTTTTCATTGAAACGTTTTATGAAACACTTAACGGGCGTCAAAAATTGAAGAAGATATATATTGCACTTGTAAATGTAATCAAGCCAAGTTTTTCATCACCAAAATCAATTTTACAAATATAATCCAACAACAATCATCATTCACAACACAATTATACAAGAATTCCAACAACAATCAATACATAGGCATTTTCTCAAGGGTTCCACCCAATTGAGATAAGGGAGTAGAATTCTTACAATTTAATCGGTGAGGATGAGTAATAATGATGATAAACAAGCAATATAATCTCCAAAATATGTAATTTATGCAACAAAACTCATTTGAAGTGAATTGTGTATGAAATTTGCAAAGGGGACGAAAGTTGTGAGAAATAAGCCAAAATGGCAGAATAAAAGAACAGAGACGATTTTAACCATAAAATCACAGTGGGCGACCGGTCAGGGGCATGGGCGACCGGTCGAGGTGTTGGGTTATCGGTTGGCCTCTCCCCTGGCAGTCCACTGGTTCAGTATGTTTTGCAAAACTCCAAAATTTGATCCAAGAATCCAATTTTTCGCCCCTAAGTTTTAAAAATGTGCAAAATGCAAACGTAAACCTCATTCAATATACATTATGTCATAATCAAGCTCGAAATAAGGTAAAATACTCGGCGGTAAATGGTTGAAAATAAATGTCCGCGAGTTATCCTTGAGACGGAATTAAACACATCTCAAATTTACGTTTAAGAAACACAATCCCTTAAAAAATATCGAATCTCAATATGTTTAGTTTGATTATGACGAACCATATTTTGAGAAATTGTAATCACTGGACTTGTTATCCCGAAAAAAATTGTGAATGTTTTAAAACATTGGATAAACAAGCTATAAGAAGAAGTGTCTTTCAAATATTTGAAAAAGGCACTTTTAAGAGATTCGTGGGAATAGTTTTGAAGTCGAGCATATAGACATAAGGCATAGAAAATGTCGAGTCTAAAAGGGTAATAAACGAAGATAAACATACCTCGAATTTGTTTGTCAATCAATATGTCTTCTTCAACCTTTGTCAATTTTTACATTGGTAGCCATAGAGGTTGAGAAGATTCTTCTTTCTTCAATGCTTAACTATTTCAAAGGTACTTATGTATACTTTGATTGTGAAATATAACCATCTTCTTGGCATTGTTTAACTTGAAGTCCAATGAAGAAATTAAGCTCCTCCATCATGCTCATCTCAAATACACCTAACATCAACTTATAAAACATCTTGCACAAACATTCATAAGTAGCACCAAATCAACTCAAATTTGCACTAATAAGCAATCTTGCCCTTTTTCAATAACTAAGAGAGTATTGTCAACTTTACCTCTTATAAAATTATTTTGCAAAAAAATAGCTAAGTCTATCAAACCATACATGGGGTGCTTGTTTTAAACATACAAGGCCTTTTATAAAAATCATTTGGCCTAAAACAAATTTCAAACCCCGGTTATTTTACATAGACTTCTATTTGAATAAAACCATTTAGAGAATTAGATTTAACATCCATTTGGTAAAGCTTGAAATTTTCTTAAAACAAGAATAGGCAAGTAAAATGCGAATAGCTTCAAAACATGCTACGGATGCAAATGTTTCATCAAAATCCATTACCTTCTTCTTGACATTACCTTTGAGCTATTAACCTCCCTTTGGTCATCAAACTTGTTCCAAAATATCAAACAATTTCTGCAAAATCTTAACAAGATATCTTTGCACAAGAGCATATTAATATCGAATAGTAGAGATACAATAACAAGTAACACATACTATGTTTTCAAACAAATCATCAAGAGTTTCATAAAACATATAAGTTCAAATAAGCTTATAGGAAGCTATATAAGGTCTCTTTTGAAATTTGAAAATCCAAGAGCATATAGTTGAGACCTCATTTGAAAGAAGCATTTGAACAAGAGTTTTGACAAGAATGAATATGAGCAATCAAATGCATAATTTTGATATAATGAGAAAATCAAATGTTTTATCAAAATAAAATATAATCCTTTACAAGTCTCGGATAAAACAAGCTTTAGAGAATAGTGCCTTTCAAAAATCGAAAAATTCTCTTAATGGCACTTATGTGAAAGACTATGAAATATCTTGAAATGCAAGCACATAGGCATATGACACATATATATATCGAGTCTATAAGATGAATACCAATAATGAACGTACCTAGATAGCTTATGTCTCGCTTGTCAAATAATGAGTAGATAACTATTGATGAAGATATATAAGTCCTACACAATTCTTAGAATAAATGTTGCCCAAAAACATATCAAATAGAATTGTAGGCTAAGGCAATAAAAGATATCACAAATATATTATGCATTATAAGTCCATAAGATATAATGAACATACAAGTCATTTAAAATACACAAGAGTTTTAAAAACATCATGCAAGGTCTTATTTTTCAAAATATTTTGAAAAACACAAATATATATTGAAGACTTTAATTTAAAAAAATATTTGAAAACTCATTTTGAAAATATAGGCACAAATAAAAACATGCATAATAACAAAATAAAATGCATATATAAATAGGGAGATACGGTTTACCAATTACGTCATTTCCATGGGTTGTGTTGTTCCCATTGTTGATGATATCTTCCCCTTTGAAAATCATCTTGTTGATTATAGCTCTTCCTATTGCTCCATTTCCAATGATTGTGTCCTTCCCATTGTTGATAGTGTCTTTCTCTTGGAAATTTCATTGTGGTGATGTCTTCTTCTATGATTGAATGAGACGGTCCTTTGATGTCTCCTTGGCGTCATGAATTTCCCTTGAGTATTATTCCGCCGGGTACCTAATATGACATTGTTTTATGGTACCCTCAAGTGTTTGGGTCCTTTGGGATTAGTTTTGAGACTTTTAGGTCTCCAACAATAATTAGAGTTATTTCTAGCCCGACAAGTATTTACCGTATGACCCTTCTTACCACAATAGAAGCATGTAATAATTCTAGAAGTGTAATGACCAACATGCTTAGAGACTTGACTATTTTTCATATGATTAACAATATTTGGCTTATGATCAAGTCCTTTATCACGATTATGAATATCAACAATATTGGACATTTTATTGGTACTCAAGTTGAATTTTGATAAATCCTTTTTCATGCAATTAATATCCTCAACAAGAGTACTATTTTCTTTCTCAAGATTTCTAACCTTATCTAGAGTGGTGGTGTGAGCACATGATAATGATTCATAAGAAGTGAATAAGCTATCTTATCATTTTTCAAAACATTGAATTCCTTTTTCAAATTTTTGTATTTAACAAGTAGGCTTTGGAATTCATTTTGAAGATCATCATAATTATTTTGCAAATCACTATAATCATTATGTAATTCACTATCATAGGAAGTAGAAGGTTTACTTACCTCATTCTCTTCGAAGCCCATAAGACAACGTTCATTTTCATCGTCGTCGGAAGTTGTAGGAAGCTCATCCCAAGTTGTTGTATCCCTTTGAGAAGTAGATGCTTTTGAGTCGCTCCTTTCATTTGCATATACTTCTTCTAATTTTCTCCATACTTCATGTGCCGATTTAATTCCTACAACATGATCATATTCCAAAATGGTAAGTGAACAATAAATAACATTAAGAGCTTTACCATTTAAAGAGATGATTTTCTTTTCTTCATCATTGAGCTCCTTGAGAACTTTGGAGGTGTAAGGTGTGTCTTTCATCGGAATGGATTCAACATTGACGACCGTGTTCCAAATATCAAACCCGCAATCTTGTAGATAGCATTCCATTCTTTCTTTCCAAAATGTATAATTTTTGGAATCAAATAGTGGTGGCTTGGTGGTGGAGGCGCCGGTAATGTAGACTTCCTTCATAGCCGATGATCGTTCCTCTTTACTCGCGATGTGGAACGAGCTTGCCAAAGGGTTTGGCTTTGATACCACTTGTAAGTCCAAGCGGCTACGATAATCTAGAGGGGGTGAATAGATTATCTCCATCTTTTCGATTATGCCCTCTTTTTCGAATCAAACAAGCCAAGACAATAGTAAAGGTGCGGGAAGTAAACAACACGCGTCGATTTATAGAGGTTCAACCCACCTAGGGCCTAATCCTCTACCACCCCAGTATCTCTGGGATGGATTTCAAAAAGAAAGATTTTATTAATTACCAAAATTAATACAACACCTTACAACATCACTTTGAAGAGCACCACACTCTTCTTCAACACCACCTTTGAGATTACCACAATCTCTCTTGAAGATTACCACAATCTCCAACGGCACCTTGTGAAGATTACCACAATCTTCAACCTTGAAGAATACCAAACTCAACAACTCCTCAATAAGAAGATCACCACAATCTTTTTGCACCTATCACCTAGATCATCCAAGTGTGTTCTTACCACAAGAACACTCACAAGGATATCTTGTATTGAATGATAACCCAAAATCAAGATTACAACTCGATAATGAATATTACAATTATGAGTGCAAGTGTAATCAAGAAATAAGCCTAGACCTCAAGATGTGAAAGTGAAAGACCTTAGGCTATTACAACAAGAATAATAACAATGAAGAACAAATATATTTGCTTGAGTGTATCTTGTTGTGTTGTAGTATTCTCTCTTGTTGTTGTGCTTCAAATCTTCCTCTATTTATAGGAGATGGTTGATCATTGATAGGCTCCTCTTGGGAACTAATTTCTACAAAAAAATTGCAATTAAAATCAAGATTATAGCTGTTGGAAATCAACTCCATAAATTAGGGAAAAGTTGTCTGCTGCACAACGATTAGAATTTTGCTGTCAAACCATAGGGCGACCGGTCGCGCACAAATATAAGTTTGAAAACAATACAACAGAATAACACAGGGTGACCGATCTAGGGGGGTCGGACCGGTCGGGCAGGGGTCCAATCGGTCGCCCACCCCTTGGGCCGGTCGCCCCTCCCCAAATTTTCATTACAGTGCGTTCTGTAATGTTCCCAGGTACCGGTCGCCTTCTAGGTCGATCGGTCAACCTCCAGGTTTTTCTCAAACGTCTCGTTTCTGTTTCAAAACCAATCTTTCAGACACGGGTTGTCCGGTTGAACACGAGACAAAAGTGTTGTCCAATATTTTATCGAAAATAACCTTCAAAAAATACTCCGAAAAATAGTAAAAATATTTTAAACCGATCAGGAGTATTAGGACAACATTTAGAAACATTGTTTTGATGTAAAAGCATATTAACACAAAATCATTGAAAGTGTTGTCCAATTTTTGTCTAAAATAAATTCAAGAAATACTCCGAAAAATTAGTAAAAATAATTTAAATCATTTAGGAGTATTTGGACAACATTCAAAACATTATTTTGGTATAAAAACAAAATCATCAAAATCATGATAAAACCATTTATCAAACATACTCGTCCCAAACCCAATTAAGAAACTACATATATTACCCATACCCATTCCAAATCTATTTCCCGATACCCGTTTACTACCAATACCCGCCTAAAACCCGTTTATTTTATATAGAATTTATAATTATATGAATATTTAGATAACTATTAAATGGACACCCTACCAAAAACTAATTATTATATAAGAAAATGCTAATATGTTAAATTCTTAATAAATATAACAACTAACCATTTTAATTTTGTAAGTCACTACAAGCTATCATCATTCATAGACTAAATCAAAAGCATCACATAAATACAAATATAACCAATACATTCCTAAAACCGTAGAATCAACATAGCACATCATTTAATTTATAAAACTATACCATGAGACCTGTAGTTTTATCAAGCTTGGCAAAGATATCACAGAGTTGATATAATCACAAATTCAAAATAAATAACAACATTATATATTCTTTTTACAAAACAAAAATTTATGTTGGGCTTCTATGAAGAAATGTATAATGTTAGATGAAAAAAATTAATGGAAGTTAATAAGAGCTAAATGAGTTCGGGTAGTGGTGGGTATCCGAGGGGTAAAACCATACCCCATACCCATCTCAAATTCAAAAAAGACTACCCATATCCATCCCATTAGGGTCTGTGCGGTTGGGTACCTGCGTCTATCCATCTTGCTGCCATCCCTAGTTGTAAGCCCCCTAGTTTGTGTAGACCCTTATGATCAAAGTTCTAGTTGAGCACCCACAAGAAGAATGTAATGCAAATTTGCATCTTTATTTGTATTGTATGTTCGTTTATATACATTTTTGGACGAAATAGTTTTAAATTGAGCCAAACACGACGTAAAACGTTATAATTATGATTTAGTTCATTCAAACATCAATTGGATACTTAGTAATGAAACTCCTCTCCCAACTCATGTATTGTTAGAAGTTTATTTCTAATCAACTTATATTTCACTATACATTGTAAGTCAATATTTAGAATCTAAAATACAGTAAACTTGGTAGTATTAGTAGAGTACGATGAATTGTACATAATGATGTTCATCATCTTATTCATTGTAATGTTAGAGTTATATTCCCCAAATTATTGCAAGTCCCATACTTAGAATGTAAAACATAGTATATTATTATAGCTAATATTAGTCGTTCAGATAATAATGCAAATTAATTTGAATTTATTACCATTTATTAATACGACTATAGTCTTGTAAAATGACTATAGTCGTCTTGATAGAACAACTATAGTCTTTTCAAAAAGACTCAAGTCATTTTACAAAAATGACTATAGTCTTGTAAAACAACTCTAGTTGTTTTTGTAAATTTGCATATCTTTTTTGTATTATTAATTTTTCTATAAATCTTTGAACGAAATAGTTTGAGATCAAGTCAGACATGACTTAAAACGTTATAATTATGATTTAGTTTTATTTATATAATGTTAGAAGTTTTATTATCGGATATTGTTGTAAGTCGAATATTTAGAATCTAAAATACAGATACATTGGACATTGTTCGTAGAGTACGATGAATTGTATATAATGATGTTCATCATCTTATTCATTATAATATTAGAGTTAGATTCTCCACATTATTTTAAGTCACATACTTAGAATGTAAAACAAGTATATTATTTTTATAGTTAAGAATACTCACTTAATATTATGTCGTTCAGATAATAATGCAAATTAATTTGAATTTATTACAATTTATGAAAACGACTACAGTCTTGTAAAATGACTATAGTCGTTTTGACAGAACGACTACGGTCTTTTCCAAAAGACTCATGTCATTTTTTTAAAATGACTAGTCTTGCAAAACAACTCTGTTTTGGTAAATTTGCATATCTTTTTTGTATTATTCATTTTTCTATACCTTTTTTGACGAAATAGTCTGAAATCAAGTCAGACATAACTAAAATGTTATAATTATGATTTATTTTATTCATATAATGGTATGAGTCTTATTATCGAAGATTATTGTAAGTCGAATATTTAGAATAAAAAATACAGTACACTTGGATATTGTTAGTAGAACACGATAAATTGTGTACAATGATTGTAATGTAAAATACGGTACAATGATTTGCATTATGTCGTTCAGATAATAATGCAAATTGATTCCAACTAATTATAATTTATAAAAAATTACTTTATAAAAATGATTGTAGTCTTGTGTACAAACTACAATCATTTAAAAACAAGACTACAATCGTTTTACAACGAATTTAGTCGTGTTATAGAAATGATAATAGATAATCAATGTTTATTTCCTTTAGAAGTCGATTGAGAAAGATACTAGTAGCTTCAAGTTGTCTTTGAGTTGAAAATTCTCTTTCTTATTCATTTTCTTTTTCTTCTTTTCTCGTTAATGTGTTGCTTCAGTATTTCTTCCATATTTCCTTTTTTTTTTCATTTTGATTGAATTTCAAACTTCATGTTTGTGTTTGTTTTCTAAAGGCTTAACTTGGAGGGTATAATTGGAAAATGGAAATGAATAGCTTTTATTATTTTTTTTAAAGCTTGAATCTAGTCAAAGGGAATAAAAAAACATTCCTATTTGTTAAAAGGCTAAAACCAGCCATTTCCACGTCTTTACTATCCCTTTCTTATAATCAATGTCTAGGCCTGTTCACAACCACCCGGCATATGTTATATTTTTCCATCTAAACCCAATGGGCTCGAGTCCTTAAAGTGGATCCACTCTTCGTTCTTAAACTCTTGCCATTTCTATTTAATGTAATCTTCTATAAATACTTGTTTTGTCAATTGAACATCACAACGATTTGAAATGTCAACTCAACTAAAATTATTACTGCCTTCAAAGTTGAGCTTTCTTTTGACAAAACTATAATATTTTCTACAAGTTATGCATGCATTTATGCACATATTCAATTGATTCTTCAAACTGGGAAACGGAATATACATATAAGGTGATTCCATACTGGTCCATATTAAATTCAAACGCTAACCAGAGTTAGATGTATTAGCTGGATATCATCAGCCAACATGTACGACCCTAACCCAATTCCTAACAAAAAAAATAAACAAGTACTAATAAGCATAACACCTGTGTTAACTAACATTGACTTGTAAACTCTGCCTTGCCGGTGAATCAGGAAAACAAAAACTCTAGAAAATCAAAATCCATGACAAACAAATTTACATGATACTGCAACTATCAGTATTCTCATCACTGAAAATATGAGTATATTGGTCATTAGCCGCCATAGGTGGTGGTCCATAATTCATGGCAGGCTGCGGCCTTGCGTACATCGAAGGTTGGAAGGCGCCGTCATGCCTCTGTTGATTTTGATTCATCATCATCATCATATGCGCCATTTGCTGTTGGTTATAAGCAGGGTGGATCCCCTGTCCAGGCCCCCCTCCGAAATGCCCCATATTATTATTCATGGCTACCGGCCTCTGCATTGCCTGAAAATCCCCCACTTGTCCTATTGGAACCGTAATTCTACCACCTTCTCTATGATCCTCGTTCATCTCATTGAAGCGATCGTGCTGTTTTTTATCCGACTTTGGACCTCGATCAAAATTCTCTCCCCCTTTCTTACTCCATCCATCGTTGTTTTTTCCACCACCACCACCCTTGCCATTTGTTTTGCCGTTTTTACCTTCTCCCGCTACAAATTTGCCATTTTTACCACTATTTTTCCCGCCCTCATTGTGATTTTTTCCTGCCATATTGTGACTCTTTCCTACATTATCAATATTTCCGCCACCAGCCTTCTTTCCAAACATGCCTTTAAGAAGCATACTCATCCCACCACCACCTTTCTTTCCGTTCTCATGGCCGTTTTTGCTGCCCTTCGGAGATGCTTTCTTTGCTTTGTGTCCATTATGTCCCTTAGCAAAGGGTTCTACTTTGCTATGTGATTGATGAGCAGCAAAACCTTCATCAAATTCATCATCAAACTCATCGTCATCCTCATCAGACTCGTCAAAATCATCATCATCGTCATCTTCATTGTGTTGAGGCAACTTGAACTTGACAGAATGTTGTTCCTTGCCCAAAAACCTAACATCTTTTGACCCTTTATTCTGATGCATCATCTGCACAGGAACTTGAAACCCACCCTTGTGCTGATCCTTGAGACCCTTCAGAGTTTTTGTATCTTTACCACCATTGGTTTTTTCAATTTGGATGTTCTTGAAGAACTGGTTGTTCATGACTGAAAATTGGCCTTTCTGTGGCCCCCATAGCTCAGCATGTTTGCCTGCCTTCTCAAGCTTATTCATGAGGATTGCTGGATCAACATTTCCTAACACAGTCACCTTCCCTTGCTCCACATCTATATTTACCTTACTCACCCCTGTTTTTCAAGCAAACACACAAATAAATCTAAAAATACCCCAACAACAATATTTTCTGCAAAACTGAAATAAACTACTAGGCTAAGATAAATCAGATCAAAACTGGTAGAGAAATTCAACTAAAAATACCCTTAATCTTTCGCAGCTTCTTTTTGACCTTATCCTTACATCCATCACAGTGTATGTTCACTCTCAGAACACATGTCTGCAATTATTATTCAGAAATCAACACAAATTCAACATAATAAGTAATTAGAAAGAAATTAAACAAAAATAAACTCGACAATTCAAAAACACCCCCATAACTCAGAATCTATTATGCACTGCCTAACAAACACAGTAAATTAAGTCAGACGAGCTCCATAAAATTAAATTCGGCAAGCATTCAAATTACCAAAGCTAACCATGAATTAGGTCGTAGAGGAAAATTACCTGAATCTTCAACATGTCCTGCTTACTCATTCTGCTGGGTCCAAGCCAAGAGAAAACTATATGGAATTTTTTGCAAAAAAGATATTTTTCCTAAAAGATGAAGTTTCAGAGAGGAAAACCTAATTGCGGACTCTTAACAAAGAGAAAAGAGAAGTAAAGGGAAACACCATATTTGTATATCCAGAGAAGGCGGTCCCCTAAATTTAAAAGGCGGTCCGACAGCAGCAGCACTGCGCACAGTTTCTTTCTTACTTTAATAAGAAATAAGTTGGATCATTATCTTCCACTACTTTTTTTAAATAACTATTTTAAACATACATATTTTTTCAAATTTAAATCTATTTTTTTAGGAAAAATTAAATCTAAATTGTATATTATAAAATCCATTATTTTTGGGAAAGTTAGTGATGAAGATATGATATATCTTATATTTTAGAAAATGATTTGTGTTTATAAGTCATTTATTCTGATTCATCTTTTAAAGTTTTCTAATTAAGTTAAGACTTCTAGTTTGGTCTTATAAATAGTTGTTTTACTATTATTTTAAGGGTGGCTGGATATTATTAATATTTTGAGATTTAATCTCTTTTCCAAAGCATTGTTTTTTTATGTTTTTGCAAAATATATACAACTTTGTGTCTTTCTCTTTATCTTTGTGAGCTTCCGCATGCATGAGGTAGTCTCATGTTAGACGGTCTAATAGTTATACGAATTTAGCCTAATCGATCCACCTAACCCGCGAACCCAGTGACCTAGCCCCAACCTAGGCCCAATGAGTCAGCGGCGTCTAATACTTTTTAAGAGACCTAATAATATAATTGAGTGAGACTACTAATATTTTTTTTATTAAAAAAACTAATACTTTTCAGGGAAATTACTAAAAATCTTTCATAGAAAAAACTATTATTTTTCAGAGTAACTACTAATATGTTTCACAGGGACGACTAATACATTTTACAGAGAAAATTATTATGCTATTAAATATTTTCAAGTGAACTATTTACAAATATACTTTTAAGATCAAAATCTAATACTTTTCATTTCTCATAGTACTATATATCACTATCCAATATTATAGAACTAATACTTTCAAGTGAACTATGTACTAATATTTTTCAAAGAAATTGTTAATATTGACCTATGGATATCACAAAAATGTCATTGTTAATTTACATAAATGCCAGCGAATCAATTTTAGGAACCGTCCAACGAATTTTGGCTCGTTAGACCGTATGATATGAGTTTTTGTTTTTTTGTGAGGGAGCGGACAAAGCTTCCTTTCCCGTATTTTTCTCGACTACTTATGTATTTATGTTGTCCTTTTTTGTATATTGGTTTTAAATTGATTGTCATGTACAATTTTCTAAAAGAAACTAATTAATTTTTTTCTTTTTTTTTGTTAAGTGAAGGAAACTACAATATTAATCGATCTTGATATTTGACAATTTTCAATTAATTTTCTCTAAATTTGAAAAGAGGAGAAAGTAATGGGAAAAGGGCAGCCACGCCAAGAGCTGCTATCCCAATAAAGAACAAAAAACAATGTCGGCTTAATATCTTTTTTTTTTTTTTTTTTTTTTTTTTTTTGATAAGCTCGAACTTTCGCTTACTGCCGACTACGCCGAGACAACAAATTCCCGCTCATTCTTCTGCCATGAAATCATGGATGTCAGACGACGACTGGCCAACGCCGATGTTACGGCATCACGACTGTAAACCGATCATCCTGCGTAAAGAAAACGAAACGACTGACAGCTATAAACTCCTCATCACCAGGAATTTTAAAATATTGAATCTCTGTTGTGGGCTCGTCTTCTTTCCTTTATGTAAACAAACGACACAGTTTTTGTTTCCCTATTACACCACATGTACAGATGTGGGGTTGCTGTCTTGTCAGTAAATTGCACAATTCAATATTCATCGTCAATTATTATGAACGAGTGTCGAAGTTTCATCACAATATAACCCAAATAAATATCATATCATTCCAACTTATATTTTATTTAATTAATAACTAGCTTTTAAAACTTTATAGTGTTGGCTATAACAAAAGTTTCTCCCGAAATGTACATGAGAGTATGCTTAGTGCATATTGGATTTATTTTACTGTACAAGTAGGATGTGTTTTTCCTTCTTGTGTGGAGGGGGAAATTACTGGGATCCACGTCCACCACATTTGAGGGTGGTTGGTCGTCCAATTGAAAACCAAATAGAGAAAAAGAAAAACAATATGAGAGGGGCAACTAATTAACCTTGAATTTGAAGCATCCATTATTTGACAATTTGGTACCGAGTTGCAACAAAGTTAAATGAGTTGAAAAGGATTGAAAATTTTATTGGCTTATCAATAGGCTTGCTCGGGAAGAGCAAACGCACCGAGAAAAAGAGAGCTAAGAGTACCCAAGATATAGTATGGCTAATATTTCTCGAGTGAGAAAGTTTTCTTCAAATTAAGAGTGAGTATTTGCTCCGAAAATAGTAATATAGAGATCACTATATATATTTGACTGTGTGGCAGAATATAGTGAAGTTGAGTTTCTCCACACTGTGTGAGCTTTGGGGAAATTTGTGGGTTTTCTTTTGGGGTATTTAGTAGTCTTGAGAGATACACTTAAAGATAGTCTTTTTCATTGTTGTAATCAACTCAAGCTTTGGGCAAAAAGCTTGTGCTATTTTGTAATCACTATTTGTTAGTGGATCTTTTATGGGTATTTGCCCAATAGTTTTTTTTCCCTTATTCTTTTGGGGTTTTCCACGTTAAAATTTGGTGTCTTCGCTTATCATTTTATTTTCTTGATCTTCATTTTGTTTGAGATAATTATTTGTGTGTGTGCGATTATTATTTTTTATCGAGGTCCATCTACGCTTCCTAACATGTAAATATGATTTTTCTTCTATAGTTGTGCGGGATTTAAGGTTTCAGCAATTTCAGTTTCACAAATTCAAAACTCATAGCTAAAATTTTGAATCTTCCTGAAACTTTTATACAATATCAATTATTTTTGAGTCTATTATCTACTTTAAAAAAAGTTCAAATAATTTATGTTTGGGATTTATAAAAAATATTATTCGATCCCAACTACGCAGAAATTTAGTATCTTCCAAACCAACCAAGTTGAACCCTAAATATTTGGAAAATACCGTGAGCTTCCAAGTATATATTTTAGTGCTTCTGAGATCGACGTTAATACTTAAGTTTTCACTTCGAGGTGGAGTTTGTTTTCTAACTCTCCATTGTCCTTACTAAATGTTATAATATTTTGAATGATGTGTTGTAAAATTGCTCCAGACGCCTACTATCGCCAAGGACTCAAGAGGTTCGGGGTCGAAGTATCCCTCAGGTGGAAGCCTAACAGTGCAAGTATGTCTATGTCTATAGTTTTCAAAAATTCTATTGCTATGTTCTATTGAATCGCTATTGCATGTTATTGTGATCTACTTTGTATTTAGCTTGGAAAATGTTAATCCCATTGAGTTGTGTCGCTCACCCCAATTATAATCCAACCTTTTAGGTTCATGATTTGACGATGGTTATTGGCGGTGGATAATGGATGGCCTATGAAAGTACTGGAGTAATGTTTATATTAGTTAATGTTTTTCAATTGAATAAGAACTTATTTTTTTCCAAGTATTTATTTACGTTGTTAGAATTAGTGTGGATAATTGATTGATACTGAGAATAAATTTTTAACTTCTAAGAATTTTTCGATTTGAGATAATAAATGTTGAATTACTATGATTTTTCTAAGTTTTATTTATGTAGATAGACTTAAAGTGATATTTTTCTATAAATTGACAAATGTATGAATTTGTTAGAAATAAGTGGAGAATTTAAAATTTATATACTTTATAACTTGTTTCCATTGTTGCTATCGAATTTTGATTGAATTATGTTTACATGCCGATTTTCTCTTATGAAATAAATGTATGTACGTGATTTTTCAAAGTCTTTCATTGTGAAAGGGCATGTTAGAATTATATGAAGCTATCAAATTTCATGTAAATCGCCACGTGATTGCTTCCGCTGTAGATATTGTTCTTTTGAAAATTAAATGGATCATTATAATGAGATGTTTTTCTCATGTTAAAAAAATATATTCGATAAAACAAATGTACATGTATATTTTATAGTTCAAAATTTTGAGGTATTACATCTAATCACTTTGAGCCCTTTCCGTTAGTTGCCAGTCAAAACTAACGATCATTAGACTTATAATAGTAGGTTAGGAGGAAGAAATAGCAATTGGCTACGAATTCATTTTGAATTTTTTTTGCTAGATAATGTGGTAAAAAAAATGAATTATGAGATTTTGATTGGATATGAGATGAAAAAGTAATGATGAAAGTTGATTTGATATAAAACAAGCAAAATAATGATTGAATGTTATTGGTAGCTAGAAATGTGTGAGTGTGTGAATAGTGGAATTTATAGGAGAATGTGTAATAATCATTAGTTATTTGGGAGAAGTGTATAGATACGATTAATAAGAGAAAAAATGAAAGTGAATGAATAGTGTATTTTTGAAAATTTTTATAAACATTCAGGATGCGATTGGATATGGGTGAGATTCCATTTTAGTTTCGCTGGAGAATTTTTTTTGACCAAACATGCGATTGTTTATGAAAATTTTCAGAAAATATATCATTCTCTCACTTTCACTTTTTCTCATTTTTTCTCTTATCAATCACATCTGCACAATTTTTCATAAAAAAACTAATCATTATTACATATTCTCCCACAAATTTCACTATTCACTCACTCGTACATTTCTAACTACTAATTATATCCAATTATTATTTTATTATTTTTAAATCAAATCAACTTTAATCATTACTTTTTCATCTCACATCCAACCACACTATCAAAATTCATCTTTTTTCTTCCAATTTTTTTTACCACTATTCTCTATCAAAATGAAAATTTTCAAAATGAAAACATATCCAATCGCGCCCAAATTTGGGGTAAAAAAATTTCCCTAGAAGAACGAAATGAATTTTTTTGATAATTAGCAGTAGATTGAAGAAGCCTTCTCCTTGTAAGCGATTTTTCCCAATTCTTCCTCAAAATTTCTACACACCTGTAATCCCTTCAATTATAATCCATAATTGTGTCAAAATTTTAGCTTAACTAAATATTGAGATTTTGGCATCAATTGAGCAGAGTTTACACATGGGGAATAGATGCATTGAGAGTGATGTTCTGGCATCAATTTGGACTGAGCTTACTCAAAACTCAAAAGTCAAAACCATTTCTTATTCTATGCATTTTTTTTTCTTATCTTGCCCCCTACTTTCTTGGATTTATCCGTAGCACATACCAGCATCTACCTAATGCAAAGCAGTGTTTTAACAAACTCGCCAAGGGTTTTACCGATTTTAACAAAATATATTATATAATATATATATATATATATAAAATATATTATATAAAATATTATTGTAGTATCTCTCAAAAAAAAATTATTATTGTAGTATATTGATATAAAAAGAGAAATTATATATTTTTTGTTTCTTATTTTTTTATTATGTAATTATTTGATTGATTGTCTATGTCTATAATATAGAAGTTTGTCCAAATTTAGAATATTTTGATTGATTAGAATTCTTATTTGAATTAGTTGAAATATAAATAATTGATTTGAAATCTTGTTTGATTTGAATCATGGCATAATATGTTAAATATTAAGTTTATAATTTCATTTTTTAAAAAAAAAAGGTTTGAAAAAAATAAAAAGTATAAAAATTCGGTTTAACCGGTTTTGGCCGGTATGGCCGGTTTTGACCGGTATAACTGCAAAAATGGTATTTAGGGCTTTATCGTACCAGTCCGATCATCGGTATGCGGTACAACCGGTTTAATCCGTCGGTACAATCCGGTATTTAAAACAGCGATTGCAAAGTGAACCGTGCACAATATTGTTGACAACTTGAAGAAATAAAAGAGAGAGAGAGAGAGAGAGAGAGAGAGAGAGAGAGAGAGAGAGAGAGAGAGAGAGAGAGAGAGAGAGAGAGAGAGAGAGAGAGAGAACTTTCACACTGTTATCTAATATTATAATCTTACATTTCAAAGCAACCACTAAAATTTTTGGATTCTATTATGCTGGCGAGTGGCGACAGAGAACTGAGAAGGAGAACAAACAGTAAACCCAATGTTTTTCAGTTTAATTGTCAAAACAAAGCTCTCCCATGTGGTACACACAAAAAACACTTTTTACTATTATCCATAACAGTGACGATGCTAAAAAAGAGCTCCAGAAGAAGATCTCCGAAAATGACTAGTAATAATCTACGAGTTAGTCTCCTGTCAAACCGTCTAACGGATCTAGATTTGTTAGATGAGTCTAATTACCCTACCCATCCTCGCAAACTTGACCTGTATCCGCGAAAAATAATTCAATAAATAGATCTCGTCCCCACACCACTATCGTCGCCGTCTGCCTCTTCTTTCATGACTGCTTCGTCGGCGGCTACGGTGCCTTCGTTCTTGTCTCCTCCACCCGATTCAGGAAATCCGAGCGTGGTTACCCGAGATTTTCCAATCGAAAAGATTTTCGATTGAATCAGATATGAGAATGGTGGAGAAGAACGAGATTTGTTGAATGTCCATGAATTAGACGTGGAGAAGAACGAGATTTGCTGAACGAGATTTTCTTTTTTCAAATGTTTAATCAATGGACAACACCAACGTGAAAGGAAAAATGACGATAGTTGGTGATGATGCTCTGTTTTTTTGTTCAGGTGGTATGAAGAATGAATATTGTACTAAATGATACAAATCTTAGTATCAGCTAATACTTTCATGAAGAAATACTAATACATTTTATAAGAAAAACTAATACGTTGTAGGAGCACTACTAGAATATTATCTAGAAAATTACTAATACTTTTTCGAAAAACTACTAATACTTTTCCGATAGAAAACCAATACATTTCAGGAGTATATTCATGAGAAATACTAAAACTCTTCAGGGAACTACTAATACATTTAAGAAGAACTGCTAATATTTTTTAGAAGGACGACTAATACTTTTCAGAAGGACTATTAATACATTTTGGGAGAAAAATTTAATTATATTCAAGGGAACTACTAATACATTTCAGAAGAACTGCTAATACTTTTTAGAAGGACGGCTAATACTTTTCAGAAGGACTATTAATATATTTCGGGATAAAAATTTAATCAGGAAAACTACTAATACATTTTAGAAGAACTGTTAATACTTTTTAGAAGGACGACTAATACGTTTCAGAAGGACTGCTAATACATGTGCTCCCTGAAAACTACTAAAACACCACTGCTAATATTACGGAAATGTCACCGGATCTGCGGGTCAGATCTGTCTAACAGGTCAGACCCGTTAGATGATCTGACAGGAGTTTTTGTGATAATCTACATATGTCTTCATCCAGAGAGCATCTTCTATTCCATTTGTATATGATGATGTCATATTTGTACACATAGCATTTACACAATTCACGAAATTATATGATGAAATAAATGGAATAGAAGATTTCAATTGCTCTTCATCAAACTGATCAAAACATGTCTAGAGACATTTCTTGGATTTATTGGCACTTGGCAGTAGGTTATTTGACTGTCTGTGGCAAATGCCACAAACTTTTGTGAAATTGGGGTAGGTTTGGGGGTTCTTCAAATTTTAATTGGGATGGCGTCTGCTGCCATTGTTTTTTTTTTTTCCTGACAAGTAGGCGCCAGACTGGCGTCTACTACCTTTTTTTTTTTTGAAAATTAATTTTAAATATCAAATAAATACACAATTTTTGGATAGCTAAAATATGAAATATTAGTATATTACTGAATGGAAATACGATTACATAATAAAGTCTACAACACATAATTAAAAAACAACAAAAAATTACACATTAAAATACTGAATAAGATATGACATAACATAAGTACGCGAACAATCGGTACACAAACAAACAGATCACTGCACGATCAATCTTGCCATGAAGAAGAACTTCCTTGCTCAAATTAGGTACAAGTAGCATAGAGAGTGAGCCGACAAGTTGCTTGAGCCTTGTGTTTTCGACTCCGGTATCGTAAACGATATTTCGAGCTTGTCAAATAAAGGCTCTCCCTCCGAAAACACAAGGCTAAGCAACTTGTCGGCTCACCCTCTACGCTACTTGTCATCACGATCTAATGTTGAGTAAGGAAGTTCTTCGTCATACTAAGATTGATCGTGCAGTGTTCTGGTTGTTTGCGTACCGGTTGTTCGCGTACTTATGTTATAATGGCATGTCGTATCTTATTTCAGTATTTTAATGTGTATTTTCTTGTTATTTTTTTAATTATGTGTTGTAGACTTTATTATATAATCACATTTCCATTCAGTAGCATTTAACATTTTAGTTATCCGAAAATTGTGTATTATTAAATATTTAAAATAAATTTTCAGAAAAAAAAAATAGGTAGTAGACGCCAGTCAGGAAAACAAATAAAAGTACAATGGCAGCAAGTTCGAGGCGCCTTTTCTACAACCGCCTCAACTTAAAATTAGAAGAACTCCCCAACCCACCCCAATTTCGTGGCATTTGCCACATACAGTCAAATAACCCTTGGGGGTTGGAGTGTGAATCTTAGTCAAAAACCAATTTATCCTATGTTATGTGAAAATGATAAAAACATAAAAAACGCCAAAAAAATAAAATAAACCTAGGCGTGCGGATGTAAACGAAGCGTGAAACAAAGTCGAATGACCATAAAAATGTTTTTTTTTATTAAAAAGGGGCATTTTATTTTAATTTTCTCAAGTTCATCTGCAGCCGAAGCGTAAGCAAAGTCCAATGGACGCAAAAATGTCATTTTATTCCCCTAAGAAAAAGGTCATTTTATTTATAAAAAAACATTTTTTTGTAATTTCCCTCCTCAGTTTATTTGCATGAGCTAAATTATCCTTAAGCAACCCGTCCCTCATCAAGTTAGTGTTGGATAATATTTTTATTTGTGATTTAAAACTAAATCCCATAGTCATAAGCCACTAATGGCTAAATAACCCACTTCCCTATTTTAGTGCCTAATATGTGTTAGTGGCACGTATTTTGACTTCATTCATAAAAGGGGTTTGGGTTCCTTATATAAAAATATACTGTCGTGCTTCATTCGATTAAAAACCAAACAAAACTACTCTTCATTTTTATCTCCCATTTCCAATTGAGTTTTCCTATTTTGATATGGTGCTGGAAAATTATTCCTTAAAGATTGGTGCTCCTTTTTCCACTTCTGCCGATTGTTTTCTTTATAATATAAGATAAAATCCAACAGCAACTTATATATATATTCTTCCCTATTGATTTGAACATTGAGTTTACAAGTAGTTTGGGGTCCTCTTCGTTGCACACGAGAGTACCAGCGGGTTGTCGAATCTTGGGAGAGGGACGTGCTATCAACAAATTTACCAGTGCAGTGGGGGCGTTTCCTCTTTAAAGAAAGCGCTACGACGTGCTTCGACCCAGGCTATCCTAAACATTGACTCATATTTATTTTTGGGCTTGTTATTATTGAATTGTTGCTTGTTCCTAAATTAGTAGAATAATCCCTGTTGTTTGTGCTTAATTTTCCAAAAAGAAAGTATTTAAGCTCTCTTTACGGATTAAAACAGGCTCCAATGCAGTGGCACGAAAAATTTGATAGTGTTATAGTTTCTAATGGTTTTTATATTAATAAAGATGATAAGTGTGTTTATATAAAAGTTGTCAATGACACTTGTGTAATTTTGTGCTTGTATGTTGATGATATTTTAATTTTTGGGAAGCAATATTCATGTTATTAATGATACCAAAAAAAAAAGTTCTTGTCTAGTCACTTTGAAATGGAAGACCTTGATGCTGTTGATGTTATTTTAGGGATAAAAATCATTAGAAATGAAAATTTTATTTCTTTGTCCCAATCTCACTATATTGAAAAATTGTTGAATGGATTTAATTATTTCAGTGTGAATCCAGTATCTACCCCTTATGATCCAACTTTTAAGTTGAGAAAAAATAAAGGTGCTAGTGTTTCTCAACATAAATATTCTCAAATTATTGGATCATTGTTACAGTTGATGAATCATACTAGACCGGACATTGCATATACTGTTGGTAGATTAGCAAAATACACTCATAGTCCTAAATACTTCCCGTTGGGATGCATTGGAAAGATTATTTAAATATTTAAAAGGGACTATTAATTATGCTATTAACTTCACGAGTTTTCCTGATGTTTTAGAAGGTCACAATGATGCAAATTGGATCACTGATTCGGAGGAAACAAAATCAACAAGTGGATATGTATTTACATTGGCAGAAGGAGCAATATCATGGAAGTCTACTAAGCAGACTGTAGTATCTCGGTCGACTATGGAGGCTGAATTAATTGTCATAGATGATGCTTGCAGTGCAGCTGAGTGGCTTAAAAGTTTTTTAAATGATATTCATTTATTGCCTAAGCCAATTCCTCCTATTTCTTTACATTGTGACAGTCAAGTTGCCATTGCTAGAGCTAAAAGCAAAAATTATAAAAGAAGACACTTGACTGTGAGACACAAATCAATTAGACACTTAATTTCTCATGGTGTTATTTCTTTGGATTTTGTCAGGTCTGAAAACAACATTGCGGATCCGCTCACAAAGGGACATACGCGTTAGCAAGTTTTACAATCATCGAGGGGAATGAGATTGGAGCCTATTAATTAAGCCACCACAGTGGAAACCCGTCTTCGGAGGCATGGAGATCCCATGAACGAAGTTCAGCGGGTACAAACGAAACTGTAAAAGGGTGGCTTGGAAGAGCACAATATTATTAATAAATTATTTATTCTTGCGGAAATTTTCCGAATCCCATTCATATGGTGTTTAGTGCTCTTTATGTGACGATTGAGGTTGAGATTATCTCTTAATGAATCCAAAGGCATAATTTTGTGGGGCGGTTGTGTAAGTCCAAGCGGCTACGATAATCTAGAGGGGGGGGTGAATAGATTATCTCCATCTTTTCAATTTCGCCCTCTTTTTTTAAACCGAATGCTCAAACAAAATAATGAAGGTGCGGAATGTAAACAACACACGAGATTTAAAGAGGTTCAACCCACCTAGGGCCTAATCCTCTACCACCCCAAAGATATCCGGATGGATTTCGAAAAGAAAAAGAATTTTATTAATTACCAAAATTAATACAAATTCAACTTACAACACCTTGAAGAGCACCACACTCTTCTTCAACACCACCTTTGGAGATTACCACAATCTCCTCAAGATTACCACAATCTCCAACGGCACCTTGTGAAGATTACCACAATCTTCACCTCAAGAGCACCACACTCTTCAACACCTCAACAAGAAGATTACCACAATCTTCTTACACCTAACACCTAGTTCACCCAAGTGTGTTCTTACCACAAGAACACTCACAAGGATATCTTGTGTTTGAATGACGACCACAAATTCAAGATTACAACTCGATAATTGATAATACAATAGAGTGCAAGTGTAATCAAGAATAGCCTAGACCTCAAAGATGTGAAAGTGATAAGCTAGGCAATTTACAACAAGAGTAATGACAATGAAAGACCAAGTGTTTGCTTGAAGTGTATCTTGTTGTGTTGTATCTCAATTGTTGTGTTGGTTGCTCCAAAACTTCCTCTATTTATAGGAGATGATTGATCAAGCATAGGCTCCTCTTGGGGATTGAAAATCTACAGAAAAATACAATTAAAATCAAGAATATAGCTGTTAGAAATCAATCCCATAATTTAAGGAAAGTTTGTCTTGTTCAAACGGTCGAAATTTGTCATTAAAACATAGGCGACCGGCGCACGAAATAGACGTTGGAAAAAGTACGCCAAAATAACACAGGCGACGGCCGACGCTACCTCGACCGGCCGACCATCACCCCAACCGGTCCCCCTCATGGATTTTGCAAGGATTAAACGCTCGCTTTGAAACACACTTGCGGCAGTGCACGGCCGATCATTGGCGGCCGATCGGCCGACCGACGGCCGACGCCTGATGCGGCCAGGCCGACTCGCTTGTTTTTCCTTCCGTCTCATTTTCTGCTTTCTAAAAACATCTTCAGTACGGGTTGCCCTATAGGGCGGCCATCTATTTTCACGAGACAAAAATGTTGTCCAATTTTTGTAAAATAAAACTTAAGAAATACTCCAAAATATAGTAAAAACATTTTAAACCGATCGGAAGTATTAGGACAACATTTAGAAACATCGTTTGAGAGTGAAAACCCAATAACGTAAAATCATTAAAGGCGTTGTCCAATTTAGACGAAAATAAACTTTGAGAAAATACTCCTAAAAATATTAAAAACATTTTAAAACATTTAGGAGTATTTGGACAACCTTTAAAAACATTGTTTTGGTGATAAAATAAAATCATCAAAATTAAGATAAAAACATGTATCAAACAATCTCCCCTTTTTGATGATTACAAACCAAAACAATTTTACACAAAACAAAGAGAGCAATTTTAGAAATGATTTTCCGGTAAAAAAACATTTGACCGTTTGGAAGCAACCAAAATTTCCAAAAATATTAAAGCAACCAAGTAGGGAGTAAATATTTTCAATAATAAGCACAAGCTCCCCCTATCCACAAGCACATCAAGAATAATGTAAGAGCAATAATCCATAAGCTAAAAGCTTTAGCTTTTACAATTTGTTCAAGAGCTTATAAGCTCCCCCTGTCACAAAACAACATTAAACAATAATATAAGTCCATCAAGCAACAATTGGACTAAGAATAAATCACGACTTATGGCTTTTATGAGCCATAGCTTATAGCTTTTATGATAAGCTTTTATTAGCTTCTTTGAGCTAACGAGCCAATTTCCTGTTTCTCCCCCTTTGGAATCATCAAAAAGAATGTTAGGATGATAGAAGCATCATAGAAGTATATCAAAGTGCGCCAAAGAAATGGTTTATCAACCTTTGAGCAATTTAGGCTTAAAAACCAAGGAAAATGGGAGAAATGTATCATGAAAAATTCATACGCTCGTTTTGTTTCCCAAAACATGATCTCAATGAGTATTGAAAACGAGAGAATCATGTAGAAGTTGAAATTTTCATAGCGACATTTTAACAAACACCTTGTGTGTGTGAAAAATAGAAGAGGTTGTATATAACCTTTGTAAATGGTTCAAGCCAAAAAAAAATTTTCATATCATCAATCAACCTCATTTCAAAGCTCAATCATATGCACCATAAGCAATAAATTGTTCATCAATAAAGAAGCTCAAAGTAGATTCTCAAGGGTTCAACCCAATTGAGATAAGCTAAGAATGATCAAGGCATTTACAAATGCCAAAAATTAGAGCAACCATCAAGTAATAAGTCATGCTTTCAACAATACATGTATCAAAAGTCCCAACAAATTCAACTAAGCATAACAAAGCAATAAAAGAAGCACTTTTACCATCAAGTACTTCATACCAATGATTAAACAATGCTTTAGAGTATTTTTACCATCAAATACTCCATCAAAAGTCATGATCATCCACAAGTCATTATCAACTTGCAATATTAACCCTTTTAAGAAAAAACAAGCAAATATCATTAAGACAAATGAGTTTTACAAAAATTCATCAAAATACAAAACATCATTATTGAAAATGCTTTAGAAAGTAAAGGGGGGGGTAACATCATTCCTCATCCTAGGAGAAGCAAGTTCCGGTATGAGGTCCTTTATGAATTTCTTCAATTTGCCAATTGACTTCTTCAAACTAGAATTTTCCTTTTCACGACCCTAGCTCTTTTCTAAGAGAAGCCACGTCTCTAAATGTTTCCTTTCCACTTTGGCCATTCTCTCTTTGATATTTAGATCTTCAACATCCAACTCGCCTTCCTCATTTTCTTCTTCCCTAATTTCTTGTTCATTTCCCACATTTTCTTCTTCATTTTCCTCTTCATCCCCCACATCATCTCCTTGTTCGTTCAAAACTCACCTCTTCCAATATTTTCAACCTCATTGTCATTAAAGAAATCATCCCGGGTTGTTGTTGATGTCGCACGCCCCTAGCGGCTTTGGTAGGAACCCGTGGTAAATGTCGTCCGCATTCTTACCATTTGTAGAATGTTGGCATTATCAAAATCATTGTGACGAATTTCGGTATTCATTTCATTTTCCGGGTATCCCGATAAGTATAAGAGTCGGCAAATCAAATTTCCCAAGGTATATTTCTTCTTGGTAAGCTTTCTAGATTCTAACAAGCAATATACAAAAATTGCCCCATAATTTACTCTTTCTCCTCGAACAATCTTATAGGTGAGAAAGAGTTCGAGATTACTTGGAAGTTTTACTTCCTTTCCACAAACACAATAGAGCAAATGATAGATATAATCCGATAATTTGGCGGCATTGCCGAGTATGTCACTTCGGGATATACTCCTAAAAAGGTTTTCACATCATCTAGTGAGACACCAAAAATGTTATCATCCCAACGGGTGCAATTCACATTGACTACTCCATCATTAGGCACGTTAAAGTGATCACAAATATCGCCAATGTCCATGAAAAATGCCTACCATTAACAAATGTGTAAGTTCCAAAGGATTATCTATCGTAGCATCAACAATCCACATATTTGCATAGAAAAGTTTTATTAGCTCGTCATCATAGTGCAAACACGGATTATCCCAAAGTGAAACCCATCCTTGAATTTCAAAGTAAGCTCTAATATCCGGAAATTCATCATGAAATGCTTGAAAACGAACCATACGAGTGCACGCACTTTTTCTTATCATTCAATCCAATATTCTCATAATGTTCCTCCGCAAGTTTATTTAAAAATCGAAATCTATTAGCTCTAGATGGAGGCTCGTAGAGGAGTGATAACTTACTAGAGTCCCAATGAATGCTCGATTTTGAAACCCCGCTCTTAATTCGACAATCTCCTCTTCTCGTGAGCCGATTTTGATGGTCTCTTTGTAGAATATCATCTTGTTGGGATTGGAAGAAGATTCACCCCTTTGCCTCCTTCTCCTCTTTTGAGGATTTCGTTCGGAGAATTTCTTGGAGGTGCCATATATGTAAGATTCTTGTGAAAAAGAGAAGATTAGCAACAAGAATCGTAAAAAAATGATGAAGAATTGAAGATTTTAAAGAAAAAGAGGTGAAATACGCTGATAAGGGTTTGGGGAAATAATGCTGCGTCTGTTTTGAAACGAGGACAGAGAGTTTAAAACCTGAAAAATTGGCCTGGGCGACCGGTCGAGGTAGGGGCGACCGGCGAGGCAGCGGCACGTCGCCCGCTATGACCGTCCCGTCCCAGTGATTTTTCTTTCTCCCAGATTTTTCCAAAATTCGATTTTCCACCCAAAAGTTTTAAAACTATGCAAAAATATAATTTTGGACTATGTCCAACAAATATGGGTTTTGGGATAAATGATAAAATCGAGACTAAACACGTAGTGCCTTTTGAAAGAAAATATTTGCAAGTTCAATTTGGGGCACTTAAGGGATAAAAAAGAAATATCTTGAAAGATATGTGCATAATATCGAGTTTAAAGAAAAATACGAGTAGACATACCTCAATGGTTTAAGAAACTAGATGACGTAATAGCCTATGAGTATGAAGTGTGTATCCTACACAATTCTTAGACATCATATGCATAGAAAATACAAGTGTAGGCAAATAATATGAGATAACAAAAAGAGCTTATGCTATAAGATTTTATAAGAGATAATAAGCCACATAAGTCTAATGAAAAGCTCAAGAGTTTTTAGAAAAACATGCAAGATCTCTTTTAAAAATATTGAAACTCATAAACATATAAGAGACCTATTTAAAAAATAAATACTTGAAAAAACATTTTGCAATTAAGACACAATTAAAAACATGCATACTAACTAGAAGAAATAAAATGCATATATAAATGGGGAGATACGGTTTACCAATTTCGCCGTTTCCATGGGTTGTGTCTTTCCCATTGTTGATGATGATATCTTCCCATTTGGAAGTCACTTTGTTGATGATGACTTCCTTGATTACTCCATTTCCAAGGTTTGTTACCTTCCCATGGTTGATGGTTTCTTCTTCTTTGAAAATCATCTTGTTGATGATGTCTTTGCCATTTCAAGGATTGTGTTCTTCCCATTTTTGATTATACGCTCTTCTTGGAAATTGGCTTTGTTGAGAGTAGTTCCTTCTTTGATCAAATGAAACGTTCATTTGATGTTTTCTTGGTGGCATGAATTTTCTCCGATTTTTGCTTTGCCGGGTACCTAATAGCGCATTGTTTTGTGGTACCCTCATGTGTTTGGGTCCTTTAAGATTAGCTTTGAGACTTTTAGGTCTCCAACAATATTTAGAGCTATTTCTAGCCCGACAAGAATTAGCCGTATGACCCTTTTTTTGCCACAATAAAAACAAGTAGTAATTCTAGGAGCATAATGACCAATATGCATATTGACTTGATCCTTTTTCATATGATTAACAACATTAGGCTTATGATCAAGTCCTTTATCACAATTATGAATATCAACAATATTTGACATTTTATTGGTACTCAAGTTGGATTTTAATAAATCCTTTTTCATGCAATCAATATTTTCAACAAGAGTACTATTTTCTTTCTCAAGGTTTCTAACCTTATCAAGAGTGGTGGTGTGAGCACATGATAGTGATTCATAGGAAGTAAATAAACTATCCTTATCATTTTTCAAAACAATGAATTCCTTTTTCAAATTTTTGTATTTAACAAGTAAGTCTTGGAAATCATCTTGAAGATCATCAAAATCATTTTGCAAATCACTATAATCATTTTGAATAACAATATCATAAGAAGTAGAGGGTTTAAGACATACCTCATTTTCTTCATTGATGCCCATAAAACAATATTCAACTTCTTCATAATTGGAAGTTGTAGGAGGCTTATTCCTTAGATTTGAGCTTGTATGATCTTGAGAAGTAGATGCTTTTGTTTGACTCTTTCATTTGCAAGTACTCCATAGATGGCTTCTAATTTTTGCCATACTCCATGTGCCGACTTTATTCCTACAATATGTTCATATTCTAAATTAGTAAATGAACAATATAAAATATTTAAAGCCTTACCGTTTAAGGAGATGATTTTCTTTTCTTCATCATTGAGCTTTTTGAAGCCTTTTGAGGTGTATGGTGTATCTTTCGTCGAATGGATTCTCCATTAATGACGGTGTTCCAAATGTCGAACCCGCAACCTTGTAGATAGCATTCCATTCTTTCTTTCCAAAAATTAAAATTCTTGGAATCAAATAGTGGTGGCTTGGTGGTGGAAGTGGGATAGATGAGCTTCGTTCGTCAGAGATCGTTTTTCTTCACTCGCGATGTGAAACGAGCTTGCCAAAGAGTTTGGCTTTGATACCACTTGTAAGTCCAAGCGGCTACGATAATCTGCAGAGGGGGTGAATAGATTATCTCCATCTTTTCAATTTCGCCTCTCTTTTTTTAAACCGAATGCTCAAACAAAATAATGAAGGTGCGGAATGTAAACAACACACGAGATTTAAAGAGGTTCAACCCACCTAGGCCTAATCCTCTACCACCCCAAAGATATCCTGGGATGGATTTCGAAAGAAAAAGAATTTTATTAATTACCAAAATTAATACAAATTCAACTTACAACACCTTTGAAGAGCACCACACTCTTCTTCAACACCACCTTTGAGATTACCACAATCTCCTTGAAGATTACCACAATCTCCAAACGGCACCTTGTGAAGATTACCACAATCTTCACCCTCAAGAGCACCACACTCTTCAACACCTCAACAAGAAGATTACCACAATCTTCTTACACCTAACACCTAGTTCACCCAAGTGTGTTCTTACCACAAGAACACTCACAAGGATATCTTGTGTTTGAATGACGACCACAAATTCAAGATTACAACTCGATAATTGATAATACAATAGAGTGCAAGTGTAATCAAGAATAGCCTAGACCTCAAAGATGTGAAAGTGATAAGCTAGGCAATTTACAACAAGAGTAATGACAATGAAAGACCAAGTGTTTGCTTGAAGTGTATCTTGTTGTGTTGTATCTCAATTGTTGTGTTGGTTGCTCCAAAACTTCCTCTATTTATAGGAGATGATTGATCAAGCATAGGCTCCTCTTGGGGATTGAAAATCTACAGAAAAATACAATTAAAATCAAGAATATAGCTGTTAGAAATCAATCCCATAATTTAAGGAAAGTTTGTCTCACTTGTCAAACGGTCGAAATTTGTCATTAAAACATAGGGCGGCCGGCCGCACGAAAATAGACGTTGGAAAAAGTACACAAAAAATAACACAGTAGGCGGCCGACGCTCGTCTGCCTCGGCCAGGCCGACCATCACCCCAACCGGTCCCCTCATGGATTTTGCAAGGATTAAACGCTTACTTTCAAACACACTTGCAGTACGGCCGACGGCCGGGGCCGACGGCCGACCGACGGCCGACGCCTGCGGCACGGCCGACCGCTTGTTTTTCCTTCCGTCTCATTTTCTGTTTCTAAAAACATCTTCAGTGCACGGTTGCCCTATGGGCGATGCCCGGCCGACCACGAGACAAAATGTTGTCCAATTTTTGTCGAAAATAAAACTTAAGAAATACTCCGAAAATATAGTAAAAACATTTTAAACCGATCGGAAGTATTAGGACAACATTTAGAAACATCGTTTGAGAGTGAAAACCCAATAACGTAAAATCATTAAAGGCGTTGTCCAATTTAGACGAAAATAAACTTTGAGAAAATACTCCGGAAAATATTAAAAACATTTTAAAACATTTAGGAGTATTTGGACAACCTTTAAAAACATTATTTTGGTGATAAAATAAAATCATCAAAATTAAGATAAAAACATGTATCAAACAGGTTGGTCACAAGTCACCCTTAGAGGATTCACCTAAATAAAAGTGGTGGTGGGGTCGCCACTGTGGGGGTGTAGGCTACTCCCTAATGACGCGTTGATACAAATACAAAATGACCTGCGCAACGCACCACTGATAGAACCACAATGTTTACTCATACCGTGGTGTGTGGTGTGTTGCCATCTAGCCACAAGGACTTAGATCAAGACATTCATGTCTCTATTGTCCTATAGGTGGTAGTGCATTCACACTAAGTGAGGTTCAAACCTGGAAGGTACCTACACCTATTACGCGGTATTATATGCTCACTTCAATTCTCAAAAATTTTCTTTCTGTGTTTTAAATCATGTGGGGGAATGTTGGATAAATTTTTTTATTTGTGATTTAAAACTAAATCCCATAGTCATAAGCCACTAATGGCTAAATAACCAACTTCCCTATTTTAATGCCTAATATGTGTTAGTGGCATGTATTTTGACTTCATTTATAAAAGGGCTTTGGGTTCCTTATATAAAAATATATTGCCGTGCTTCATTCGATTAAAAAACCAAGAACAAAACTACTCTTCATTTTTATCTCCCCTTTCCAATTGAGTTTTCCTATTTTGATATGGTGCTGGAAAATTATTCCTTAAAGATTGATGCTCCTTTTTCCACTTCTGCCGATTGTTTTCTTTATAATATAAGATAAAATCCAACAACAACTTATATATATAGGGAGAGGGTTATATGAGACCACCTCTTAGGGTAAGTCCATAGAGACCAATTCTAGTCACATATCTAAATTTTTCAATGGTTGTGATTTTAGAGCTAAAAATTCAGATTAAATGTTGGTAATTAGAGAAAGGGGTAAATTAGTCATCCTACAAAATTACCCAATATTCATGGGATTCTGTTCACATTATGATCACACAATCTATGCAAATCTCACGTCAAATTCAACGTGAACAAATCTCATCTTTCTTCTTCTTCAACGCACTCTTTGTGTAATCATTCATCATTCTTCTTCAACGCACTATTGTGTGAAAAATGTTGCATAATTTGCCATTTGCCAGTTGCTTCTTTGAGAGCGACTTGATTCGAAGTTTGCTTATGAAGATGTAATTTGTTGCTTGTGTAGATGTGTCATGGTTTATATACCATTAACTACATAAGCAAGTCATAAGAACAATCCGATACTACATAAGCAACAAATATACACTACGTATGCACCACGAATACATTAACTATATAAGCAAGTCATAGCAACAAACTCATACTACATAAGCAACAAGTCTATACTACATAAGCAACGAATATACACTACGTATGCACCACGGATACATTAACTACATAAGCAAGTCATAAGCAACAAACTCATACTATATAAGCAACAAGTCTATATTACATAAGCAACGAATATAAGCTACGCATGCACCACGAATACATTAACTACATAAGCAAGTCATAAGCAACAAACCCATACTACATAAGCGATAAGTCTATACTACATAAGCAATGAATATACACTACACATGCATCACAGATACATTAACTACATAAGCAACAACCCTATACTACATAAGCAACAACCCTATACTACATAAGCAACATAGAATTTTTTTTGAAACTGAAACGCTGGAGAGATAGTGTGCGTGAAGAGTGAGTGAAATCGCGTGAAAGAGGGAATGAAATCTTAGAATCGATTCTAAAGTGCCAAATTACCACCCTACCCTTTTTAATTGTCGAAACAAAAAAATAAACATAAAAAAGCCCTAAAAATCCTGACCACCCAAAATTGTTGATCTGGTTATGGTTAGGATGTGTCCCATGACTCACCCCAAGAGGAGGACCTATTTGATCCATATCCTATATATATATATATATATATATATATTCTTCTCTATTGATTTGAGCATTGAGTTTACAAGTGGTTCGGGGTCCTCTTCGCTGCACACGAGAGTACCAGTGCGGGTTGTCGAATCTTGGAGGAGGGACGTGCTATAAACAAATTTACTGGAAATAAAAAAAGGGCGTTTCTCTCTAAAAAGAGCTACTGAATCTTTGACCCAGACTATCTTAAAAACTGACTCCTATTTATTTTTCGGCTTGTTATTATTGAATTGTGTTTGTTACTAAATTAGTAGAATAATCCCTATTGTTTGTGCTTAATTTTCCAACAGTCTAGCAGTATTATTTGTTATACCAATTAGAAACAGGGTATCCTTTTGCTCTGCCTAAAATATATGTGGCGCGGCCGTACAAAATGTTACGACACAGAACTAAAAAGATGGTCAATTATTGGTTTTCAATATGTTACGTTACGACTCTTCTTTTCCAATCAAATTATTGGTTACTGTTTCTCCTTTATCAAAAGCTGGGCCTGGGCTTTTATTAGGCTATCTTAACATCTTTTTTCTTTTTTTTGAATTTGTCGCTCTCTAATCCTTTTGCTTCTAAAGGTGGTTTGAAATGTTTGACAAGAAACGAAGTTATGGCCCGCTACAGGGGCCTTTCACTGCATTATACAATATAATAATGTTCAGCTACTTTAGGACTCAAATTTGATTCTCAAATATAGTACTAAAAATATATAGTACTATGTTCAAATGTAAAGCTTGGTTCCATGCCACCCATGTGGGTGGCATCCAAGTGTGAGGATCCACCCTTAGATCTTCACACACACCTACACACCCACATAGGTGTGTGAGTGATCCAAGAGTGGATCACTCACTTGGGTGCCACCCCACTTGGGTGGCTAAGAATTTCCCAAATGTAAAATCAATACTTTGGGATTGTAAAACGGGAAATTACCTTTTTCTCTCTCTGAGACAAAATAGGGTTTATGGGCTAGTGTGCCTTTTTCTCGCCGGTGTTTAGCCTGGTGTTCGGGGTATTTTTAATTTTGGTTTTTCTGGGGCGATTAGGAAGAATGGATCCGGAGGAAATCGCCAAACTCTGTGACCGGTTGAGCTTGGATCTAGAAGAAGCTCCAAGAATGTCGATGGCGGCCGATGCGTCTCAAGAAGGTGTTCTTAAACTTTCTTCTTCTTTGGTAGAGAAGGTGATGGGCAACAAAAATGTTTATAAAGAAGGACTTGAGTCAGTATTGAGACTCATTTGGAAAACAAAATTTTCATTCCAGATTGAAGCTAACGGAGGTAACAACACATTTCTTTTCCAATTTGGATCCGAGGAAGATCGTAATTTCGTTTACTCGGGCGACCGTGGCTATTTAACAAACAAATTATTTCCCTTGTGAAGCCGTTGGGTGCGGGTGCTCTTAGTTCTCTGTCTTTCCACATGGTTTCTTTTTGGATCCATATCTTGAATTTGCCTCTTATTTGCTTGACGGGTAAATGTGTGGATATGATAAAGCGATTATCGGAGAAGTGGTGGTCAGAGATATTGAGGGCATTACCCCGGTTCTGGTTAAAATCGACATCTCTAAACTTTTGAAAAGGGGGATGAGGTGTTTCTAGAAGCAATGGGAGAGGAATTTACACTGCTAGATTCAAGATTTAAAAATTACCCGACTTTTGTTTTGAATGTGGTCTTATTGGGCATCGATCATCGTGAATGTCCGACGAGATCTAGCCACTCATCCTCGAAAGCGGATGAAGAAATATGGGGACCGCTACGAGCGCCTTCATATATTCCTAAGAGAAAACTAGTAGTCAACAACCATCTACTCCACTCGGGTCAAGTTCAAAGTACTCCAGTGAGCCTAGTGTTAGTGGGACAGAAATCCGGCGGGAGTCTTTTCCGCTCCCGGTGACAGATTCGAATAAGAAAGAATCAGATGAAAACCATAACAAAGTTCAGGAACCTCTTTTAAGTCAGGTGGGGGGTGCTTCATTGGTTCAGGAGGATGCTACCCCGATGGAAGACATGATCTCAGTATTCGCTTTGTCGGAAGTCCCAAATTCTGTTTCAAATAGTAGAGCCATGAGAGGACAAAGAGGTGGTCGGAAAATGAGGGCTTCTTCTAAGGGCAGCCCAAAAAGGTTTGAGGCCTTCGGTAGCGCCCGTAAAATATTACTACATTCTCCGTCTAAATCCACTGGTTCTTTATTTAAAGGTAGGGGTGGAAAGGTGTTACACAACAAAAGAAAATTGATGGTGGATCTACTGCCAATGGGTGGTCAAACTAAACGAGCTAAACTTGAAGCCAAGGTGTCGTTGGTTCCCTCAGTGCAGAATCTACAGGATGTGGCGGCCTCTGCGATGCAGAGCCGCCAAGAATTATGAATTGCCTATCTTGGAACGTGCAAGGATTGGGGAATCCGAGTACGTTCCTTTCGTTGCGAACTTTAGTTCGCGAATTTTCCCTGATCTAGTTTTCTTATCTCAAACTAGATTAAAATGTTATCAAGTCGAAAAAAATTCGATTAATTTGGGTTTTACTCGGAATTTTGTGGTGGAGAGTGTTGGCCGCAGCGTGGTCTAATGTTGTTGTGGTCGATAAATGGGAAGTAGAGATAAAATCTTTTTCTCGGGTCATATTGATGCAATAGTTCGAGATTCTTATCGGCACCGGTGGCGGTTCACGTTTTTTATGGTAATCCTAAACAACATCTTCGTTACCAATCTTGGGAATTACTTCATTGTCTCGGGCCCCATTCGGTGATGCCGGGGTTTGCGGTGGGGATTTCAATGAAACATTATTTTCTTCCAAAGATTGGGGGGGGCTCGCCTCTTCAATGCGATGACTAATTTTCGTGATGCATTGGAGTTCTCGTGGCTTATCGGATTTTCGAGTGAATGGTAACCTGTTCACCTGGAACAATAAGAGAGATGGAGAATCTAATATTCAAGCTCGGTTAGATCGGTTTGTTGGTAATATGGCCTGGAAGCTTTTGTATCCTCGAGCGGAGACCTATCATTGCCCATTTTCACGCTCGCACCATCGCCTGGTTCTCGCTTTGTTGGGGCATGTCATTTCGAAAGTCAACTTGAAGGGGAAAACCCCTTTTCGCTTCGAGCCTTTTTGGATCAAGGAAAAAGATTATCACGATGGAATTACAGATTGCTGGAATGGGTTAAATGCGGGACAGGTGGCGGAATCGGATCCTTTTGCCGCTATGCAAAGAAAACTGATGGGCTGCAAACAATTTCTTAGTGGATGGAGTAAGTCTCGTTTTGGCGGTTGGAAAAAATCATTAAAGGATTCCCAAGCGCGTCTTAAACTCTTGTTTGATTCTCCTAATCCTGGTATTCACATGGATGAGATTAAATACTTGGAGGCAAATATACAGGTTTTGGAAAGTAGGGAGGAAAGTTTCTGGAGGCAGCGGGCCCGAACTGACTGGCTTAAAGAGGGGGACATAAATACTAAGTTTTTTCATGCCCGCGCGAAGGCGAGATCTTCTAGGAACCGTATTCTCCGTCTGAAAAATCATACTAATGCAGGGTGATTTGGTGCGTCATATTGTTGATTTCTTTTCAAATCTTTTTGAAAGCAGTTCCCCTTTGTCGGCGAACATTGATGAAGTTGTGGATTGTGTGGATAGTGTGATATCAGCTGAAGACTCAAACTTCTTGGAGCACGATTTTACATCAGAAGAAATTGAGATTGCTCTTAAGGGTCTGGGTTCTCACAAAGCCCCAGGGAGTGATGGTTTCCACGCTTTGTTTTTCCAAAAGCACTGGTCTCTTTTGAAAGATGAAGTTGTTGCCGCCTGTCTTCAAGTTCTTAATGGCGGACGATCGGTCGGCGGTGTTAATGAGACCATTATTGCTCTTATTCCAAAACTAAAAGCCCGAACGTATTAATGATTATCGCCTATCGGTGTTTGCTCGGTTCTCTGCAAGCTTATTTCTAAGGTTACGCTAATCGGCTTAAGAAAGTATTAACACCTATTATCTCGGAAAATCAAAGTGCTTTTGTGTTGGGTCGACTTATTACGGATGCACTCGCATTTGAATCACTTCATTCTATATCCAAGAAATATTTGGGGCGGACGGGGTGGATGGCGTTGAAGTTGGATATGAGTAAAGCATATAATCGTGTTGAATGGGCCTTTGTTAAAGCGGTCTTGATTAAGAAAGGCTTTCCGAATCGTATCATGGATATTATTGTCGATTGTATCTCTACAAAGACGCTTTTACTATCTCTATTAACGGAAACTCCATGGTGAAATCGTTCCATCTAGGGGTCTTCGACAGTGTTGCTCTTTATCTCCGTATCTCTTTATTATTTGTGCGGATGTGTTCTCGCTCTTTTTCTGGATCATAGTAGTGGGGATTGGGACGGATTTCGCAGGTTTGCTGGGAGCTCCGCGAATTTCCCATCTCTTTTTCGACGACTCTCTTTATTTTCTCTCGAGCAAAACCTCATGAAGGCGATTTAATACTTAATATTCTTTCCAAATATTGCAATGCCTCAGTCGGTTAGTTAACGTAGCGAAAACGCCGATAACTTTCTCTCTAATGTGGCTTCCCTACTAGAATCGAGATTCTCAATAGGTTGGACACACAATCCGCATGTGCTCACGATTCTTATCTTGGTTTGCCTCTGGTGGTGGGTCGCAATAAATCTCGGGCTTTTACTTTTATTTGGGATAAGGTATGGAAACGACTTCATAGCTGGAATCGAAGTTGGTTCTCTTCCATTTGGCGTGAAACTTTAATCAAAGCGGTGGTTCAAGTATTGGCGTCTATTATATGAGCCTCTTCCGACCTTCCCGGTATGTGTAATCAAATTAATAGTATTATTCGAAAGTTTTGGTGGGGTTCGAAGAAGGGGAACACAAGATGGCTTGGGTAAAATGGGAGACTATGTGTAAAGCGAAACAATGGGGTGGTCTCGGATTCCGGGATCTTTCTTTGTTTAATCAGGCTATGTTGGCGAAACAAGTATGGCGTATTTTACATTGTCCTGATTCCCTGGTCGCGAGAGTTTTAAAGGCTAAATATTTTCCTACCATGTCTGTTTTGGATGCCGACCTTCGTCCAAATGCATCTTTTTTGTGGAAGAGCCTTTTATGGGGACGCGAGGTTATAAGCCGAGTGCGAGATGGAAGGTGGGGGGGTGGTTCTAATATTCGTATATTTTCTCGATCCATGGATCCCTCGTCATTCTTTCTTTCGGGTGTTTACTCCTTCCGTTCTTGGTATTGATAAGGTGGCAGATTTGATTGGTATTTCAGGGGGCTGGAACTTTGATTTAATTAACAATATTTTTTTCCGATTGATCTTTGAAAAAATCTTGTCAATTCCTTTGGGTAATAATTTATCTTCGACCGTCGATTTGGCATTATGAAAAAGAAGGGAGTATATACGGTCAAGAAGTGGCTATCACTTTCTCAAACATAATTCTCTTCATGATGAGGAAGTCGTGGGTCTCTGTCCAAATGATGGGGACCTTTATGGAAGATGTCAATTGCCCCAAAAATTAAAATGTTCTTTTGGAGAACCCTCCATTCGGCTTTCCCGTCGGGTGAAAATCTATTACGTCGTCATTTGGATGCTATTGGTAAATGCCCGCGCTGTGGTTGTTGGGAATCTAATTCACACGTCTTTTTTGATTGTTGGTGGACTAAGAAATTTTGGAAACGAACGAGGTGGCGGTTTATTATTTCTAACTCTAAGGGAATGGATTTTGTTAATCGTATTCTGTTGATTTGGAAGGATGATAATTGTAGGATTTTTCGTCTCTTTGTGGTCTTTTTATGGCTAATTTGGTATGAAAGGAACAAATTGTTGCATGGAGGTGTTATTGGTGAGTTTGAATCAATTTTGCAGGCGGGGTCCACCACTTTGATGGAATTTGATCAAGTTTCTGGTTCTGGACAATTAGGTGGAGAATTGCTCCAATATTCTCCATCAGTTTGGAGCGGTCGAGGTCAATGCTCTAATGGACTGAGCCTGTTTTGCGATGCGGCGGTTCGGGATAATTTTGTTGGTTTGGGAGGATGGATTCAAGATGGAGATGGTTGCATGAAGGCAGCTTTTGCCACAGTCGTTCCGGGCTCTTTCTGTTCGACTTTGGCAGAAGCGATGGCGCTCCGTTTTGGTCTTCGATTTGCTTTGGATGCATGGCTCAAACTGCAACATGCGGTTACAGATTCTCTCGAGGTGGTTCAAGGCCTAATTGCAAATGAATCTCTTCACCCCTTTGAAGCTGTTTTGTCAAATATTTTATCTTTACTTGTTTTGCTAGACTGTTGTGATTGTACTCATATTGCCCGAACGGATAATGTAATTGCTCATCGGATTGCCAGATGGGCTGCGGGATCCGGGGGTACTTTTCTGTGGAAGGAGGCTTTGCCTTCCTTCTTTTCATCACTGTTAAGTGATGTTTTACCAACCTTGCAGGTTTAATGAAATTTAATTTTTCTTCAAAAAAAAAATATATAGTACTACTATATAAAAAGATATGGTTAACTTACAAAAAATCTCCAAAGCAGAACTTTTTTTTTTTTGAGTAGTCCAAAGCAGAACTTTAGGGTATGTTTGTTTAGTGATTGAGAGTGATTGGGGGGAGTTTCTGGGAAGTGATTGGGGGAAGGGGGTTTGACGTGATGTATTGGGAAATGTGTGTATTAGTAGAGAAATGCATCGGGAAACGTAATGTATGTTTGGTTGGTGATTGGGGGAAGTGATTGGGAGAAATGAGTGATTGGGGATGTAAAACAAACATACCTTTAGTGATCGGACCAGGGCGAAACTGCATGTATGGGGAGGGCCCCATACATTTTCATTTTTTTCATTTTTTAAATATAAGCTTTGAGCTCAATTTCAACCTTTCTTGTATTTTGATTTGGTATTTACTAATTATTGAGTTAGGAATTAACATGATAGTCAATGAAATCATATCCAAGCCATCATTAGTATTAGGGATAATTAGAAAAAGAACCTGAGGTCGGGATAATTACAAAAAAACTCCAGAGATTTTCGAAAATTACAAAAAAACCCCTTGACAAAGTTTGATTCCGCCTTCATAAGCAAAAAATATTTCAAAAATCCTATGACCTTTATACAAATATTACCGTAATCCCCCTAAATTTAAGACATAATCAAACATGAGGGGTTATTGTGGTTGCAGTCTTTGCCATGTTAGTGCAGAATAGCATGAAATCACAGGATCATACAAAACAATAGTCATACAGCCAACAATGCCACTAAACATAGTTGAAGCATTCCAAAGTATGCTTCAATGCTAGTTTTTCTAATATCATTATATATACATAGGTTATGAGTGGTCATTACATTACATAGACACACGACTCATAATTATGAGTTCTTGTGGACAGTAAATCCAACCATCTGATGATAACAGAAAGCACGCCACAAAACCGTAATATGATCAGCTCTAAAGTTACCTTGAAAGATGAGTGCCAAAATATAGCAGCATTCTATTGTATGGGTCTAACTTCAATAACTCCTTGCTTTAAATGCTATTCCCTCAAGAATCCCATCAGTGGAAAAAGTTCCATGAAATTGGCGAGGATCAACTGGACCAGGCAACTTAAAGGAGATCGAGAAAGGCCCCGGTGGGCACAGATTCTGAGATTGCATCTCAAATGCCTGAGAGTATTTCTCAACTATTCGTTCACCAGTCACTGTCATTCCTTTGATAATCACTGTTCCATCACTTTCAACTTCACAGCTAAAATCTCCTGTAAGATATTAAGCCAAACGCCGTGTTACTGAATCTAAATGGACAACATCTTAAGAAAGTAAGACAGATCAAATATCTACTCTTCATAGTAAGGGGAAGAAAATAAAAAAGAAAAAAAGGGAAAAAGGCAAAAGATAATTACAAAAACTACCCCGGAAGTTTGGCCTAATTACACAAAAAACCCAGCTAACTTAATAATTACAAAAAACACCCTTGAGGTTTACATCCATCTTACATTTTGCCCAAACCGTTAGTTGACCTAAGAGAATTTTCTTACGTCGTCAGCAAATATTTTACAATTACACCCCTTAACTTTTCTAAATATAACAAATAGCCCAAACTTTTCCACTGACTATTTGTAATATATATTTAGAAAAGTTGAAGGATATAATTGTAAATATATTTGCTGATTTCAGCAATTTCCGTTAGCAGACAACGCCAGATGAAAAATGTATGGTGGCGGATGTAAACCTCAAGGGTGGTTTTTGTAATTTTCAAAGGTAGCTCTGTTTGTTTTGTAATTAGGCCAAACCTCAAGGGTATTTTTTGCAATTATCCCTTTTTTTCCTAGCAAACTCAATTTTGGGATTCAAGGAGAATTTCTTGTAAATGATTTCAATTTCTTAACCGAGCAACATGCATTCATGCATCAATTTTAAAATTTCAGGATATCCAGATGTGTGGTCATGATACGGCAAGACAGGAATTGTGTACAATTAGCAAAAAGAAAGCCTTGAGGAATAAAATAATAACAGAATCAAGAAATCAACTTTAATTAACCAACAAACAAAGTCCACCATGAATTTAACATAATCTGTTTAATTTTTGGCAGTAACTATTAACTTACTTTCATCCCTTTTCACTCCAGGAAGGGACACACGGAAAAGATAGGAATCCTCCGACTCCCCAATATCCATCAGTCCTAAAGCCGGTCCCACATGTCCCGCCGCACTTCCAGTCAGTGCAAAACCAGATTTAATAGTAGCAACTATGTTACTCCACTCTTCCCTAGAAGGGCAAGAGGGAAGAAATATCATCCCCTGATCGAGATAGTCCCCAGAAGTAGTGGTAGTCATTTGTGATGGCATTGTACAATTAGATGGTGTATTAAAATCAGTATATGTCTCCGTGCACGTAACATGATTGAGACATTGACCATTGACATGATGCCGCACTGTATCATCAAACTCTTGCATTTTAACATTATATAAAACCCCATTATCCTCAAATACGTGCAGCATTGCACGCTCCCTATCAAGAATAAAATCTCGTAACCCCGTGAGCCTCTTAAATCTTTCAATATCACGTGCTTTCATGTAATCGGTTTCTGGGTTATTAATGAAGACAACGTTATCAACAGTACTGTCGTGTCGATTTTCAGAGTGAGAGCGCCTGTGCAGCTTGGGAGGGAAGAGATCATCAAACTGAAGACTTCCGTGAATAAATTGGTGCAAAGAAGGTTGCTTCACCACAACAGATTGGTCTGCCTTTCTCAGTACATAGTAATAGACATTTTCCATTACCGTTGTTTTTATGCGTGTGCCAGCCAAGTCATTTGCATTGTATTGTGGGAGACCTTCAGCACGTCTTTGCAAAGCAGACTTGTGAGGTGTTCCATCCTTGAGATCAGGAGCAAAATAGGCTCCCATGACAAGGTAGATAAGAAAATACTGATCATCTGTCAACTGTACGCTAAACACATTTTCCATTTCTTAACCTGCAGAAATGGGATACCTGGCTTTAACTACAAGTAAAAATTACTCGAGTCTGTTTCCATTTACCAAGAAAGACCAACATACATGCAGAAAAAAACAAACGTGCAGTAAATGCCACATGTGAATGCACAGTTGTTAGCAGGAAACACAGATATGCCAGCCGGGATGATGAGTTAACACCATATGCCTATTAAGTCTAATACATTATTCGCCCTTGTGGAAAATATGCTTGTGGCCGAAGTCTAGCCTTCTGAATAGCAAATCTCATATACAAGATTCTAGCGGAGCAAGATAAGTCATATTAATCACAGGAACAGGCACAACAAAAAATTTCTCAAATTATGCCATTGTACGAATATGTAATTTTTTAATTACTCTAACAAACAAGGATGTTCAAAAAACATGACATGCTGAGGAAATATTTTTCGCTTTCTTCAAGTTTTTCATAAACCATATGTCACGCCCTTCATCCAATAACCACAATAATAGTAAAACGCTGGAGTACAACTCCGTGTCCAAATACATCTAACTCCAATTATCATTTCATTGTTTTCTGCGTACGACACCATATCCAAGCATCTAATATCCAAAATACATCAATTCTTACATACCAGAGTTTCAAAATAGCAGCGCAATTCAATAGGATAACATGTTACAAATCTAAATCTAACTTACAAACAACAGTTTAAGTCAAATACATTCATTACACACAAAAATGATGTCACCACAACTCGCAAAACATCCCTACTAATAGTGCCCAATCTAGTTGGCCGTCGTCCCTTCGACTCCTTGACATGGACGCGGCACAACTGGATATTTCGGTCACGCATGGCGACACGGGCTGCTGGACAGAACAGAGGCGAATGTTTGGTGGTCTTTCTTGGGTGATTTAGTTGCCTTAAACCTTACAATCCACCCGACAACATTTCCCCATTTCCACATAGATTTTACAAGGAATTTACAACACCACCACCAACAAAACCTAGCCATTCCCAACATGCAAATTACTTACAGAAATGCCCAACAAAACTTCAAACATTCAATTGACAATTCTATGAATATGATTGCATGCATGGTTTAGAGATGAAATCACCCACATTTTCTTGCAATTGCATATTTTAACAATCAAGATTTTAACCATCAATACAACAAAGTAAGAGTTTATAAACAGTATTTGCAGGGGATTCAGGAAAAACCCACTCACCTTTGAGCAAATTTCAGGTTTTTGTGTGGTGAATATAGCCAATTTTTTAGGGTGGCCGATTTTGGTCCAGTTTCCTCCTGTTCTCGGCCCAGAAGATTGCTCTTAACTCCAGGCTCCAGCTTGAGTTCTCCTTGGTTTCTTCAATTTGTTTTCCCCTTTTTCCCTGTTTCTTGATTCTCTTTCAATTTTGCTCCAGTTCAAACCTCACATCTTGGCCTAGCTACCTAATTCCAGGTTTGCATGTGAGATAAGAGGGAAATATTTGGTGCTTTGTTGAGGTTTCTGTGCGGTGATGGCCGAAATGGAAGTGAAGAAGTGAGTGTTTTTTTATTTTCTGTGAAAGTGCACACTTGATGGACACGTGTTTATATAAAATGTGTCGTCGGGGTGTTTTTTTGGGTTGAGATCTCCTATTCCACTTTTCCTATTTCACTCTCTATTCCATATGTTGGATGAAAGACACGTGTACAGTTGTGACATCACGTGACAATTTGACATCATCTTGCACACGTGTATTTCATCCAATGCAATGGAATAAGAGTGAAATAGGAAAAGTGGAATAGGAATCCCATCCAGTTTTTTTTTGGCTAAAATTATATATATTGTCTGTGACAACAATTATTAAAAATAAAAATTACAATTTTCAAATCAAGTTTTTGATACGGATTTTTTTTAAATAAATAAAAATATATAAAAAGAAAGAAAAAAAATCCTGATCACAAGCCGATCAGGTAGTAACGGAAAAACAATGTAAAATGTCAGAAAAAAATCATAAAAATAACTTAAAAACGTAATTTAAGTGATACGATATTATATTGCCTGCAATTTTCTTATTATTTTACTAGCTTTAAAAAAATATTTCATATTGGCAACGCTTCAGAAATTTATTTCCGCCACCAACTAACAATTTATTAAACCCCATCTATGATCTAAGTCTAACATAAGGAGTTGGCCCACGTAAGTTGTAACCCATAAAAACAAGTGAAGAACATGATCGAGGTGCATCAGTATCTCAGTAGCAAAAACGACAACGTTAGCATGCTTTTTTTTTTCGTCAGAGAAGGTAAATTAACAAGAGGAAGAAGACACAAGTAAAAAAAGACAGAAAATATGATGAATGAGCCAAGAACAAGAATCCACCAAAAGAGATCTCCATCAAATCCTTAATGAACATCTTTAGACTGTTAAAAAATTTGAACTTGTCCACCTTAATTGTATCCAACTAATTGATTGTCCTGTTTCTGAAACCTTAAATTCATGTTGTGAAATTAATTTTGTGTTGTCAAACATCACAGGATGTGGGAATTCTCTGTTGGTTTATACATGATTAATGAGTGGCCAGATTCTTTACTTCTTGCTGCACCTTACGGTGTGGTGGATAAGTTGTCATACATTTTGCCTAATATCTCATTTTCAAAAACATCACACGATGATATATAAATTTTAGTTCATTTATACATCAATTTGTTGAGGCGTATTTAATATTCCGTGATCATGTATGTAAATTTATGCTAGTGTGTGGAATTTATGCTTCTCAACTTTTTATAATGTATGGCGAAACTCCTATTATTTTCTATGTGAACAGGTTCTCCGACTTTGGCTATTGAGTCAAAATCTCTCATTTATGGTAGCTGGAGATGCAGTAATTGCAATACTGATCTATGATGATTTGATGTCTGCAAATAATATGGTATTCGTCTCGCTCATCATATTAATTAATATCTCTGGAGCTGTTGGTGTTCTTTCCACTCTTGCCGGAACCATCTTGATTGAAAGAAAATGGTGATACATGTGTAGCAGATAAGTTTCCCTTTCTGAAAATACGACGTTTTTTAGTTGTTCGTGAAATTATTTACTATTATGAGTTGAGCAAAGGTTCGGAAATGTTTTAAACCATGTTTGGACCCTAACTTTAATGAGGGGAAAAGAAAAGCAATTCAAAAAAAAAGTGTGATTTTCTCCTCAATTAGACAGTAACAACCTAGAGGTGTCTTCCGGAAATTTTCAACAACTAAATGGAGCCTAAAAACATTTTTCATCAGTGAAAAAGATTAAATTTGTTTATTCCATATGATCATATGATATCTTCAACATATAAATAATTATATCACCTACCTATCTAAATTATGAGAAGAAACTATAAGAGTTGTCTCAACTTAATTGCAGGGCAGTTGTGATATCAGAAGGCCAACCTCCAGGAGTTCTTACAAAGATGAACTCAATAATCAGAAGGATCGATCTAAGCTGCAAGTTGTTTGCCCCTGTTGTTACTGGATTCATTATCAGTTTTGTATCTCTAACCGCATCGGCTTTGGCCTTAGCACTCTGGAATGTATTATCTGAGTGCTTACTGTTGTATAAAAGAGTGTTTTAAAATATTTCCTATCCCACTTCAGTTTTATTTTATTTTTATTTGCCTAGGATTCCTATATATCCACATCTGATTATAATTTCATCCTTACTATTTCTTCTTATTTAAACTAATAATTCCTATTCTTTTGGCTAGTGGTGGAAGTCATGTGCTTCACTAATTATTGTACCTTTCTTGAGCCAATAAATAAATAAAAAATTAATTGGCCTTTCCCTTACATATATTGGCTTCAAGCCTATTAATAGCCATCTCTTATTTCTGTAGAAGAGATAGAGAAATCAGATTAAAGGTAAAAACTCTTTTCTAACTTCTTTACATCTTGCTGGGTTCATGTTTAATTTGTCGTTCAAAACCTTGAATCCTGGGGGATTATGCAAATAAATTCTTAAGGGCAGTGCTAATTTTCGCACGCCTCAGGAATTAATCTCCTTGTTTTTCGAACTTCATCAATTTTTCCAACAATCTTAAGAATTTAACTGGAGTTCGACAAAATTATTAATTCCTCCGCTGTCACCGATTCGTTTTCGCTCTCGTCTCTCTTACACCGTACAAATCACAGAGAGTAAATTAACGGAGAGACTTGATTGAAGTCTGTTGAGCGTATTCAACAAGGAAACACTTCTCTTGGGCATTTTCTTGAATGGAAGTTAAGCTGGTGCTGTTGTTGTTCTTGGAATCCAACACTTTATACAATTTGGAAACCACCCTTTGTGCCCCACAAAAACCAATCAATTAGCCGGAGCCTACACGATTTTCAGAGCTATCACCTCTATTAAGACAATTTTTTTTCTCTCCACCGTGGCTGCATCGCGATGAAACTGTGAGAATTCAGACACTCGGGTAACCCAATCGCGAGGAAACTGGTGGATTCGCCGCTCGGCTTTAATTTCAATCGCTTGTATTATCTGTATTTCTCTCTCGCACACGACCACCACTGTCTTTGCAAGTGAGGATTCAGAAAATACTCTACACGTTGCGTTCCATCTATTCTTAGTTAATGTTTCTCTTGAATCTCTTATCGTGGCGTTGTTTTCTTACCTTTTCAAATCTAACCTGCTGTTATGGTCAAGTACCCATATGTTTTGTTAGATTTTGTGATTGATGCATGTTAATAAACCAGAGAAAACAGATCAAATAGAATGGAACCAACTTGACTTTCATTTCCTGTGATGTTGTTTATATATACAAGGAGTAGAGGAGATATTTTGCTCTAACAGAATTAACTGTCTAATAACAACCTAACAACTTTCAGTTATAACTAACTGAGCTAACCATATACTCTAATACACACCCCTCAGACAGAACCGGGGGAACATAGACCAAGTTTGGTGCATAAAAGAGTAAACTGCGAATGAGACAAAGGTTTTGTGAGTACATCAGAAACTTGATCTTCGGAAGGAACGAAGCGAACATCTATCTCATTTTGCTGAACTTTATCACGTATGTAGTGGACATCAATTTCAACATGCTTGGTTTTGGAGTGAAAAACAGGATTATAAGACAAAGAGATGGCACTTTCATTGTCACACCATAGAAGAGAAGGGGCAGACAGAGGTAAGCCAAGTTCCAGGAACAATGATTGAACCCAAACAAGTTCAGTGGCAGCTGCAGCAAGAGAACGGTATTCTGACTCCGTGATGCTACGAGCAACAACGGTCTGCTTCTTCGAGCTCTAGGTGAGTAAGTTGGGGCCAAGAAAAACACAATAACCCGAGGTAGAACGTCGATCATCTAGGCAACTGGCCCAATCTGCATCAGCATATCCTTCAAGAGTCGTGGAGGATGATGGAGTGAATTTTAAACCTGTGGAGACAGAGCCTTTGAGATATCGAAGCACACGTTTGCATGCAACCCAGGTGGTTAAGTGTAGGGGCCTGGAAAACGACCGAGCTTATTAACAATCCAAGAAATATCCGGACGAGTGAGTGTTAAATCAAGAGCACCCACGTACTACGAAACGGAAGCGTATCCAATGCATCACTATCATACAGTGAGTTTTTGAGAAGAACAATAAGGAGTGGCACATGGTTTAGCATGAAACATGTTGGTCTTGTGAAGGAGATCATTGATGTATTTTGTCTGAGTAAGTAAAATGCCAGAAGAAGAATGAAGAGCCTCCAGGCCAAGGAAATAATGAACCTCCCCAAGATGCTTAAGGGAAAAAGTATGATGCAGCTGAGTAATAATGGACTGAACCAAAGAAGTGTCATCCCCCGTGATCAAAATGTCGTCAACATAAACCAAGATGAGTAGAAGTTTGCCACCAACAGTCTGAAAAAATAATGAATGATCCGAACTACTGCGAGTAAAACCAAGACTAATTAGAAACCCCTTAAGTTTGTCAAACCACGCCCGAGGAGCTTGCTTTAAGCCATAGAGAGCCTTAACAAGTTTACAAACATGTGTAGGTTTGGATGGATCTTCAAAACCCAATGGTTGAGACATGTAAACTGTTTGAGTAAGATCCCCGTTTAGGAAGGCATTATTTATATCAACTTGCTGAATTTTCCATCCCTTCGACACAGCCAAAGCAAACAAAATACGCACCGTAGTGGACTTAACCACCGGACTAAATGTTTCAAAACAATCAACCCCGACCATTTGCTGAAACCCCTTAGCAACTAAGCGGGCTTTATACCTATCAACAGATCCATCAGCAAGATATTTAACTCGAAAAACCCACTTATGATCCAACACATTAAAATCTGGAGAGAAGGGAACCAGTTCCCAGGTGTTGTTTTTCTGGAGTGCAAGAAACTCAGCATCCATTGTCTGCTTCCAGAGGGGATCAGCTAAAGCTTGAGCAACCGAGGATGGCTCTAAGATGGATGAAAGAGCAGTAGAAAGGGCTTTAGGCTGATGAATACCATTTTTACTCCGTGTAACCATAGAGTGAGTATTAATGGTAGGAGATAGAATAGATGGAGGAGAATGTGAGGGCTGCTGTAAAGGAGGAGGAGATGGAGGTGGTGAAGGAGGAGGAAGAGAAATAGTGAGAGGAAGGGGAGGAGTTGGATCAGGAAGAGGTAGACAAGGTAGAGATAGAGGTGCAGTAGGTGTAACAGAGGGAGCAGGGGATGAAAAAATAGACATATAAGGATAATCAGATTCATTGAAGTGAACCGAGCGGGCAATGTAGACCCTGCCAGATGAACTAAGACATTTGTAACCTTTGTGTGAGGGACTATAGCCAAGGAAAACACACTTTGCAGAGCGAAACTGAAGTTTGTGAGAATTATAGGGTCGCAAATAAGAATAACAAGCACATCCAAATGCTTTTAAAAACTTGTAGTCAGGGTTGTGACCAAAGAGTTTGTGATAGGGAGATAAATTTGAGAGAACAGGTGTAGGCAACCTATTTATGAGATAAACAGAGGTTGCAAAAGCACCCCACCAGTGCTTTAAAGGAACCTGAGAATGAGAAAGGAGAGCCAAACCAGTTTCAACAATATGTTGATGTTTGCGTTCGGGTTTGCCATTTTGAGGATGAGTGTGAGGGCATGGATGTTGAAAATGGATGCCTAGTTTGAGAAGAATAGGAGATAAAGCTCTATACTCCCCTCCCCAATCAGACTGAAGTGTTTTGATAGAAGAATTAAACTGATTTTTGACATAAGAGTGAAAGTGATGAAAAACAGATGCAACTTCACCTTTGGAATGAAGTGGATATATCCATGTATATCTTGTAAAGTCATCCAAAAAATGCACATAATATTTATAACCTTCTATGGATGGAGTGGCTGCAGGTCCCCATACATCAGAAAATACTAACTGAAATGGAACAAGTGATTTGGAATTACTAGTAGGAAAGGAGTTGCTATGCATTTTACCAGCTTGACATGCATCACAAAAGTGGAGAGAATTTGCAGAAAAAGAAATGTGCAACTGTTTAAGAACATTATTAAGTACATGTGTACAAGGATGACCAAATCTTTTGTGCCAAACAAAAATGAACAAAGTGTTAAAGATGAAACAAAGATTACTCGACAACAATGCTTTTATTACAAGTAAGAGCAAAGAGACTTATTACAAGAGAATGCAAAGCATTATTTTGCTTGCTGAGCAATGAGCTGGAGGGAGATGTGGTAAAGTGTGACAAATCCAGTTGATAGAGGCCTTGATCAAGAGCACCCTTCAGCAGGATCTGGTGAGTGAGTTTGTCCTTGACAAAACAAGAAGTGTCATGAAATTCAACAATAACACCATTGTCTTTGGTAAATTTGGATATACTTAGAAGATTTTTAGAGATGTCAGGAACATAAAGGATATTATGAAGGTGTAAGGACTGGGAATGAGAGAGAGAAGGGAAAGAGGATTTACCAATATGAGAAATGGAAAGCTTGGAGCCATCACCAACAGCAAGCTTCTCTGAACCTCCATAAGCAGAGTGGAGCTTGAGATTTGCAAGATTGGATGTAACATGATTGGTAGCACCACTATCCATGTACCAATTCGGATCAGATTCAGAAAAATTCCCTGAGAATGAACTAGAGTCTGATCCAACAAGATGAGCCTGAGGCGAACCATTTTCGAATCCAGTGAAGTTAGCATCAAACCGTTTATAACACTTCAAGGCAACATGATTGTTGCGGCCACAAATTTGACAAACCGGACGATTTCGATTATTTCCACGACCTCGACCACGAAATCTACCATTGAATCCTCCTCTAGAACCACCATCAGGAGGACGTCGAAAATTAGAAGAGGATTGTGCAAGATGCACAACAGAATTGACAGATAACTGCTCTGAAGAGGCAATTTGGGAGAGCCTCATCTCATGTGATTGTAATGCAAATTGAACCTCTTGAAGATTGAGAGAATCACACCTGGATGTTAGATTGACCACTACAGACTCAAAATCAGATCCAAAACCAGCTAGAATATACATAACTAAATCTTCATCAGAAACAATTTGGCCAGCTGCTTGAAGTGCATCAGCAATTCCACGCATTTTTAAAATATACTCCTCAATAGATAAATCACCTTTGCGAGTGGTTTGAAGCTGCAATCGTAGATTCAAAACCCTAGCCTTCGACTGAGATTGAAAAAGTCGCTCAAATACCAACCAAATGTCAGCAGCTGTAGAACAACGGTTTACATGAACCATCATCGATTCAGAAATCGAAGCTAAGAGCCAGCTGATCAAAAATTGATCTCTGCGCCTCCATATTTGATATTCAGGACTGGTGGTAGGGGGAGGAACTGCATCACCAGAAATATGATCTTCGAAGCCATGCGCAATTACATTCGAGAGAACTTGAGCCTTCCAATAGGTATAATTTGTGCGATTTAGACGCAACGTAATCGGGGTAAAAGTAGGAAGAACAAGAGATGTAGAAGATGAAGAAACCATTTTAGAGTAACAGAGAATAGGCTAGCAGAAGCAATAGGACTCCCCAACGAATGATACCATGTTAATAAACCAGAGAAAACAGATCAAATAGAATGGAACCAACTTGACTTTCATTTCCTGTGATGTTGTTTATATATACAAGGAGTAGAGGAGATATTTTGCTCTAACATAATTAACTGTCTAATAACAACCTAACAACTTTCAGTTATAACTAACTGAGCTAACCATATACTCTAATAATGCAGATGTCTAAAATGTGCTTCAGTTCTTTTTCTTTGTCTTATGCTTTGGTTTGTTTCATAAAGTTATATGACCATTGATTTAAATGTTGATACATATGCTACCTTTCACTGTTGTTACTTTTTCTCACCTTTCTTGAGGATGTTTTTGCATATGTTGCAGACATAATGGTAAGTACAGTGTTTTGGATGTAAAACACTGAGACTGAAAAATTATGTGCTATTGAAGCTTGAAATTATCTTAATTTAGATTCATCCCTAAGAAGAAGAGAATAAAATTATATTTGGCTTCATATGTAATCCGTTGATTTGCCCTCATTGGTATGACAAATAGAAACTTGGTGGTCATCATATTTGTTATTAGTGTTAATATGTGTGACCATGAAATGGAAAATCACTATCCTTTATTTTTGGCATGCCAAATATGCAAAATGTGATTCTGATAGTTTGTGCTAATTGTTTTACTATGTCCTGGTGAGAATGTGCTCATCAAGATATTGATATAATCCTAGCCTTAAATATTAAAAATGTGGGGGTGCCTAATCAAAGTTTTGTTGTCTGATGATTTTACTTATTCTAAAGTTAATAGATGTGCTTATACAAAACTTGATGATCTTTGAGTATGTAATATTTTTTTTTATGTGGATTACATGCTCACATTTGGTACTAAAATTTATTTGATATATAAAACTAAAGAGTTACTTGCTTCTAAATTTGATGTGAGGGATATGGGCGAGAGCAAGTGTGATATTGAGTGTTAAAATCATAAGAAATGATGATATCATAATGTTATCTCAAGAACATTATGCTGAGAAATTTCTTAAGAAATTTGGACATTTCAATGTGAAAACTGCGAGTTAAGAAGTTTGGGCATTTTAATGTCAAACCTGTGAGTGCTTATGATGCTAATACTCAATTAAAGAAAAATCTTGGTGATCATGTGGCTCAATCTGAGTGTGCACAGATTATTGGGAGTTTGTTGCATTTGATGAATTTTTTACGACTTGACATAGCTTATTTTGTGTGTCGATTGAGCATATAAACATATAATCCAACTGTGATCATTGGACTGCTTTTGTCAGACTAATGAAATATTTGAGAGGTACCACAAATTATGGTATTCTTTATCGTGGATTTTTCTCCGTATCAGAGGGATTTCGTGGTGCTAAGTGGATTTCTGATTTAGATGAGATAAAATCCACTAGTGTTTGTAAGTCCAAGCGGCTACGATAATTTAGAGGGGGGGTGAATAGATTATCTCCATCTTTTCGATTACGCCCTCTTTTTCGAACCGAATGCTCAAAGATAATAATAAAGGTGCGGAATGTAAACAACACACATCGATTTATAGAGGTTCAACCCACCTAGGGCCTAATCCTCTACCACCCCAGTATATCCGGGATGGATTTTAAAAAGAAAAAAAAGATTTTATTAATTTACCAAAAAATAATACAACACCAACTTACAACAACACCTTGAAGAGCACCACACTCTTCTTCAACACCACATTTGGAGATTACCACAATCTCCCTTTGAAGATTACCACAATCTCCCTTTGAAGATTACCACAACCTTCCTTCAATGGCACCTTTGAAGATCACCACAATCTTCAATCTTTAAGAATACCAAATTCTTCAACACCTCAAGAGCACCACACTCTTGACACACCTATCACCTAGATCACCCAAGTGTATTCTTACCACAAGAATACTCACAATGATGTCTTGTGTTGAATGATGACCAAAAATCAAGATTACAACTCAATAAAGAATATTACAATATGAGTGCAAAGTGTAATCAAGAATAGCCTAGACCTCAAGGATGTGAAAGTGATAAGCTAGGCAAAATTACAACAAGAATAATAACAATGAAGAACAAGTGTTTGCTTGAAGTGTATCTTGTTGTATTGTATCTCAATAGTTGTCATGTTGCTCCAAAACTTCCTCTATTTATATGAGATGATTGATCAAGCATAGGCTCCTCTTGGGGATTGAAAATCTACAGAAAAATACAATTAAAATCAAGAATATAGCTGTTAGAAATCAATCCCACAATTTAAGGAAAGTTTGTCCGGTGTCAAACGGTCGATTTTGTCTTTGTCAAAGTTGGGGGCGACCGGTCGCACGAAATAAGTTCAAAAAATGACACAACATTTTTTACATAGGGCGACCGGCCGACGTAGGGTTCGACCGTCACCCCTATGTTCAACCGGTCCATGCCTCAAAGGAGTGAAGAGAATAAGTTTCTGCTTTATGAGAAACACTTTGCAGTGCCGGCGCACCTAGAAGCGACGGCCGACCGACGATCGGTCGACGCCTTGATGACCGGCCGACCTCTTTTTTTTCACTCCCTCGAATTCTCTTTCAATGTACTCTTGATGCAGGGTTGCCCTATACGGCGACCGGTTGACCTCGAGAGCAAATGTTGTCCGATTTTTTGTCGAAAATAAAACTCAAGAAATACTCCGAAAATTTAGTAAAAACATTTTAAACCAATCGGGAGTATTTAGACAACATTTAGGGACCTTGTTTTGAAGTAAAAACTTATAAACATAAAATCATTAAAAGTGTTTTCCAATTTTATCTAAAGTAAAACTTGAAGAAATACTCCGAAAAATATTAAAACCATTTTAAATCATTTAGGAGTATTTGGACAACAATTAAAAAACATTGTTTTGGTGTAAAAATAAAATCATCAAAATTAAGAAAAAAACATGTATCAAACAATCTCCCCCTTTTTGATGATTACAAACCAAAACAATTTTTTGAAATATTAGAGGGACAATTTTAAAAATAATTTTCCGGTAAAAACATATAACCGTTTGGAAGCAACCAAAATTTCCAAAATACATAAGCAACCAAGAAAGGGAGTAATTATATTCAATAATAAGTACAAGCTCCCCCTATCAACTAGCACATCAAGAATAATGTAAAAGCAATTAACCATAAGCTAAAAGCTTAGCTTTTACAAATTGTTCAAGAGCTTATAAGCTCCCCCTGTCACAAAACATCATTAGACAAGTATATAAGTCCATCAAGCAACAATTGGACTAAAAATGAATCACAACTTATGGCTTTTAAGAGCCATAGCTTATAGCTTTTATAACAAGCTTTTATTAGCTTCTTTGAGCTAATGAGCCATTTTCCTGTTTCTCCCCCTTTGGAATCATCAAAAAGAATGTTAGGATGATAAAAACATCATACAAGTTTATCAAAGAGCGCCAATAATACGATTTATCAACCATTGAAAGAATTTAAGCTAAGAAACCAAAAAAATGGGAGAGATGTATCATAAGAAAACCATAAGCTCATTTGTTAGCCAAAAACATGATCTCAATAATAATTTAAGACATTTAAAAATAAGAGAATCATGTATGTGATGAGTTTATCATTGAAGCAATATATCAAACACTTGGCGGGCGTCAACGTTTAAAGAAGGTGTATATAGCCCTTGCAAAAGAGTTTAAGCCAAGTTTTTCATATCATCACCCAAAAAAAAAAAACAATTTTTCAACATTTGTCCATCAAACAAAGAGGCTCAAAACAAATAAATTCTCAAGGGTTCGACCTAATTGAGATAATTTTAGCCAAAAAAGATCAAGGCATTACCAATGCCATCAAGCAAAAATTAAAGAGCCATTAAGTGATACATGTCAAGCATCAAACAATGTATATTAGACATTACAAATGTCCCAAATAATCCATCTAAACAAAATGATCAAGACATATCAAATGCATTTAAGCAAAATTAAAAGAAGCACTTTTACCATCAAGTACTTCATACCAACAACAAACTGTGCCAAACTAGAGTATTTTTACCATCAAATACTCCATCAAAATCATGATCATCCACAAGTCATTATCAACTTGCTATTTTAATCCTTTCAAGAAGACAAGCAAATCTCATTAGTACGAAAGAGTTTTACAAGAAAGTCAAAAGAAATACAAGACAACATGGACAAGAAAGAAAATGCTAGAATAGTAAAGGGGTGGGGACATCAATCCTCGTCCGAAGAGAAGCAAGTTCCGGGAATAAAATCTTTGATGAATTTCTTCAACTTGCCGATTGATTTTTGCATTTTCGAGGTCTTTTGCTCCAAAGCCTCATACCTAGCTTCATGAAAAGATCTTAAATCATCAAATTCGGCTTGGTGTACCTCCTAGAAGGTTGAGCACCGGTATTACCCTCCGGATTGCTCTGTTCGCCTTCCTCTGCCAATCTCGCGGCCTCGGCATCATCAAAGAAGTCGTTTGTATCTGGGGAATCTTGGCCTCTTCCTCTAGCCATCTTAGTTGGTCGAATGTCCATATTTTTGCGCATAGTGACCATTTGGGAGATATTATCAATGTCAAAGTCATTTTGAAATACCTCCGAATTACATTCCGACGAAGATAGTCCCGATTGTATAAGAAGTTTACAAATCTAATTGCCCATAATAAACTTCTTATTTCCTTGAGTGATATACTCAATTAGACATTGAATAAGAATGGCACCAAAGTTAAGCGGTTCCCTTCTAGCAATCTTATAAGTCAAAAAGTAGTCCATGTTGCTAGGCATTTTACCCGCTTTTCCACAAATACAGTAGGCGACAATAACAGATAAAATTCGGTGCTCAAGTGTCATCGCCAACAATGAATACTTTGGCCATACGCCCAAATAGGTCTTAACTTCTCTCATAGACACCCCCAACATATCATCATTCCAAATAGCACAAGAGAAAAAAATCCCAACCACCTTCTCTAACATGTGTGAAGCCGACATATCATTAGGTGTCCACCTAAAGTGACGACCTTTTACAAACGAATTAACCGCAATAGGCTTTCTATCATCAACATCATATTGCACCCACATATTTTCATAAAAATGTTGGATAATATCATCATCATACAAAACATATGCATGCTCCCATAAAAACATCGAACTTTGCTCCTCAAAGAATTCTCTAATAGTAGGATATTTATTAGCAAATGAATTAAAACGACAAATTTTAGTCCGAGCAATCGACTTTCCACCCATTCCCCAATCTTCATAGTACCACTCCGCATATTTATTGATGAAATTAAGAACATTATTAGAATGGGGAGCTTGAGTAATAAAAGATTTCTTACTTTTTGCCCAACGGCAATTTTTGAGCGAAATTGTTCCGCGGAGCTCGGCAATTTGGGCCCGAGAGAGTATGGGATTTTGAATGTCATCACGTTCTTGAGCCACGTTCCTTTGGGCAGCTCGAATATCCCTTTGTTCGGCTTCATCTTGCCGATTTCTCGAAGAACCCTCTCCGCCCTTTCTTCTCTTGGAAGTGGGATTTTGACTGGTGGAAATTCTTGGAGGAGCCATATATGTGAGATTCTTGCAAAAATAGGTGGATTAGCAACAAGAATCACAAAGATTGATGAAGAATTGAAGATTTAAGAAGAATGGGGTGATAGCGAATTTTATAACGAGGTTTGAAGGTTTTGATGTTCTGTTTCAAAAGTGAAGACAGACGTGTTATATCTTGAAAAATTGCCCTGGGGGACCGGTCGAGGTGGGGTGCGACTGGTCGACGTGCAGGGCGACCGGTCACCCCTGCCTTGACCGTCCCAGTGCAATTTTTCAATCTCCAGGTTTTTCAAAAATACGATTTTTCACCCCAAAAGTTTTTTAAAACTTTGCAAAAAGATAATTTTGGACCAAGTCCAACAAATACGGGTTTCGGGAAAACATATATTCGAGAAAATCGAGACTTAACGAGTAGTGCCCTTTTAAGAAAAATTTGCAAAATCATTTAGGGGCACTTAAGGGGTTGAAATGAAATATCTTGAAAGATATGTGCATAAGCATAATATCGAGTTCTAAGAGAAATACAAGTGAACATACCTCGATAGTTTAAGAAACTTGATGACGAAATAGCCAATGAATATGAGATATATATCCTACACAATTCTTAAACAAAATTTGCACAATAGCACAAGTGTAGGCAAGTAATAGGAGATATCAAGAAAAGAGCTTATTATAACGGGCTGCCCAATTTTGCTGCATTGAGCTTGGAGGCTAGCCCAGAATCAAGCCCACACAATGGCCTAAATACTTAGGCCCAATTGTACATAGAATGTTCTAGAGTCTTGTAGAGTTTTGTAGAGAATGTAGGATGATTCTAGAGCATTCCTTTGTAAATATCTTGTAAGAATATTCTAGGGACATTGCTTGGAGAGTTCTAGAGAACTTCTCCCAACCGTAGGATCAAATGCATCACCACCGTCCATTTAGGAGGTGGAGTAGTATAAATAGGGGCATGGTTTCATTTGCAAACCATCAAGTCTTGTAAGCAAGTTTGAGTGAATATACAAGTGTTCTTTCCCAACAATCTTGTGAGCTTTACTTTGCCTTCTTTCTTACACTTCTTCACACACTAGCACGTTCGAGAGAGGCTGACTTAGCAACCGCGAGGGGCGGAAGAAGCGCTAAGGCCGCACGGTTCATTGTTAAGGGAACAAGTCCGTGATGGGTGGTATCGAGCCCGAGTTCGGGCACAAGTGTAGTGAAGTTAGAGTAATGGCGCATTTACGGCGACAAAGACATTGCGTCGGGAGTGACGGGCGTTCGTGGGGGAACTTCGTGCCAACCAAGGACAAGAAGAAGCGTGACCAAGCAGGCTCGTGGGAATCTTCGCCTTGGGAGCTTCCGCAGCGAGATAGGCGAGAGGCTCGAGAGGTCGAGCACAATGTCGAGACGTTGGAGGGCCACGTACTCGGACCTGGACACCGTCAAGTGTCGTGCAAGAGTGCCTTGATGCCAACACAACGTTGGAGGAACGTTTTGCAAGGCTAAGAGGCGAGAGTCGATATTGTCCAAGCTCTTCAAGCAAGCATCGAGGGGATGCGGAAGACTTGGCACTTTGCAAGAAGGCCGCTAGTGGGGAGCTAGCACGCTCTACAAGTCCCAGGTGGGCGCCCCAAGCCAACCGAGTTCAACGGGGCACGAGACGCCAATGAAGTGGAGAACTACCTATGGCGCATGGAGCAATACTTTGAGGACTCAACCTTACCGACGAACTATCAAAGGTAAAGACCGCATCTCTCTACCTTACCGAATCTTTGCGATGTTATGGTGGCGCAGGAAGACGCCGACATGGAGCGGGGCACTGTCGGATTGATACATGGGGCGATTTTAAGAAGGATCTTAAACGCCACTTCTATCCGGAGAAACGTTGTCTCACGAAGCCCGCAAGAGACTTAGGGAATTGAAGCAAGGGGGTACTATCCGAGACTACGTCAAGGAGTTCACCACCCTAATGCTTCAAATCCCCAACACGGCCGAGAAGACTTATTATTTTACTTCGTAGACGGACTACGGGGGTGGGCGAAGCAAGAACTTCATCGACGAGGCGTTGATCGATCGACGAGGCTATTGCCATTGCCGAATCCCTTACCGAGTTCCAACCACATACCTTCCGGGATGCTTCGAAGAACAAGGAGAAGGTGAATTCGGGCAAAGGTGGGGGAGAGAGAAGCGGGGCGTTCGAGACCAACGGGCCGCCACCAAGGAGGGACGACAAGGGTCATCCCATAAGGACTACGAAGACAAGCGGGCCTTCGTGCCTAAAGCGGATGTTTTGTGTGCAAGGGCCACATGCCATGAGCAATCGTCCCAAAGCTCGGTCGTTATCCGCCATGCTCGAAAGGCAAGAGATGGAGAGTGTCGAGGAGGAGACGAACAAGATGGGATCCCTTCAACTCCTCAACGCCCTCAAAGCCAAGCCGATCGACACCATCAAGCAAGGGGCTTATGTACGTGGAGGCGCTTGTCAACGGGAGGTCTACCAAGGCGTTGGTAGACACGGGGCTACCCACAACCGTGACCGTGGAAGAGGCCAAGAGGTTAGGCTACGATGGACGAATGGGGACGGTTGGTTGAAGACCGTCAATGCCAAAGCCCGGCCATCGATCAACGGCATAGCTCGGCGTAGAGCTACAACTGGCACTTGGAAGGGTCAAGTGGATTTCTCGGTGGCACCAATGGATGACTTCAAGGTCGTGCTCGGGATGGACTTCTTACGCAAGGTAATCGCTATCCCTATGCCTTCATTTAGTTCTCGTATGTATCTTGGAGAAAGGGTCACCTTGCATGATTCCGACCGTTGAGTCATCCACTACGCACCAACGGAGGCAAGGCACTTGTCGGCCATGCAACTCACCAAGGGTAAAAAGGGGAGCCGACGTTCTTAGCCACCCTCAAAGAGAGGACCAACCCACTATCAAGGAGGACGACGTTCACCCGCTCATCCAAGAGTGTTGGACGAGAACAAGGACGCGTCATGCTCGCCTTGTTGCCGAATCAACTTCCACCAAGGCGTGAGGTGGACCACAAGATCGAGCCGAGCCGGGTGCCAAGCCGCCCGCCATGGCACTTCTGGATGGCTCCGCCCGAACTCGAGAACTACGCAAGCAACTAACGGAGTTGCTTGACACGGGGAAGATCGGGCCTTCCAAAGCACCTTATGGCGCGCGGTCTTATTTCGAAAGAAGCATGATGGATCATTGAGGATGTGCGTAGACTACGGGCGCTTAACAAGGTAACAATTAAGAACCGCTACCCCATCCCGTTAATTGGCGACTTGTTTGACAAGAACTTGGTGGTGCCAAAGTATACACCAAGATGGACTTACGGAAAGGTTACTACCAAGTCCGCATAGCCGAAGGGGACGAGCCGAAAACGACGTGCATTACCCGGTATGGATCGTATGAATGGTTAGTCATGCCGTTTGGACTAACCAATGCCCCAGCAACGTTTTGCACGTTGATGAACAAGATTTTCCAGCCCTACCTAGACCGGTTCGTGGTGGTCTACTTGGATGACATCGTGATATATAGCAACTCAATGGAGGAGCATGCCGACCACCTACGCACCATCTTCCAGGTATTGCGGGAAAACCAGTTGTATGTCAAGAAGGAGAAGTGCTCGTTCGCCAAAGAGGAGGTACCCTTCTTGGGACACATAATCGGGCATGGGAAGCTGCAGATGGACGAAGCCAAAATCAAGGCAATCATGGAGTGGGAGGCCCCGACCAAGGTAACCGAACTTAGATCTTTCCTTGGTCTTGTTAATTATTACCGTCGTTTTATACAGGGATACTCGGCACGGGCGGCACCTTTGACGGACCTGCTTAAGAAGGGGAAAGCATGGGAATGGTCCGAGAAATGTCAAAAGGCGTTTGACAACCTGAAGGCCGCAGTAAGCCAGGAACCGGTCCTAAGATCGCCCGACTTTGGCAAGCCGTTCGAATTGCATACCGATGCATCCGACTTTGCTATTGGGGGAGTATTGATGCAAGAGGGGCATCCAATAGCATTCGAGAGCCGCAAGCTCAATGACACCGAGCGCCGGTACACGGTGCAGGAGAAGGAGATGACGGCCATCATTCATTGCCTACGGGTGTGGCGACACTACCTTCTGGGATCTCATTTCACCATCAAGACGGACAACGTTGCCACAAGCTACTTCCAAACTCAAAAGAAGCTATCACCGAAGCAAGCCCGGTGGCAAGACTTCTTGGCCGAGTTCGACTACACATTGGAGTACAAACCAGGGAAAGCCAACGTGGTAGCCGATGCACTAAGCCGCAAGGCGGAGCTTGCCGGCCATAAGCGCAGCAAAAGGGGAGATCGTGGACCGCATCGCACAAGGGTCGAGCATGACCCCATGGCTAGGAGCTCATGAAGCTAGCCAATGAGGGCAGACCAAACAATTTTGGGTAGAGGACGGCCTACTCTACACCAAAGGGCGACGTTTATACGTTCGAGATGGGACGATTTGAGGAAGGATCTCATCAAGGAATGTCACGACACAAAATGGGCAGGTCATCCGGCAAAAAGCGTACAAGCGTTACTAGAAGCAAGATACTTTTGGCCACGAGATGAGGGGCGTCGAGCTCTATGTAAGGACTTGTCTTGTGTGCCAAAAAGACAAGACGGAGAATAAACAACCGGCGGGATCGCTCGAGCCTTTACATCGCCGACCGTCCATGGCACTCCATCACCATGGACTTCATAGTGCATTGCCCAAACCGGGGGTTTGGGTCGATAATGGTGGTGGTAGATCGCTTTTCCAAGCACGGACATTCATACCCTGTGTAAAGGATTGCACAAATGATGGAGGAAACGGCGAGGGCCTTTTTCAAGAACGTGGTGAAGTATTGGGGACTACCACGGCATATCATCGCGACCGCGATCCTCGCTTCACGGGACGACTATGGACGGAGTTCTTCAAACTCCTAGGGACGGAGTTGAACTTCTCAACAAGCTTTCACCCCCAAACCGACGGACAAAACCGAACGGGTGAATGCCTTGTTGAGTGCTACCCGAGGCACTTTGTGAGTGCCAACTGAAAGATTGGGCCAAACTCCTTGATGTGGCGCAATTTTCTTATAACTTGCAAATGAGTGAGGCCACGGGACGAAGCCCGTTCGAGCTTGCAACGGGGCAACAACCTTTGACTCCACACACCTTGGCCACAGGCCTAGAAGATGGGCGGAGTCCGGGGGCAGCAAAGATGGCTAAGTCATGGGAGGAGCAGGCCGACTTAGCCCGTTCATGCTTAGAAAAGGCCCGCAAAAAGATGAAGAAATGGGCTGATGAGAAGAGACGGCCAAAGGAGTACACCATTGGCGATCAAGTCTTCATCAAGCTTCTACCGCAACAGTTCAAGGCGCTACGAGACATGCACAAAGGCTTGGTGAGGCGATATGAGGGGCCGTTTCCCATAACAGGTAAGGTAGGTAAGGTATCTTATCGCGTCGACCTACCTGATACATTGAAAATTCATCCGGTCTTCCACGTTAGTATGTTGAAGCCATATTATGTGGACGAGGAAGACCCCAAGCCGAGGGTATTCGCAGCAGCACCTCCTGGTGACCAAGTCGTTTGACAAGGACGTTGAAGAGGTGCTCATGAAGAGGATTGTCCGAAGGCGAGGTGTTCCACGCCGTACTCAGTACTTAATCAAATGGAAGGGGCTACCCGAGTCTGAGGCAACATGGGAACTTGAAGAAGACTTGTGGCAGTTCCGACCACAACTTAGCGAGTACGAGGCGATGAGGACGCCGCCGAACTAGGTGGGGGAGAATATAACGGGCTGCCCAATTTTGCTGCATTGAGCTTGGAGGCTAGCCCAGAATCAAGCCCACACAATGGCCTAAATACTTAGGCCCAATTGTACATAGAATGTTCTAGAGTCTTGTAGAGTTTTGTAGAGAATGTAGGGTGATTCTAGAGCATTCCTTTGTAAATATCTTGTATGAATATTCTAGGGACATTCCTTGGAGAGTTCTAGAGAACTTCTCCCAACCGTAGGATCAAATGCATCACCACCGTCCATTTAGGAGGTGGAGTAGTATAAATAGGGGCATGGTTTCATTTGCAAACCATCAAGTCTTGTAAGCAAGTTTGAGTGAATATACAAGTGTTCTTTCCCAACAATCTTGTGAGCTTTACTTTGCCTTCTTTCTTACACTTCTTCACACACTAGCACATTCGAGAGAGGCTGACTTAGCAACCGCGAGGGGCGGAAGAGCGCTAAGGCCGCACGGTTCATTGTTAAGGGAACAAGTCCGTGACATTATGCTATAAAAATACATAAGAGATAATAAACCACATAAGTCTAATTAAATGCACAAGAGTTTTAGAAACATCATGCAAGGTCTTCTTTTAAAAAAATTTTTGAAACTCACAAATATATTGAAGACCTAAATTTTAAAAATAATGAAAACTCATTTGCAATCAAAACATGCATACTAACAAAATAAAATACATATTTAAATGAGGAGATACGGTTTACTAATTTCGCCATTTCCATGGGTTGTGTCGTTCCCATTGTTGATGGTATCTTCCCTTTTGAAAATCTTCATGTTGATGATGGTTTCTCCAATTGCTCCATTTCCAAGCATTGTGGCCTTCCCATTTTTGAAAGTGTTTTTCTCTTGGAAATTGGTTTTGTTGAAAATGTTTTCTCCTTTGATCAAATGAATTGGTCATTTGATGTCTTTTTGGCGGTATGAATTTTCTCCGATTATTATTTCGTCGGGTACCTAATAAAACATTATTTTGTGGTACCCTCAAATGCTTGGGTCCTTTAGGATTAGCTTTGAGACTTTTAGATCTCCAACAATAATTAGAGCTATTTCTAGCCCGACAAGTATTTACCGTATGACCCTTTTTACCGCAATAAAAGAAAGTAATAATTCTAGGAGCATAATAACCAACATGCTTAGAAACTTGATTCTTTTTCATATGATTGACAACATTAAGCTTATGATCAAGTTCTAGTTTCGAATTATCACAACAATCAACAATTTCATCGGTACTCAAGTTGGATTTAGATAAATCATTTTTCATGCAATTAATATTCTCAACAAGAGTACTATTTTGTTTCTCAAGGTTTCTAACCTTGTCAAGTGTAGTGGTGTGAGCACATGATAGTGATTCATATGAAGTAAATAAGCTATCCTTTTCATTTTTCAAAACATTGAATTCCTTTTTCAAATTTTTGTACTTAACAAGTAAATTTTGGAATTCATTTTGAAGATCATCAAAATCATTTTGCAAATCACTATAATCATTTTGAATAACAATATCATAAGAAGTAGAGGGTTTAAGACATACCTCGTTTTCTTCTTTGATGCCCATAAAACAATATTAAACTTCTTCATAGTTGGGAGTTGTAAGAGGCTTGTTCCTTAGATTTGAGATTGCATCCCTTTGAGAAATAAATGCTTTTGTTTGACTCCTTTCATTTGCAAATACTCCATAGATGGCTTCTAATTTTTGCCATACTTCATGTGCCGATCGAATTCCTATAATATGTTCATATTCCAAATTAGTAAATGAACAATACAAAATATTGAGAGCTTTACCGTTTAAGGAGATGATTTTCTTCTCTTCATCATTGAGCTCTTTGAAGCCTTTGGAGATGTGTGGTGTATCTTTCATTGGAATGCATTCTCCATTGATGACGATGTTCCAAATATCGAACCCGCAACCTTGTAAATAACATTCCATTTTTCTTTCCATAATGTAAAATTTTTTGGAATCAAATAGAGGTGGCTTGGTGGTGGAGGTGTCGGTAAGATGAGCTTCGTTCGTAGCCGATGATCGTTCCTCTTCACTCGCGATGTGAAACGAGCTTGCCAAAGAGTTTGACTTTGATACCACTTGTAAGTCCAAGCGGCTACGATAATCTAGAGGGGGGGTGAATAGATTATCTCCATCTTTTCGACTACGCCCTCTTTTTCGAACCGAATGCTCAAAGATAATAACAAAGGTGCGGAATGTAAACAACACACATCGATTTATAGAGGTTCAACCCACCTAGGGCCTAATCCTCTACCACCCCAGTATATCCGGGATGGATTTCAAAAAGAAATTTTTTTTTATTAATTTACCAAAAATTAATACAACACCAACTTACAACAACACCTTGAAGAGCACCACACTCTTCTTCAACACCACCTTTGGAGATTACCACAATCTCCCTTTGAAGATTACCACAATCTCCCTCCCTTTGAAGATTACCACAATCTCCCTTTGAAGATTACCACAATCTTCCTTCAACGGCACCTTTGAAGATCACCACAATCTTCAATCTTGAAGAATACCAAATTCTTCAACACCTCAAGAGCACCACACTCTTGACACACCTATCACCTAGATCACCCAAGTGTATTCTTACCACAAGAATACTCACAAGGATGTCTTGTGTTGAATGATGACCAAAAATCAAGATTACAACTCAATAAAGAATATTACAATATGAGTGCAAAGTGTAATCAAGAATAACCTAGACCTCAAGGATGTGAAAGTGATAAGCTAGGCAAAATTACAACAAGAATAATAACAATGAAGAACAAGTGTTTGCTTGAAGTGTATCTTGTTGTATTGTATCTCAATAGTTGACATGTTGCTCCAAAACTTCCTCTATTTATAGGAGATGATTGATCAAGCATAGGCTCCTCTTGGGGATTGAAAATCTACAGAAAAATACAATTAAAATCAAGAATATAGCTGTTAGAAATCAATCCCACAATTTAAGGAAAGTTTGTCTCATTGTCAAACGGTCGATTTTTTTGTCAAAAGATAGAGCGACCGATCGCATTTAAATAAAGTTCAAAAATGACACAACATTTTTACATAGGGCGATCGGTCGACGTAGGGTTCGACCGGTCACCCCTATGTTCAACCGGTCCATGCCTCAAAGGAGTGAAGAGAATAAGTTTCTGTTTCGAAACACTTTGCAGTGTACCGGCCGCACTTTAGAAGCGGCCGACCGACGGGTCGACGCCCGGGGCGACCGGTCGACCTGCTGTTTTTCACTCCCGGCTCGAATTCTGTTTCAATGTACTCTTCAGGTACGGGTTGCCCTATACGGCGACCGGTTGACCTCGAGACAGAAATGTTGTCCGATTTTTGTCGAAAATAAAACTCAAGAAATACTCCGAAAATTTAGTAAAAGCATTTTAAACCAATCGGGAGTATTTAGACAACATTTAGGGACCTTGTTTTGAAGTAAAAACTTATAAACATAAAATCATTAAAAGTGTTGTCCAATTTTATCTAAAGTAAAACTTGAAGAAATACTCCGGAAAATATTAAAACCATTTTAAATCATTTAGGAGTATTTGGACAACAATTAAAAACATTGTTTTGGTGTAAAAATAAATTCATCAAAATTAAGAAAAAAACATGTATCAAACAGTGTTTATATATTCACCCTTGGTGGGAGTGAAATTACTTGGAAGTCAGCTAAACAAACTATTATAGTTATTTTTCTTTAAAGACCAACTTTGTTGTCTCGGGGTTAGCTGACAATGTGGCTAAGTGGTTGAAATACTTCTTAGCAAATATCCCGTGGTGTTCGAAACCAACACATTCAGTGTTTATGCATGCCGATTGTCAAACAACAATTGCAAATTGTGAAGAATAAAATTAATAAAAACAGACATACTCGTCTGAGATGTGGTTTGATCAACAACTGTTGAAAGATGGAGTAATATCCAATGATTACGTGAAGTCATGGATGAATTTGGCCAATCATCTGACTAAACTTTTGAGAAGAAAATTAATTACTGGAACATCGAGGGGAATGGGACTTAAGCCAATTTAAGAAATTAACAGTGATAGAAAATGAGACTTAAGCCAATTTAAGAAATTAACAGTGATAGAAACCCAACTTCTGTGATTGGAGATCCCATGAATGAGGTTCATATGGGTAATGACAAGTCACTTGTTAATTCTGCTAGCACAATAATTGATTGTCCATTCCTATGGTGTGAGAAGTGCTAGAATGCAAGTATGAGGGATGAGTTGGTAAGCTCTTAATGAATTTCATATCCCTTAAGGGTTGTATATTTACTTGCAAAATATACTTGATGAAATTTACCTATATGAGTATGGAGTGGGGCCGCTCCTATTAGACTTTGGCATGTCTCTAGAGCACTCATGAATACCAGGCATGCGCATGGCTTATTAGCGCAAAACCGCATTGAACGACAAAATTTTGAGAGAGTGTAATGTGACTGGTAAGATCTTAACTTACAATTAAGATTTATTGGTTCATAGAAGCTACAAGCTTCACCAAAACACTGTACGTTAAATCTTATATTTCTAGGTCTGGTTCATAGTCCAAAAGACACCAGATTCGATGTATTCTACACTCATTTTGATAACCCAGCAAATTATTTCGTCTCTTTATAAATATTTTAAAACATGTGGGGGATTGTTGTATAAAGAGTGTTTTAAAATATTTCCTATCCCACTTCAGTTTTATTTTATTTTTATTTGCCTAGGATTCCTATATATCCACATCTGATTATAATTTCATCCTTACTATTTCTTCTTATTTAAACTAATAATTCCTATTCTTTTGGCTAGTGGTGGAAGTCATGTGCTTTACTAATTATTGTACCTTTCTTGAGCCAATAAACAAATAAAAAATTAATTGGCCTTTCCATTACATATATTGGCTTCAAGCCTATTAATAGCCATCTCTTATTTCTGTAGAAGAGAGAGAGAAATCAGATTAAAGGCAAAAACTCTTTTCTAACTTCTTTACATCTTGTTGGGTTCATGTTTAATTTGTCGTTCAAAACCCTGTTGAATCCTGGGGGATTATGCAAATAAATCCTTAAGGACATGGCTAATTTTCGCACGCCTCAGGAATTAATCTCCTTGTTTTTCGAACTTCATCAATTTTTCCAACACTTACAGTATTGGCTTTTAATGTCTGTATACAATGGAATCCCCCAATTAAAAGTAATTAGCCAGAGAAGGGCTTCAAGATCGCCTCTGAGTGAAGTAGACGAAAGCTTGATATTTTCGGATACTAATGAATCCGAACGGAGCTCAAGGGGAACTACTATGATTGAGCAGTTTCTAAACCTTCCTTAAATCAGTGCATGGAGATTGTATATTAAGCAAGACGTCGTCCTCCCAGGACTAGCTCTTGCATTGTTGTATTTTACTGTACTTAGGTAACCCCTTTATGGTTAAGGTTATGATTCACTGTCTTAAAGAACTGGTCTTTTTTAATTACTTATTTTTAGCAACTGGTGTTGCAGTTTTGGAACGTTAATTAATGACTGCTGCTCTGGAATGGCAAGGAATACCTGCGTATGTTATCGGAATAGCACGTGGAATAGGTGCTACCGTTGGAATACCCTGTGTTACAATCTCGTATCTCAACACTCCGAACAGGTCTTTGGTCGATCTGGTCTCAGGTCAGCAGAAACATTATCAAGTATATTTAGGGAGTGGTTTGTAAAAACTTCTGCTTTTAGAGGAAATGATTTACTGTCAGTAGAACTGAAAAGTAGTTAGAGAATTAGAAATTGGTACTACTTTGCAAATATAAGCTAAAAGTTGAATACGTTAAAAGAGAGTAGATGACTTATATTATGGGCATAATAATCTCCAATCCACAGGTGATTATCTTTTGCACAGCTTTTGGACTTAAGGGAGTGTTTGCAATCACTTTTGTTTATCAGCTTTTGGATAAAAAAAATCAACTTTTGCTTTTATTTATGCTTCATTTAATCCTAATATAAAAGTAGGAATTTAAGTGTTTTAGATTTCTAATTCTTCTTCTGGTTTGACTTTTACAAACAAATAAGCACTTTTACAATGTTTTCACCAAACACTCTCAACTTTTGATTCTCGAACTTCTGATTCTATTTACAAATACTGTTAACTTCTGATTCTCAACTATTTTTACTTCTACTACAATAAATCACTTTTCTAGAAGTTTTTTGCAAACACTCCTTAAATAACTCGGAAGAAATACCATGCCTTTATGTTAAAATAATCGATGTAAATATGTTGAAGATCCAATTTCACTCACTTTTACTTCCATATTTGAGAATCAAAACGACAATTCATTTCGACATGGATTTTGGCTTGATTTTCTTTCTTGTCCATTCTCATGTAGGAATTCTGGAAATTGACAATGTTATCCTTCCTACTTGTGACGCTGGTTTCTATTTTGTACAGTCTGCATATTTATCATGTAAGAAAGCATCTACTTCACTTGGACAAGCTACTTGTGCTCATTGGCGTAGCCACCTTAGGACGAGTGCGGTCGGTGGACCACACTTAAAATCGGAGTGATCCTATTAAATTTGATTTGACGCGCACTGAAAATTCAATTGAAGGTATAGTTTATATAAAATTTATTGAGCTAAAAATTGAAAGGCCATTAAACCTTCTTGGCCGAAAAAATTAAGAATTATCTGGCTCAATTAAGGTATATGAGTGGATGAATGATTGTCTTGTTTGGTATCTGGCCCAATTAAGGTATATGAGTGGATGAATGATTGTCTTTCTATATAGAAAGAGATATGTTCCGAACTTGAAATGAAGTGTTTTTGGAATCACTTGTAAAATGAATTTTTGGATCTAAAAATCTATTAATAGTTGTTTGGTGATTAATTTAGAATGAACTTTTGGATAAATCACTTCCCCAAAAAGTTCATTCTAGAGAAGTCCGAATTTGAGATTATGAAAACCCACAAAACCTTGTTGCAATGTATCGGCCTTTAGATTTGCCTTTTTGATTTTCTATTTTTGAAAAATTTCGGCCCGACAATCATCCCATCAAAACAAAAAAAATCCTGACCGCACTGATCGTAAATCCTGGTTACGCCCATGCTTGTGCTAATTCAATGGTGTGCAACATCATCTTAGACATCTACCCAGTATTTAGAAACTAATTTGGAACCCCAAAAAGAATATGTTACTTGTTGCCATGGATACAGTGACATAATTTAATTGAATTACCCCAACAATGTGAGGATGTCAAGTTTCTTCGACTCCTCCTTGCAACTAACTTGCAATACCCTTTTCAATTAATGTTTGCGACATTAATGCATGTTGGAAAATTTAAGCACAAAACAGCAGGAATTATTTCTATTAATTCAAGAACAAGCAACAATAAAATAATAACAAGCCGAAAAGTAAATAAGAGTCAAGTTTAGGATAGCCTCTGGGTCGAAGCACGCCGTAGCGCTCTCTTTAGAGAGAAAACGCCCCCACTACACTGGTAAATTATTGATAGTACGTCCCTCTTCCAAGATTCGATAACCCGTTGATTCTATCGTGTGTAGCGAAGAGAACCCCGAACCACTAGTTTACTCGATGCTCAAATCAACGTAGGAATAATATATAAAAGGGGCTTGATCAGTTTTTGGGTTTGAGAATATATGCCCAGTAAGTCAGACGCGCTTTTTCGAAATTTGCCAATGATGGTTGATCAAGAAAATGGATATTGATTTTGATCCAACTGTTATGATGGACGTGTGTGTTAAGTAGGAAGATTAATCTGTCAAAAGATGAGTGATATTTCGTATGTTGAGGTAATGAGGAGCAATAAATATATGTTCAGCAAACTCATATGTACTATTTATAAAGAAAGTTAATGCCAAAAACCACTCCAGCTTTGTTGACTGTAGAAAAATAAGGAAAGTGGGTTTGAGGTAGCCGTGTGGCTAAAAACTAGGGAATCAGTTTTTAAATCAAAAGATGTTATCCAACAATCCCCCACATGATTTAAAACTCAGAAGGAAAAATTTTAGGAATTGAGATGAGCATATAATACCGTGTAATAGGTGTAGGTACCTTCCAGGTTTGAACCTCACTTAGCGTGAATGCACTACCACCTATAGGACAATAGAGACATGAATGCCTTGATCTAAGTCCTTGTGGCTAGATGGCAACACATCACACACCACGGTATGAGTAAACATTATGGTTCTATCAGTAGTGCGCTTTCCGGTCATGCGCAGGAATCTTGTATCATAAACGTCCTAAGGGAGTAGCCTACACCCCCACAGTGGCGACCCCACCACCACGTTTATTTAGGTGAATCCTCCAAGGGTGACTTGTGACCAACCACCCCGCAAAATTATGCCTTTGGATTCATTAAGAGATAATCTCAACCTCAAACGTCACATAAAGAGCACTTAACATCATAAGAATGGGACTCGGAAAATTTCCGCAAAAATAAGTAATTTATTAAAATATTGTGCTCTTTCAAGTCACCCTTTTACAGTTTCGTTTGTACCCGTTGAACTTCGTTCATGGGATCTCCATACCTCCGAAGACGGGTTTCCACTGTGGTGACTTAATTAATAGGCTCCAATCCCATTCCCCTCAATGATTGTAAAACTTGGCGACGCGATCCGCTTTGTAAGCGGATCCGCAATGTTGTTTTCTTACCGACAAAAAATCGAAAGAAATAACACCATGAGAAATTAGATGTCTAATTGATTTATGTCTCACAATCAAGTGCCTTCTTTTCTCATTATAATTTTTGCTTTAAGCTCTAGCAATAGCAACTTAACTGTCACAATGTAAAGAAATAGGAGGAATAGGCTTAGGTAATAAAGGAATATCATTTAAAAAACTTTTAAGCCATTCAACCTCAGTGCACGCGGCATCTAAGGCAAATAACTCAGCCTCCATAGTCGACCGAGATATTACAGTCTGCTTTACAAACTTCCATGATATTGCTCCACCTACCAATGTAAATACTGTTAGTCCAAGTGGCTACGATAATCTAGAGGGGGGGTGAATAGATTATGCCGATTTTTCGCAAATCACCCTCTTTTTCGAATCAACAAGTAAATGACAAGAATGTAAATGCGGAAATTAAACAACACTCGTTGATTTAAAGAGGTTCAACCCACCTAGGGCCTAATCCTCTACCACCCCAAGATCTCCCGGATGGATTTCAAAAGAAAAAAAAGATTTTATTAATTACCACAATTAATACAACACCTTGAGGATCATCACAATCCTCTTACAACACCTTCAAGGAGATTACCACAATCTTCCTTCACCACCTTTGAAGAGTACCACACTCTTCAAACACCTATCACCTAGATCACCCAGTGTATTAATTCTTACCACAAAATACTCACAAGGATGTCTTGTGTTGAATGATGGACAAAATTCAAGATTACAACTCTATGAAACCAATACAAAGATTGAGTGCAAGTATAATCAAGAATCAAAAAGCCTAGACCTCAAAGATGTGCAAGTGAAAGTACTTAAAGGCTATTACAACAAGAATGTAAAAATGAAAGCTTGAACAATTTGCGATTTCTTGTTGTGTATTTTGCTTGTGTGTGTTGTATCTTGTGTCTTCAATTCATCCTCTATTTATAGGGAAGTCTTTACCAACATAGGCTCCCAACATAGGCTCCTCTATCTTCACTTTTGTCTACAAAAAGAAGATCACAAGATGTAGAAATATTGTACAAAATTGAAAAGTAAATCTTCTTTGTCAAAGAATTCAAACGGTATAATTTTCTTTGTCACAAAATAACATAGGGCGACCGGTTGCCCTGTATAAGATTTCAAACGTTTGAAAAAGATAGTGCGATCCAGTGCGGGTCGGAGGGGTCGACGCCGACGTCGTCGGCGAAGTGCGGCCGTCGCCCGGGTGCGATCGGTCGCCCGAGGGTGCGACGGCCGGCCCCCCCCGGACCCCCCCCTCTTTTTCAAGACTGCATGTTCTGTTTCGTGTTTTCTTTTCTTGAGTGCAGTCGACCATTTGGGCGACCGGTCGACCTTCAATTTGAAATATTGTCCGATTTTTGTCAAAAATAAACTTCAAGAAATACTCCAAAAAATTAGTAAAAACATTTTAAATCAATTGGGAGTATTTGGACAACATTTACAAACATTGTTTTGGTGTAAAAACCAATAAAAACAAAATCATCAAAAGTGTTGTCAAATTTTAATCAAATTCAAAACTCTAAGAAATAATCCAAAAATTAGTAAAAATATTTTAAATCATTTAGGAGTATTTGGACAACATATAAAAACATTGTTTTGGTATAAAAACTCATTTAAACAAAATAATCAAAATCTTGATAAAAACATTTATCTAACAAATACGTATCCACTAGTTGATTTTGTTTCCTCCGAATCAGTGATCCAATTTGCATCACTGTAGCCTTCTAAAACATCAGGAAAACCCGAAAAGTTAATAGCATAATCCATAGTCCCTTTTAAATATTTAAATAATCTTTCCAATGCATCCCAATGGGAAGTATTAGGACTATGAGTGTATCTTGCTAATCTACCAACAGCATACGCAATGTCTGGCCTAGTATGATTCATCAAATGCAATAATGATCCAATAATTTGAGAATATTTATGTTGAGAAACACTAGCACCTTTATTTTTTCTCAACTTAACAGTTGGATCATAAGGAGTAGATACCGAATTCACACTGGAATAATTGAATTTATTCAACAATTTTTCAATATAATGAGGTTGTGACAAAGAAATAGAATCACCATTTCTAATTATCTTTATCCCTAAAATAACATCAACAGGGCCAAGGTCTTTCATATCAAAATGATTAGACAAGAATTTTTTGGTATCATTAATAACATGAATATTGCTACCAAAAATTAAAATATCATCAACATACAAGCACAAAATTACACAAGTATCATTCATAACTTTGATATAAACACACTTATCACCTTTATTAATATAAAAACCATTAGAAATTATAACACTATCAAATTTTTCATGCCACTGCATTGGAGCCTGTTTTAATCCATAAAGAGATTTAACAAGCTTACATACTTTCTTTTCCTCACCAGCCATAACAAATCCTTCTGGCTGATTCATATAAATTTCCTCCTCTAAATCACCATTTAAAAAGGCAGTTTTTACATCCATTTGATGAATATCCAATTTATAAACAGAGGAAATTGCAATCAACACTCTAATGGTAGTAATTTTAGAAACAGGCGAGTAAGTGTCAAAAAAGTCAATGCCAGGTTTTTGCTCAAAACCCTTAACAACTAGCCTGGCCTTGTATTTTTCTATAGAACCATCAATCCTCAACTTTTTCCTAAAAATCCATTTACACCCAATTGGTTTACAACCAGGTGGTAGGTCCGTTAAAACCTAAGTTTTATTAATCAAAAGAGAGTTCATTTCATCATTAACTGCTTCTTTCCAAAAGGGAGCATCTAAAGACAACATAGCATCATTATAGGTTTTAGGGTCATCTTCAAGTAAAAAAGTATAAAAATCATCACCAAAATTTTTAGCTTTTCTACTCCGTTTACTCCTCCTAGGCTCAACAGGCTCCTCATTAAAAATATTAGGAGAAGAATTATTATCATTAGAACTAGAACATGCACCAACATGCCTAGACAATTTATCTTTCATAGGAAAAATATTTTCAAAAAATACAGCATCTCTAGATTCAATAATAATATTATTTGCAATCTCAGGAACTTCAGAATTAAACACCAAAAATCTATAAGTAGTACTATTTAAAGAATAGCCAACAAAACACAATCAACAGTTTTGGGGCCTATTTTTCTTTTCTTAACAATAGGAATATTAACCTTAGCTAGGCAAGTAGGTTTTTTATTCTTCCATAATTCACAAGGAGTTTTGTCAGAATTTTTATAAGGAACTCTATTAAGAATCAAACAAGCAGAATATAAAGCTTCACCCCAATAATTTTTAGGCAAACCAGAACTAAGAAGCATTGCATTCACCATATCAAGTAAAATCCTATATTTTCTTTCTGCAACACCATTAGATTGGGGAGAATAAGAAGGTGTCACTTCATGCACAATACCATGCAATTTACAAAAATCAGTCATTTCATCAGAAGCATATTCACCACCCCTATCAGAGCGAAGAATTTTTATTTTCCTTTCAAGCTGATTTTCAACTTCAGCTTTATACTCTTTAAATTTATCAAATAAATTACTCTTCGCATTAATTAAATAAACATAGCAATATTTAGAAAAGTCGTCAATAAAGGTAATGAAATATTGATTGCCACCACGAGTTAAGACATGGTTGCTATCACAAATATCACTATGAATTAATCCAAGCAACATGGTTTCATTTTCTACTGATTTATGCGGTTTTCTAGGTTGCTTAGCTTGCACACAAATTTCACATTTTTCTTTCACATTAATAGAAGACTTGGGAATAAGATCTAAATGCATCATTCTTTTTATTGTGCCAGAATTCACATGACCAAGCCTACCATGCCAAGTATCACAACATTCAACATTAGCAATAGATAAAGAAGAATTCAAATTTTCATTACTAGAAGAAGGCATTACACTTAAACGAAATAAACCATCCAACGTAAAACCTTTACCAATAATTTGACCGTGTCTGGAAATTACAACTTTGTTGGATTCAAAAACAACTTTATAACCATTTCTAACTAACAAAGACGCACTAATCAAATTTTTCCTAATATCTGGAATATGACAAACACCATCTAGAGACAAGATTTTTCCGGACGACAATGTTTACTGGACTTGGCCTTCTCCTAGGACTCGAGCCACACTCCCATTCCCCATGCTTACAGTTCTTGTGCCTGATACCTGATATGATAAAAAATAATTTTTATCAGCGCACACATGAACATTAGCCCCAGAGTCTATCCACCAATCATTTGAGTTAAAAATAGTATTTAACTCTGGGCTACTAACAAAATACCTATTAGCTGGGGAATCAGAGGCGGCCCCCACAGTCACCACATTAGCTTGTGGTTTAGAAGTCGGCGGAGGTTTGGACAGATTATTCTGTCCATGGCGGTGAAAACAGTTCTTGTCAATATGATTAGTCCTCCCACAAACCCAACACTGAACTTGACTCCCATTTTTACCTTTTGGCATATTGTTATTGAATTTATTGTTACCAAATCCGCCATTAGCCTTTTTTGGTCCAGTTTTTTTGAAAAAATTAAGCTTTGGTTTGTGAGGATTTTGAACAATTAAAGCTTTGGCTTGAAAATTAGGTTTTTTGGATTATTGGGAAGAACGATGTCTATCCTTAATTCTCAAATCAACAAATAATTCTTCAAGAGAAAATTTTTCAGGTTTATGCTTAAGACCTATAGCAAAATCAGACCAAGATGGTGGCAATTTTTTAATCAAAGAAGACACATAAACATAATCACTTTGTTCGTCCCCTTTTGTTTTCATATCATAAATAAGGTTCTCAAATTCAATCAATTGGTCAGAAATACTTTTAGTATCAACCATTTGAAAATCTAACCAATCATCAATAGACACACGTTTGAGATCTTTTTCAGCAGTACCATAACGATAATCAAGTGCATTCCACAATTCAAGTGCAGATTCGGTATGTGAAAAAATACGATAAATACTATCAGACAAAGCACTCAAAAGTCTACCATGACAAAGAATATCCTTATCAGCAAGGTCATCAATTTTGTCACTAGACCGCTTTAGTAGTGTCTTTGCTAGTAGGGTCTCGATGAGACTTAAGAGCGAGCTTTCACCATTTTCTTTAAGACCATTTAAAATCACGAGAAAATAACCCTAATTGATCAACTGAATTTCATTTGTTGTTGCCAACACAAAAAATTTTTCCCATCAAATTTTTCAGGCTTGCTAGACAATGACTTAAGAAAATCCATATTCGGCAATTAGCAAATAATCCTAAATTAATAGAATTAATTGTTTTCCTCTCTAAACTTGTTGGAAAATTTAAGCACAAAATAGCAGGGATTATTTCTATTAATTCAAGAACAAGCAACAATAAAATAATAACAAGCCGAAAAGTAAATAAGAGTCAAGTTTAGGATAGCATGGGTCGAAGCACGCCGTAGCGCTCTCTTTAGAGATGAAACGCCCCCACTGCACTGGTAAATTGTTGATAGTACGTCCCTCTCTCAAGATTCGACAATCCATTGATTCTATCGTGTGCAACGAAGAGAACCCCGAACCACTAGTTTACTCGATGCTCAAATCAACATAGGAATAATATATAAAAGGGGCTTGATCATTTTTTGGGTTTGAGAATATATGCCCAGTAAGTCAGACGCCCTTTTTCGAAATTTGCCAATGATGGTTGATAAAGAAAATGGATATTGATCCAACTGTTATGTTGGACGTGTGTGTTAAGTAGGAAGATCAATCTGTCAAAAGATGAGTGATATTTCGTATGTTGAGGTAATGAGGAGCAATATATATATGTTCAGCAAACTCACACGTACTATTTATAAAGAAAGTTAATGCCAAAAACCACTTCAACTTTGTTGACTGTAGAAAAATAGGGAAAGTGGGTTTGAGGTAGCCGTTAGTGGCTAAAGACTAGGGAATCAGTTTTTAAATCAAAAAATCTTATCCAACAATGCACATATAATGCTTTCGCTTTCAAGTCTATATATCATTACAGGAAAACTTGGTCATGGATCGTTATGTTTCCATTGTACAGTTCTACTTTCTATTGTTGAAAAATAAATTTCGAGAATTTATTGGTTTTTGAGTGAAAAATAGAATTATGTTTGAATAAATGAATGAAAATGAGTTTTATGTAGGTTTCATCATAATTAGATTATGTTTGGTTGAGTAGTTCTGAAGCAGTATTTAATACATATAATAATTTGAATAGTTGATACTGGTGGAGTCTAGTTTCAATATTTTAATTTGTATATGTAAATGTTATATTTGTAAGATTGTAGGTAAAGGTCCCATTAGATAGAAATAATTTAATGTTAAAAGTAATAATAGTATAGGCTAAATTGTAAAAAAGGGACACTAACTATACCCCTTGACAAAAAGAGGACACTAAGTTTGCGGGCTTTAAATTTAGGACAATAACTTTAAGATTTTTGCGGATTAAAGACAAATTGAGCCAGGATAGCCTCAATTTGGGCCAATTGCCTTAATATTGAGCCCAAATTTCCCAAATAGGGCTAATTACATATGTGGTGAAAAAAGTAAAAAAAGTATTTTAAAAATTTACAAATTAACAATCAAAATCTGAATATGTGAATAAAATTGATAATTATTTTAAGAATATAAAAATTAACAACTAAAATTTCAATATAAAAAAGAAATCTGAAAAATACAAAAAATAAAATTGTACAGTTTATTTAATAAATTTCAAAATAACTAGAACACCTAAAATTTACTAAATAAATTCTGAAAATTATTTGAAAATAAAGTATAAAATAATATTAAGCATTACTCAATAAATATATAAATTTTATTTAAAAATGAAACATTATTTAAAGTAATTTAAATTTACAAACTCAAATTTCAAAACTACTTAAATAAATCTAAAATTATAACTGAATATAAAAATTTATTTTAATTACATTTTAAATATATAATTTTTATTACTTTAAGTATTTTCAAATTTTAGTTTGTAATTAGAAATTACTTTAAATCATATTTACATTTAAAATACATCTTAGGTTTACTAAATAATGTTTAGATTTTATCTTTATAGTTCTTATGTTTTTTTTTCAAATAGTTTTAAAGATTTACTCAATAATTTTTAGATACAGGAAATAATCATTTAAATACTATTTCACGTTTTTATACTTATTTAATTATTTTTTAGATTTATTAAATAACATTTAAAATTTTATTTTTGTATTTTCCAAATTTATTTTCTTATATCCAGATTTTAATTGTTAATTTTTAAATGTATAATTTTCAGATAAAATTCATGCACCCATATATTAATTGCTAATTAGTAAATTATAAAATAATGTTTAGACTGGTTTTTGCCACATCAATAATTATTTTCAACACATATCCAATTAGCCCGAATTTGGGCATTTCGGGTTCAATTGATCTCAAATCTCAAAAAATTAAAAGTTATTATCCTAATTTGAAAGCCCGCAAATTTAGTATCCTCTTTTTGCCAATGGAGTATAATCAGTGTGTCACGCCCCAAATGCGACGCGACAACGATCAATCACTTAAACAGAAATAAACCAACATTCTAAACCAATGATACAAAACTCCAAGTGAAATAGAGTCTAATGCAGCGGAATAAAATAAACACAAGTACGAAATACATCTCAAGGTCCGATAATATCCGAATACAATCCATCAAAATATCCAAATGTTAACTTACAATCCAAACTAAAACAGAATGAAGGAGTTGAACAATAACAAAAGCAAAAAAAAATGTCGCTCAACATCAATGATTATAGGAACTAGTACGACAGGCGGAGCACAGGATTCAGTCCGTGGTAGGTTCGACGTCTTCAACGTACTCCTCATCTAAAGGTTAGAAACAGGAGGGGATGAGACAGAAATTTCAGTGGATGGGGTGATCGTGTGAGAGTGTGGCGATGTATATAGTTAATGCGAGAAAACGGTTGTATGAAAACGCGTGAGGTATGATGCAATGTTTCACACATAGTCCACAAGCGTCGTGATAAATATATATTAAGTAATATACTTATACAGTTTAAGAAATAGTTCGTGGTCACACAAGCACTATGATTCAGGCAAGACAGGTAGGATTGCGTACTGAATGTAACGCCAATCCTATGCAAACGAGTAAAGGTTGCATACGGATTTGTAGCGCCAACCAATGCAATACAAGTAGCGGTTGCGTACGGATTTGTAGCGCCAACCAATGCAATACAAGTAGCGGTTTGATGGCTCAAAAGCTACTCTAGAAAACCGTAGGCAAGTGCACCTATCGTTTTGTAGTATAGATTATTGAGTACCGAGTGTCATTCCCACGAGGATTGTAAGTACTAATAATTACCGTCGTTTTGTTATCTAATCTAGCAATTTTCAGAGTTTTGTTTGTTAAAATGGAAAATGAAAAATAGAGAATTTAAAATAATCGCAACTTACAATAAATCAAATAAAAGTAGATTGTAGAATGAGAAATCAAGAGATAGAAATATGTTTGAATGTAAATCCCTCTAGAATGTTTTTGTGATTCAACAAGATAAAAATTCAACCATAAGCCCTTAAGCAAAAACCAACCTCTTTTAATAAAATCTCATGTTATGTGGACCGTAGAAATTCCCGATTTAAGTTAATCCCTTTCTCAAGGCGAAAAACTCCTAATCTCAAGTTGATTAACTGAAATCTCTTTCTAGTTAAAACCCCCAAGATTGCATTATAACGATTTATGAATTCCCATATTAGGTTTGACCCTAATCCAGAAGATTTATATCGTCCTATATCTAGGATTGCATGCAACTCTTTTCACTTATATAGGTTCTTTTTCACCATAAATCTTTCGATTACCCGATGAAGAAAATATATCAAATTAATGTACCGAAAATATTAACTCGAATGAGATAAGCATGATATAAGTGAATCACACAAGACATGAGAATTTTATTAAAAACATACAAACCTTAATCACAAATCCATTCTAGAGTTCATTACACTCAAACACTAAGATTTTAGCTACTCATGATTTTGACAAAAGAGTAAATTACACAAGAAGATTTAAGTATTGTAGACATGGTGTACTTATCTTTCTCAAAACCTCAATAGACTTCTTCCTTGATTGATGATGTTGCTCCAAGCCTTCTTCTCCAATATTGCCCCAAGCTTTCTTCTCCAAGACCCCTTGATCCCAATTCTACTTAATGAAATGAATACAATGAATATTTCCTGAGTATCTAATCAATGCCTCTCCCAACTTCAACCCTTGGCTTTTATAGGCAACCAATACATTGATAGTACTCTCTTTTGTTAAACAATTGCCTCCATTTTCATTGTTGGTTGGTGAATTCTTGTACTCAATTGATGATTGAGGGAATATGGGGACATGTTGCAGCAAAATTGGGTGTTAAAGGTGTATAAAAGTGGTCAAAAAGCTTGGTAGGTGAGTTTTCCATAATTTTCGCATGGAAAAGTTGCAGAAAAGTGCCCCGGATACGCCCGTGTCGCCCAGAACGGCCGGGTCGTGCTGTTTTATCACACAGGGGAATCGGGGAGACATGGCCGTGCTTCCCAACATGGCCAGGCCGTGTCTCCTGACACGGCCGTGTTGGGAACACGGACTGGCCGTGTGTCGGAGGCTGTTTTGTGCGAAAAATCGAGTTTTTAGCTCCGGCGAACACGGCCGTGTTGCCGACACCCCGCCCGTGTTGGACCAAAAAGGCCCCGAAATGACGCATTTGGCTTGGAATTTCGAGCGTTTTTGCATCCTTAAACTCCCCGATATGTTTTGACATGAATCCATGGTCCGAAATTCACCAAAAATAGCCCCGAATGGTCAATCTACATCAATAAAAGCACCTCGGAGTAATATGAACTATGTACAATCAAAAATTTACAAAACTAACAATAAAATAACTCGAATTCTACTCAAATATACACATAAAACGTGCATAAAAAGACCCTTATCACGGTTGCGTACGGATTTGTAGCGCCAACCAATCGGGTCCGATTAACTCCGGAATCGTGTGGATCAGACAACAATTCCATCTTCTTCCTTGTAACTCCCCGTTCAAGATGGTCCAAGACCTGTCACCTTATCGCTCCATAGGCAAAGACAAAATCCACATTGGAGCTTGCAAGGCTCGGATTCCTCATAATCATGATTATACCTCAAGTACTACGACCCGCTTCCCTTGGACAAACTCCGTCCCTCAGTTGCGGGATTAGGACGATGGGGCCGGAAGAGTGGAATAGCAGCCGAGCTGCCCGTTCCATCCCCCGACGTATCCATTCTCGATTTGAGCTCGACACACCAAGTTGACTCCAGGCAGAAAGTAAATACAAGTTCGGGTAGTCAACCAGGTAGTCGAGTATTATTGATTCAGGGAAGCATTTTAGGAAAGTTTTCGAAAATTTGCGCAAGGCAATTATGGCATTGGTGGAGTTATTTGGATGAAGATGATTATCGGGAGGATAATCAATCTTCAATATCTTGAAAGATTAGGTGGAACATAAGTCCCGTTATAGATTCGAAATCGCAAGATTTGGCGAAGTAAGCCCCACGATCGCGTATTAATCGGTCAAGACGATCCGATAAGTCAGGGAATTTTTGAGAAAATAAAATATTTTAATCAATAATTAAAGTCAGAGGGTCCAGGGCTGTTTCTTTAAAATAAAAAATAATCCGAGTTAGGTCCTTGTAAAAAGAAAATTTACTATTAGCCCCGTTTAGTAAAAACCAATACTTTTGGTGTTAAAAAGTGAATAAGTAAATGTCCCGACCTTGAAGAATTATGAGGTCAATTCATAAATTCTATAAATTGTTCAGAGATTCAGGTTTTTAAAGTTTTGAGGTCGAGTTGTTATAAAATTCTCACATTGGCCCCAAATTTGTTAAAATTGTCATTTTGGTGCCTAAGTTTAAAATAATCGGAACTCACAAACCGGAAGGGATTTTAATGTGATTCCAGTTGGAAAATGTCACTAAGGTTAGTGGGATATTGGAATAAAAGAAGTTTTAAAAAGAAGTAAGTATAGGTCCCTTAACTTTTGAAAATCTCATTTTTGTCCCATTTTGAAATAATTGCCTTTAAGGCTTTTAGGGGTCCAATTGTTATGAAATTTGTATTTCCAGGTGCATGGACTGCATAAGTCCTGGAAATTGTATTTTGGTCCTCGAGTTTAATCTTTTACAATTTGGTCCCTCAATTTTTATAAAATTACTTTCCAAGCTCTAAACACTTGGATTTTTGGAATACACTTAAAATATGTTATTTCCAGTCCCTTAAGAGTTAAAATTTCAAATTTTAAAATTAGGGTCTGGTACAGTTTCGAAAATTGCAAAATAACCCTTAAACTTCTAAAATTTTACAATCTAGTCCTTGGGCTTTTAAGGGTTGATTTTATTTATCCAAAACTCTTAAAACTTTATTAAAATGTCAAAACATAATTTTTGAACCTGAGTTCAGTCCCAAAAATCGAAAATTACAGAGGGGTCTCTTAAGTTTTATTTTCTTGCATTTAAGTCCACCAACTTTCTATTTTTGCATTTTAAGTGCAAAAGTTGAAATTTAATCAATTATGCTCGACTTGTCCAGATTATAAATCATTCAAAACATAGATTTCAAGAGTCATACACATACATATCCTTCTCATACAAAATTTCATCAAGTATAACAATAAAGTGTACATGTATGCCCTATTTTTCGATAAATCGCATTTTTGAGCAACACTTGAGAATTTTTCCATCTTAATACAAGAAAATAGCATGCAATACATAATATATATCTCAAGTCAAAATCAAATTACTACATGCAATTTGGCTTAATTGCAGAAAATATCCTGTAACTTGGGGTAAAATGCATTTTCGGACTTTTGTTATTTGGTTTGCAAAATATGCCCTGTATGTTCTTCAAGTTTTGCAAAATATGCCCTGTAAGTTTATAACGTTCTGCAAAATTGGTCCTACAAGTTTATACCGAAGCAATTGGTGTCCTATAAGTCTTGAGTTGATGCAAAATTGGCCTAGCGGAATAATTGCATATTTTCAATATACCAATTATACCCTTATTCATACACATAACTGATTTGACTAAGTGTCTTGCATAAAATGGTATCAGAGCCCAGGTTTATTAAGAACTTTTTGGTTATATTTATTATATTTATGTAATTGACAATTGGTGAGGAGAATTTCTCCGAGAATATGGATCCGGACCGATGTCCGAGATGTACCCCTTACAGGACATATCGTCAAATATTGACGATGTACGCACAATAACACCTTGACCAGGTTTCATATTGGGAATACCAATATGAAGAAAAACGGAAACAGGCAGGAGCCGACGGGAAACCTTAAGCAATGCAAAATGCGAGCGAGAATATTATAGCGCGATTCACGGATGCTTAACTGGACCACTATATGTTCACTTGATGAACCTTCAAGAAACGGTTCATGAAAATTCCCATCGTAACAATGATTCCGATGGAGTACCAGTGGAACGAGATACTTCCAGACAAATCTAAGATCTCCAAGATCTTAGAGAAATCGAGAAAGACGGTGCGAGAATTATGGCAATCGCCATATTCATCTACCGCCCCAAGTTCATCGAGATCGAATGATGGAGACGATGGTGAAATATCGAAAGGAAACTCTTGAACTCCTTCATGATATTCAAAAACGAGTCAAGAACCTGGAGGACAGTGCCGAGTTCATCCTAGGAAGGAAACGTATTGATTTTGGGGCGGTACCTATTTACACCAAAAAGGAAACCAACCGAAGTTATACGAAAGATGACGGATGAGGAAAAGCTCATTGCTCTAATCAAAGGAAAATCCATCAAAAATTAAAAAAGATGGATATTGAAAAGATGAATATTAAAGATCTACATGACTGGCGTAATCCTTCGCAGATTAGGTATTGTAGATTTAAAAATGAACGCAGGTGAGGAATCAACTTTGGTTACCTATGACCCACAAGGTAGACCAATTCCACCTCCACCGCCACCGCTTAATCCTAACGTCGAAGAAATGCAGGTTCGCACCATGGAACTCGGGGACGATGCCACACGCTGGGGATTTCACGGCGAAGTGATCCACTTTCGGGGACAGGAGGTCGAAACCCTCTTGCGAGAACCGGACAACCTACCGGAAGGCGAATGTTTATCGGGCGCCTTATGGAAGATCGCACCTCGACCCAATACATCCGTATGGGTTGATGTTAAATCGGACATCCCGATTTTAAAAATGCAGTTCTCATTGATGAATGGGCTTGGCTATGAGAATTTCAAAGAGAACCCTCGATCTTACAAAGGATTCATTCATTTTACTCCTTGAAATGAGTCTTGAAGGATCGGTGAAGATTGCTCAGGATATGACCGATGCCGCACGAAAAGTTCGGTCACATCGGGGAATCACTTAAAGGAATTGTCGATGGTATGGCCAAACTATTCAAAATACGATTCATCGGACAAAAGTTATTTCGAGGATTAGAGGATGAAAAAAGAAAGAGATATAAACAAGCCCTTTATAGCCTTGAGTTCTTGGATATTTGTCATATTGACGAATATATCAAGTTGTTCACCGAATACCGGTGGAAATCCAAGATTGAGGAAAAAGAAGCTGCACAACTATTCTTTGCCAAAATTCCGAGTCCCTGGAGAGAAATGCTTATCAGGGAATACAAGGGTGGAGTCAAGTAAAACGTGGCGAGAAAAATGTCTTTTCTAAAGGCCAAGTTATCTGAATGGTGCTACCAAACAGCTCTGCACAGGAATTACAAGAGATTGAGAGGAATTAACAAAACAGTTCCTCTATGTTGTGTGGATAATGATATCCCAACAGTTGTGGGAGGTCAACCAAGGCGGCATAAGAAGAAGAAGGAGAGAAGCCATCCATACCGCCGATGAAGTAGCAACAAAAGAAGTAGGTCTTCATGGAGACCTGAAGGTTAGTCAAAACAAAAAGCTCGGTTATAAATCGGGGCAAAGACCAACACCAAGCGGGGAGTAGAGCCTCATCATCGGGTTCTAATCAAGCAAGTACGGCCAAATCCGAGGAGAAGAACTTTCAGCGAGCTCACACTAGAGCTAATGAAAGTTTCAAAGATGTAATTCTTTGGACATGCGAGCAAGAGGGCATATCTCAAATCGGATTGCCCAGGACAATCAAAAAAACAAAAAAGTCGAGACGGTTCGAGGCTACACCAGAAATCGAAGAAGCTGTCTATTATCAAGACCTTATACAGGTGTACCAATTTGAGGATATTCCCTCAGATGAAAGCATCTATAAAGAAGAAATCTATTCTGACGATGGAAGTGACTCAAGCTCAGAAACGGAGTGAAGAAGAAATTCTTCAACAGACAGTCAGAGAGGATATGTCAGGATTCCTCTCTCACACAACAGTTTCTCATAAGACTCTTATGAGAATCATGAAGGAAGATCCAAAGCTTCAAGTATATGATGGATTTACGATAGGAGCTATGGAAAAAGCATTGGATAAAATTGGGTTTCGTAATAGAAAACACCAAATTATCCACAGGGTAACAACCGGAGAATTTGCTATTCCGATGGAGTTTACCGGTAACCTGATCGAGATGCAGTTGGTCCCTATTAGAGAAATACAAGAGATCAAAAGCAAAGTTAAGAGAGATGTTGCAAATACACTCTCATGGATTCATATCGGAGCCATAAGAGTAATTATTAAAGCAACATTCAAAGAAGGAATAGATTCGCCTCTCAATCTTGCTATCTTTGACAAGCGAATCTCGCATCTCAAGGATTCATGCCTTGGAGCGGTTACAGGAAATTTGTATGCAGGGAAATTGGCATTTAATGTCTATCCTAGAATTGCATACAATTTGGGAGATCGAGATTTCAGTAGAGTCCTAACCCTTCATCAAGATTTCAAAAGAGTCGATTTGATGAAAGAAGGCAACAGGCCTTACTCGATCACATATAAGATTTCCTATGCTCTCTCGAATACCCATCATTCCGAAGTATTCTTGAGAAAGGAATTTATTGAAGTCCCAAGAATCTTTGAGGACTTTGCCAGGGTGGTGTTACTGAAATCATTGAATCTCCAACTATTAAGGAGATTGATATGATAATTCAAGATCAACCGATCTTCAACAAAAGCCTGAGTCTCGAGTTGAGCCTAGAAGGATATCTTTCCAAAGCAAAAGACGAGAATGGTGAGTAGCGGCCGTTGGGAAGAAAGGAGACCAAGTAATGCGATTCAGCGCATCCCGATGTTTTTAAAACAAGGCGAGAGAGTAAAATGTCCGAGATGATGGCGAGAAGTGGAAGTAATATTTGACATCACTCAAAAGGATAATATTTTTCCTTGTGATGTTCTATATTATCTCCAACAACCAATAGTTGGAAGGTATCAAGGAAGCTCAAGATAGGAGAAATTGAGCTTACTATCACAGGGAGTGGCGGAAAGATCCCGAACAATTAATACCGGGAATTGAATTTCTTGAGGAGCATAAGCCTTGGGAAAGATTACAAGATGGAATGGAGTTCACAGTGGCTAATAAAAGATACTGAATCGAGATGACCACTAGTCCATTCTCTATATACATTTCTATTGGAATGTTATATGTCAATACAAGGCCGAGTATTTCGCCGCCTATATTGATTCAGTCTTAAATATGTCTTTACAAAGCCGGATGTTTTTCCTAAAGAAATTGGAGAAGATTTACCAGCTATTGCGGGAAGAGATTTCTCTAAAAGGATTCTTATCCTTAACAGGGAATTAAACAAGCGAAATAATGATCGGAGGCGCGGGCGTACCCATGATACAAAGTAAAGACGCCACCAATCTATTTCCATGATATCTTGTGCGAGATATTTTGCTAGGAAACAATTTCCTACAAACATTCAAGCGATTCACACAAGAGAATGAGACAAGAAGACTTATTTTCACAACCTTATGTGATCATAAGATTATTGTCCGAGATCTGGGAAGCATTTTACTAAAAAATGCCTATTAATTTTCGCAGACAAGCGTGGTGATGAAGCCAAACTTCGCAATCCAAAAATGGCGGATCGAAGGAAATTTGGTGAAGCTTTATTATCCTATAGACAATTTGGTTCCATCCGGAAGGATCGAGAAGATATGGGATAATAACTTGTATTCATTCGAGTACAAGGAGAAGAACGAGTCACTCGAAAGCCATTGCGAATTATGGATGAGTCTAATGGAGAATCCACAGTGATGTAACCATAGAGGAACAAATATCACTCGAGGATATCAAGAAGAAGATCCAAAGGAATTACAATGAAGATCCTTTGGCATGGTGGGACAAGAACGAGCTCAAAGCATCCTTGAAGGTTAAGCCAGGAAAGGAGTACGAGTTCGTAAGATTCAAACCAATCCTTATGAATCGAAAGATCGTGAGGATATGCGAAGAAGATACTTAAGGAACATCTTGACCTTAAGTTAATTTCACCAGGAGTTTCTCCATACAAGAAATCCGGGGTTCTTAGTCGAAACCATGGATAAATCAAAAGAGGAAAGCGAAGACTTGTTATTAATTACAAGGGAATTAATAACATTTTGGAGTTCGACGGATACTATATCCCAAGCGAGAGAACATCCGGTTAATCGTATCAAAGGTGCCAAGATATTCTCAAAGTTCGATTGCAAGTCCGGATTCTACCAGATTAAGATGGAGGAAGAAAGTAAGAAGTTTACTGACTTTCTCTACACCACAGAGACACTATATTTGGAGCGTGATGCCTATGGGGTTGGCTAACGCACCCCGGATATATCAAAGAAAGATGGATAATCTTTTCAAAGATTATTTCGATTTCATGTTCGTGTATATCGGCGACATCCTAATCGCATCAAAGAACATGAAGGAGCATCTCAAACATTTGGAAATATTTTCGATGTTTGTCACAAAAAGGATTAGTGCTTTCGGAAAAGAAGGCGAATCGCAACAAGAACATTGAATTTCTCGGAATAGTAATCGATGAATCGGAATTATTCTGAGAATCATATTGTGGAAAAGATACAGGATTTCGGATACACTAAAAGACAAAGCGGCTTGAGTTTTAAGGGAGTTGTTAATTTTGCTTTGGAATGTTTATTAACAATCTAGCATACTACGAGAAGGTGTTTAGCCCATTACTTAAAAAAAGATGCAGATTCAAATGGGAAGATGAACATCAAGAAGGAATTAAGCAACTTAAAGAAGTTTGTAAAAAGCTTCCAAAACTTGCGGTTCCCAAGACGAGGATGAACTAGTTCTTTACACGATCTTTAGTGATGATTGGTGAAGCGGCCGATTCTTACTAAGGTCACACCAAATGAAGAAGTGCCATGCAGATATTGCGGCCGTTTATTCACACCCAATGAAGCAAACAAATGATGGCATATCAACGAGAAAGAATTCTTTGCGAAAAAAGGCTTTTAAAAAATGGCCTCTATTTTTACTTGGCTAAAAGTTTACTTTAAAAATTGATAATTCAAGTGTCAAGGCTTTTACGAAAAACAAAATTGAATCAAAACCGAGAAAAGGCTCGATTACTTAGATGGCAAGTGAATGTCAATATTATGATTATGATATTGTCATTATAAAATCTCATGAAAATATTCTTGCGATTTCTTGACACGAGATGGAAGGACGCATTCTTTGAGGTCCTTAAACGAGTAAGACATCTCGGGAAAACCTGGAGAGTCTAGAACGAGATTTTGGGACGTTATGTCTCAATGCGAAGTTCTTCCGGACGACTTCAACAGTGACCAAACCGTTTCTAGTCAAATACGAGCATGCCGGTTCGCTCAAGACAATTGTTCTTAGCGCTGCAAGGGCCTCTTTTCCAGTCGTATCTCCTACGGTGCAAAAAAGGGGCCGAGAGAGTACGGGCTCTAACCCGGAGGTTATGGATTCAAGTACCATAATCACAAGTGTTGCGGTGATGCATCCCCGAGGTGTACAAATCGTAACGAATGTTGAAGCTCCGTGTCACAACCCGAGTCTTCAAGTCAACCCAAGACTGGGGTAAAAGAGGGAGAGTTGAATCTTAGGCCACGAGACAGGCAAATCTAAGGTTCAAACCGACGAGAGTAAGATTTCTCCTATGCGGGTATATCGGCAATGGGAGAAACTAGTTACAAGACAAGGTATTAACCCGGAAAAACAATGGTTGATATCTCGGAAAGTATCCCGAGTTTGGATGAAACCAGGAAGTCATCCAAATGAAGTACAAGAATGGTATACTTTTGGAGCTTTAGCTTCAATCTACACCGTGTCACCAGGATTCCCAAAAATTTCAAAATTACCGAAATGGATATTTTGGAACTGTATTTTATCGGTGCGCTCTGAAACCAAAAAGAAAGGCTTTAATGAAGCTTTTCATTTCATCAAGCTAAGAAGACCGGATGGAAATGCTTTAAAATACATTAAAGCAGCTTCACCGGAAGAAGGACCAGTGTTAGTAGGAGCATTTCCTGAAGACGAAGCTTCTACCAGACGAGCATGGGGACTTTGGGTTTGTCTAACTGAAATGGACAAAGTCAAATATCCATTTAAGTTCTTCCAGAATTCGGCGAATGGATCTTTCCTTTTGAATTCGATGACTGGATCAACCACAGGATTTGCAGAGGAACTCTTCGAAACCAAAAGGAGAATTCTCTGGGAAAACAAGATTCCGGCGAGCAAAGAAACTTATCGGAAATTCTGTAACATGGCGCATGTTGGCCGTTGGATCGATCGGATCTGTCAAGCATGCCCCGAATAGAAGGAACCCGAGTTTGGGAAAGGTTTCCGACCCAAACCCGACCGACAGGACCATACAGCTGGAAAGGACAAGGGCCCAGCTCACAAGACGCGTTTTCCTCGGGGACCACGCAGGCCAACTTTTTAAAAGATTCCCCGACAACCATAACATGGGCTGAGTCACGCGGAAAGAGAAGGAAGACAGCTGGCGAGAAATAATTCAGGAGTATGATGTAAGCAGTGACGTCTTACATCTCAACAAGATTTGAAGTCCGAATTTCAAGTCCGGACTTACCTCTATAAATTGCAGGATTTGAAGGAAGCTGAGGAGATCGAACATTTTCTTAGTTTTCTTACAATAAAATCTGAGTGATAAATTTGTAATAGTTTGAGTGTTTTAGTTTTAAGTTTTATGTATTTACGAGTGAAAGCCTCATCCATGAGAGGCTAAACCAGTATTCTCCTCCCAAAACGAGATTACTAATGTAATAAGTATTTCAATAAGTTCTTAATAAAAGGGGGCTTTTCTGCTTCAGCAACATGTCTTCATAATGTTCCATTAATTTATCCCGTTTAAAGATTACTTTTACGCCTTGGGTAGAAACGAACCAATCTTTGTCTTTGGCCGATTTAAAGTCGAAGGAGTCGGATAACTTGCGAGATCATCTTCCCCGAGGGTGAGGTTGAACAGTGAGGAGCTGTTTGTCAAACGATCTGGGGGCAGTAATTTTCCGACTGGTGGCGTTGCGAACCACTTAACCCGGCGTTGTTTCGGTCAAAAGAGGTATGAATTTTAAGGGATTTATTAATTTTACGGAAGCATGTCGGGCCTGATATGGTCGTGATGGACTATATCTGTTTTATCAAAACCTTAGTCTGAAATCGAATTTACTTAGAATTATGAATCATTTACGTATGTCCTATTGAGTTTATAGGCTGAAACCCGACATGATCCACCTAAAACCTCGAATAGAGACGGATCTAAGTAGGTGTAACAATGCCACGAACAAAATGGGTATCAGAAAATGTAAATTTTCATAATCTATGAAATTTGAGTTTATTGAAAAATAGCTATGGTATGAAAGGATTGAAATTGCTAATTCTCGAAAGTTATAGGCTATAATTGCTACCTTTGAAAAGAAAATGGACCAAAACTGCTATTTGGCTATAAGGGCAAAATTGTCCAGGGCATAAATTGCAACTTTAATAATTAAAGGGCAAAACTGCAAAACGGCCTAAGTTATAGGGCATATTTTGCTATTAAGCCCATGCAATTTTAAGTAAAACACCTAGAAGTTGAAAGGATTTTTCCACCCACCTTAAAGATTGATTTGTTGGTGAAAAATGGAATAAATCACTCTTGATGAAGGAGTGACTTAGGTCAGCCCCTAAGTCAAGGAGTATCAAAAAAATATAGGAGTTAGGAAAATGAGGTTAAAATTTAAGGAAAAAAAAGAAAGGGGTAAAGAAAATTGGTAAAACTACACTTACCTTGTGTAGTAGATGAAATGAGGCTAGTAGAGGTCTCAAAATGGCTCTCCTTGCTCAATCTTAAACCAACTCTTAAGGTCAGCCCCTAAAACTCCAAAAATGAAAATGGAGTATCAAAATTTTGGAAAATAGAAGAGAAGAAGAAAATGTACTAAAAATCTCATTTCTTACCTTCTAGTCCAAATTCCTTCACAATTTCTTGAGGTCTAGTCAAGATGGTTCCAAGTCTCTATTATCTTCAAGTTCTCTTATAAGTGTACCTCAAACCAAAAATCAAACTTAGGTTAAGAAGTGAAGAGGATGAGCTAGGAATATCAAAATGGATTGAAGAAGAAAATTCCTTATCTTGTAGTAGTGATAGTTTCGAAAATTAAAGAAGTAAGAAGAGTTCTTGTGTTTTTGTTAAGTGTTTGAAGAAAGAAGAAAGTGTTTGAAGATATGAAGAAAGTATTCTTGAAGATATGAAGAAAGTGTGTTTGAAGATATGAAGAAATGTTTGAAGATATGAAGAAGGTGTGTTTTGAAGATATGAAGAAATGTTTGAAGATATGAAGATTGTTTGAAGATATGAAGAATGTGTGTTTTGAAGATATGAATATTGTTTGAAGATTTGAAGATGTGGGTTTTGAAGATATGAAGATTGTTTGAAGATTTGAAGAATGTGTGTTTTGAAGATTTGAAGATGTGGGTTTTGAAGATATGAAGATTGTTTGAAGATTTGAAGAATGTGTGTTTTGAAGATATGAAGATTGTTTGAAAATTTGAAGAAGAAGATGAACTTATGCTTAGAGAAAATGTTGGAGGATTTTTGGAGAGAAGTTGGAGAAGATTTGTGTTTTTTTTTTTTTTTGGTTAAATGATGAGTTAGGATAATAATTTGGGAAGTTATGACATAAATTAATAGCTAGGTTACTTTCTTAGGGACAATTGGCCAAAAGCTAGGTTTTAGGGAGAATTTTAAAATTTGTTGAGTTGACTAATGGGGTAGTGGGATTTGTAGAGAAAATTTTTAATTGTAGGCTTGCAAGACATAAAATAGAAATAAAATTATCAAAATTTTATTTATTATTTTTTTCCCATAATAATCTAGTTGGGAGATACGAAAAAAAATAGTAATGAAAGAAAAATGAGTTATTTTCCCATTTTAGGTGATAAATTCGAAAATTAGGGAAAAAATATTTGGTTTCTTTTCTTTATAAATTGAGGAAAAATAAAATGTATAAATATCCATAATTAAATATTTAGAAACTTAAAATAAAGATGTGAAATAAGAAATGTGTACTCCAAAAATAAATTGGAAGTTGGTTGAGATGAATTATAAAATAAGATGAAATATTCGGATAATGGTCGGAATATACTCCTAAATTATCGAGGATCCAAAAATTCTAAAGTCGTAGTCAACCGACCAAGTATTAGTACTAGAGGAGAATATAAAATCATTATGCTCGAAAATAAGGGAGACGTAATTGACATTGGAAAAAATAAATAAAAGTCGTGTCGCATTTCATTAATAATAGGTTTGTGATACATAGCCGAATAAATAATTACTACATAACATTGTATCTCACATTGTTAAAATTCGGGGCCTCACACAATATCCTCTTTTTGCAATTTAGCCTAATAGTATAAGTAGATAGGATTGATATTGTACATTTCGGAATCAGAAGTCAACATATAAGTTGATCACAAGTGATCAATATATCAAATCCTCATCCATATCTATTCCTACTAGGGGTGTGCACGGCCCGGTTCGGTCCGGAGATTTAGAAATCTCCAGAACCGTCCCGAAGTTCGGAGATCCCAAAATTAAATCTCCAGAACCGAACCATAAAAAAATATTTCCGTCCCGAAATTCATTACGGTTCGGGACGGTTATTCGGTTCTAATGGGATGATACGGAACGGTTCAGGACGGTTCGAAGAAACGGAGATTCAAATATTTCACAAATAAAACACACAAAAAATGTGAAAAGAAAAATTAGGTAAAAAATCATTAAAACAGTTATACTTTTAATCTTTTTTTAGTGCGATTTCAAAAATACATACTGAAACTATTAATATTATACGAGCTTAGCTTTTTGATATTTTATATTTAACTTATACATAAAAAATTTAAGTGCTAAAGTTTTAATATTGTAATTCTAAATCTTTCTTTCGTGATGTAGACTATACAACATATTAGTTTAATATCAATTTAACTTTTAAATCATTTTTATCTAATTTGTAGTTAAAAGTATTGATATTTTCTTTTTGGATTTTAGCATAATATGTTTCAGATATTATGTTATTTGTATTAATAGTAAAAGTCTAAAATCTCAACGAATGACAAATTTAGTAGCCTCTATTACACAATAATATTCTATAATCTTGGCACATTGTCATGGGCTATTGACTTAGGAATAATATAATTGACTAATAACTTTGATAAACTATGAAACAAAATTCTTTAGTCTCAATGTCTTATTAGACAATTACTCTAGTTTATATACAATGTACTAATCATCTAACTAATTTTAATTTAATTAATTTTCTTGATTAGAGGATAAATTAGTTATGATCCTTAATAAGTAAAATATCATCAAATTTAAATATTTTCTACAAATCAACTATGATTTTATAATTTAATTTATTGGTTCATTTAAATAAATTAATATGACATAACTATTAGTGAATTAAATATATATTCAATTATTCATTTGATATATTGATAAAATATGTCAATTTTTTTAATTTGATAATTTTTAGTATTATATAGTATTGAATTTTAAAGGAATGTTTAGTTAATTTAATATCAAAATATAAATAAGATAAAAATATTATATATGTATATACAAAAATTATTTTAAAATCGGTTCTAGTTTCGGATATTCGGTTCGGTACGATACGGTACGGTTTTCGGTACGGATATTTGAAAAATCTCCAGGACCGTACCATGAAAATTTTCGGGACGTTCGGTTCGGGGAAGTCAAAAAGTTGACGGATATTTTCGGTTCAGATATTTTTTGGTTCGGATATCGGTTCGGGTTCGGAGGTCTCCAAGTCCCATGCACACCCCTAATTCCTACTAGTTCTAAAAGATGGCAAACCATGTTTATCAATTCTAGCCTCTAACATTATAAGGTAGAGAAGCAGGGGAAAAAAACTAATGTATCACCAGTTGAAGAGCTTATGGCTGCTAATTTCAGCATAGTCAATTCACTAAAAAGTTGATTATATAACTTGGAAGTCCACCACTAAATCTATCTCATAACCTTGAAGGTTACGTTATCAAATTACTTGCACAAGTACTAGAAACTCTACTTATATTATTTGACCTGTATATGTTAGCATCATAAATTAAATAGAATATAAACATTAACAAAATAAAGTATGATTCACTCATACATAACAATCATTAAGATATTACAAGAACCATGTACCTATCAAGAATCTTAATAATCAAGACAAAAAAATTAAACACCACAACATTACCATCCTATCTAAATAAAATTAATGATCAAATTCACCAGCAGGATCATCACCTCAAAGCTTAACGGCAATCCTTTTACAGAGAGGGCAAGTATTTTTGCATTGCAGCCACTGTTTGACGCAACAAGAGTGATATTCGTGCCCACAATCGAGAATACCAATCATCTTCTTCTCATCATCATCATATAGATTGTCCTGACAAACTGTACAGATTTTAGTATCTCCATCGTCTCTAATTATTATTCCATCACCATCACGAGGATTCCTTGTTTTAATGGATCTCGAAAGCACTTCCTCCGACAAACCACTCATGGTTGTTTCACGTTGACGTTGAATCAATTCTCCCACATCGGAGGCTTCATTTTCATTTCCCTCATTGATCAAACCACCAAGCTGTTGCCGACGTCTTTGTTGTTGTTGTTGTTGTTGTTCAATCGATGCTAGCATATCCAAGACTCGATTTATTAGGTTATTGGCATGCAAGATCATGTGTCGAATTTGTTGATACAGTTGAGCTTCACTATCTAGGTCATGAATATCTTCGGCTTCATGTTCAAGTTGCCAACGTTGTCGAACACATTCGGCTTCTTGCCTACGTTGTCGAACACATTCGACTTCATGTCGTCGGCGTTGTTCACCTAATTCGGCTTCACGTTCTTGATCACAGAGACCGGCACCTTCCTCTAAACCACCATTCATTGCTCGGTAAAGGACCGATAGTTCTTTGGAGTTTATTTGTAGGAATGATTATCACCTTCTCCTAATCAAATAGATCTCTACAATCCAATAAAAATCTTTCAAATCATTATATATCTTCAATTTTAGGTAATTTAGGACTCTCTAAAACCTAAATAATCTATAACCAACAACTTTAGTGTTATACAATATTGAAGTCTCCACATACTTGCCAATTCTAGTATCACGAAAATATCTCGGTAAAATCTTTCAAATTCCAAAAGATTTACACGTGTGAGTTAGATGCAACAGATTTATCCTTGACCATCATATCCTCCCCAATATACGCAATGAATTAAACAAGTTAATTCCAAGTATGAACCAAATTTTATTATAAATTAAAGTGGTCTACGGAAAAAGCTTAGTAACATTATTATTATTATTCTTGTTGTTATTATTAATAATACTTGTTATTGACAAATATTTTCCTCGCTAATTGACTAAAATTATATATATATTATATAGGATATGGATCAAATAGGTTCTCATATTTGGGGCGAGTCCATGGGGACACATCTTAACCATAGATCAACAATTTTGGGTGGTCCAGATTTTTAGGGCTTTTTTATGTTTATTTTTTTGTTTCAGCAATTAAAAAGGGTAGGGTGGTAATTTGGCACTTTAGAATAAGTTACTAAGATTTCATTCTCTCTTTCACGCGATTTCACCCACTCTTCACGCACACTCTCTCTCCAGCGTTTCAGTTTCAAAAAATTTCTCTGTTGCTTATGTAGTATAGGTTTGTTGCTTATGAATTGCTTATACAATTAATGTATTTGTGATGCATGTGTAGTGTATATTCGTTGCTTATGTAGTATAGGCTTATTGCTTATGTAGTATGAGTTTGTTGCTTATGACTTACTTATGTAGTTAATGTATCTGTGGTGCATACGTAGTGTATATTCATTGCTTATGTAGTATAGACATGTTGCTTATGTAGTATAAGTTTGTTGCTTATGACTTGCTTATGTAGTTAATGCAATTGTGGTGCATACATAGTGTATATTCGTTGCTTATGTAGTATAAGCTTGTTGCTTATGTAATATGGGACTGTTGCTTATGACTTGCTTATGTAGTTAATGTATTCATGGTGCATACGTAGTGTATATTCGTTGCTTATGTAGTATAGACTTGTTGCTTATGTAGTATGGATTTCTTGTTCATGACTTGCTTATGTAGTTAATATATCTAAAAGCACCATGACACATCTATACAAGCAACAAATTACATCTTCATAAGCAACCTTCTAACTGTAGTCGAGTTTTAGCAACCATGGCGAATTGTCTGCAACTTTTTTCAGCCCCTGGTAATGCTTTGAAGAAGAAAGATGAATAATTTCTCACAGTAGTGCGTTGAAGAAGGAGGAGGATTGTTACGTGATTTTGTTTTGAGATTTGGAAGGATTGCGTAAATCCCATGAATACGTGAATCCCATGAATATTGCTTTGAGAGGATGACTAATTTACCCCTGTGTTTAATTAACTAGCTTGTAATTTGTAATTTTGCTCTTAAATCGCAGCCCTTGAAAAAATTAGATATATGGCTAGGATTGGTCCCTATGGACTTACCCTATGAAGTGGTCTCATATAACCCTCTCCCTATTTAGGGGGAGGTTACAATGAGACCACATATTATAGTGAGACAATGTGGACTCATCTCAACCCTTCCTTATCTATATCAATGGCTAAGATAAATAGGGGTTAAAATTACATTAAACATTTAATTAAGACAAAATAAGGGTATAATTGTCAAAACAAACATGTGGGGACCATCCAAATATGAAATCAGTTATTAGGGGAGAGAAAATCACGTGGGGAGAGAGAAAATCGCGCTGGAGAGAGAAAATCACGCATGTACTACGTAAATCATGCGATGTTTGTACACTTATCATGATTTCTTTGTATACTTAACACTATTTTCTTTGCATGTTTAACATATTTATATCAGACATTAAAATGGTCAAACAAAAATATGTGGGGACCATTAATTAAGGAATCATTTATAGAGAGAGAATCACGTTCATTAACATGTGGGGACCGTGGATTAAGTAAATCAATTATAGAGAGAGAGAGAGTGAGAGAGAGAAAATCACGATCATTATTATGTTGTATATTTAACACTATTATGTTGTATACTTAATACTATTTTGTTGTATGTTTAACATAATTTTCCTGCATATTACAATTGTCAAACAAAAATATAAGTATACTACAAAATACATATAAGTATACAACAAACCACATATAAGTATACAACAAGAAAAAAAGTATACAACATAAATATATACATAAAAGATTAACTATTTATACAACAAAACACATCTAAATATACATCGAAAAACATCTAAAGTGTACATGTCCTCACTTTGTCTCCTAAGACGCCCTCGTTTTCTCCATGTTAGCATCGTCTTTTCACCAATCCTCCAATCATGTCCTTTATTCTGAAACCCCAAAAATATTTCTCGAACTCTGTCTAAACTACACCTTCCTTTTTAAAATAATTTGATAAATCAATTTAGGGATAATTACAAAACACACGTGAGGTTTGGGCTAATTACAAGACAATTCATATATGTTTGCAATTTTCTGAAGCCACCGGGATATTTTTTTATTAGCTCGAAACTCAGTTTTTTTGTAATTTTCCCATGAATTTAACACATCCAACAAACCCACATGGTGGAACCATTTCCACTCCACAGCTTATGAGGAGCAAAAAATGTGGCACACACATCTTGGGGGGACCACATAATTGGGATGAATACAAAATGACCAATCTGACCTTTTTAGATTTAAAATAAATCAAAAATATTTATTAAATTGGGTAAATCTCAACCATCTAAAATTACAAATTTGTGGTCAGGATTAGTCCACACTGTTTCACTCTAATTATGTGGTCTCATTTGATCCAATCCCTATATATTTAAATGGTTAGTGATAAATTCTTAAACATTCATAACGCTAATGTCTAAAGTTAGCAACAAAAAAAAATTTAGTTGTAATTTTTGCATTTTTAACCACCGCGATGCCTATTAAGGTTGGATGTAAGGAGCAATTGTACAACTATAGTCTATACGTGGTTGGGCTGTAAGGAACATTTTTTTAGTATTTTATACGGATGGATGATGAGTCTGATATGATCATAATGAACTCTTATCATTATTCTATGAAAAACAAATACTTTAAGGGTAAACTTATCCATATAAGGGAAAGTGCATGAGTTTATATAGGTCATACGTTAAAGTATAACAAAAAAAATAGTTTATATGGTAAAATGTAAAAATAAGAATAATATGAGGAATTTCCTGTAATTTCCTCATTCTTTAATGTTGAATATAGTATTTAAACCAAACTGAATGCAAAGTTTTTCTTTCGACGCGAAAGAAGGGGTGCCGAAAGTAAATTATCATGACAAAAACCAGAAATTCCAAAAAAAAAAAAAGAATAAAAAAAATTGTTTTAGACGAACGGTGAATTATGCCACACATGCATTGGCTAATTTTTCTGTGTCTTCCCCACTTCCGATTTGTTGGGATGGTGGGAAGTTTTCAGTTTGGTTTGATAAATATGTAATGGCTAACGCTATTGATCAACAAGATTACAATTTTCATTGGCGGATAAAAAAATCTGCTATAATATTCTTCAACAATGCCGATTTGGAGTTTACTTTTGCAACCCAAAACTTGAATAAGGAAAAAGAAAAAACGAATAAGGAAAAAGAAAAAACATACAACTTGGGATAAAATCTTTCAAACAGCCGAAACCTCGGTCAATATAGATAGTGTTTATATGAATTACTTGCTTTCCATTCTTGACTTATCCAAAAATTTATAAATTACAATAATATCCTTAAAACCAATTAATAAAAATATATACACCTAAAATGAAATTTAAATATCCGTTCTAAAAGTTACTTTTCAACAGTTGAGATTAGGGCTAACTTGACAAAATAATTTTACATTTTTTTGTCCCGCTTTCCTCTCTTAAAGAGCTCTTTAAAACATCTCATCCCCAACTAGGAGTATAAACTAATTAAATCGAGTTGAATATATTTAATATTGGTCTCACTTGCAGAATATTTTTACACAAATTCTTTTAAACTTTATATTTATTTGAAACATATTTGAATATATACGAATCAGTTTGAATATTTATTATCAAAATTCAAATTCTAATGTTATGAACTGAGCACTGTCAACCCTTCCAATTACCAAACTCAGCTGGATCTACTCGAAAATGGCCAGAATAGAACAACCTTGGTGACTTTGCAATTGGTGTGAGAGTGTGTGAAGTGTTAGTGTGTGAACAAACGTGGAAGTATGTGTGCAGAAAAGAGAGAGGAGAATAGAAATGTAACACTGATTTTATTTATCAAAAACTCCTGATTACAATAACAGAGTTGCTATTTATACAAGTTTAATCCTGACTTCCTCTAACAAACTAACAACTATCTGTTAATTCTAACTAACTTGTAACTAGTAGTAACTGACTTTTATTCCAACTAACTTCTATTTATCTGGATATGACATGGTAATTGACTGAGGAATTGGCGATTGTATTAATGACAATTGGTATTTGGATTACATAGAGGGGAAGGAAAATATGAGCTGGGATAGATTTAGTGAGCTAGTGCTGGAGAGATTTTCCAATTTGCGGGGGGCAATTTAGTAGGAGAGTTTAATAAATTGACTCAGAAGGGCACTGTGCATGATTACATCATTAAATTTGAAGAACTAAAAGCTTTTATGGTGCACATGAATAAAAGTCTAACTGAAGATTATTTTGTGAAAAGTTTTATCAGTGGACTGAAAGAAGAAATTGGGCAAATGGTGGAAATGTTTAGTCCAGGGAGTTTGACTATAACTATGCAGCTGGCTAGGAAACAAGAGGCCTTAATTGAATCCTTAAACAAGAGTGGGAAACCTGTTACTAAACAGAACTTTGTAGGCAACACTAGATCCTGGAAAGAGGGGGTAAATGAAACATCCACTCCGAAAATCCTTCCCAATAATATGGAAAAATATCCCCCAATTAAAAGATTAACTCAAGAAGAAATCAATAGTAGGAGACAGAAAGGTCTTTGTTTTAACTATGATGAAACTTACCACATTGGCCATAAATGTAAAAAACTATTTGTCATCATTGGAGATAGTTGGCCAGAAGAAGATAGAGAGGTAACCATTGATAATACTGAACAAGAGGAAGAGGAATTTCAAATTTCTGTCCATGCCTTGGCTGGACAAATTACACCTGATACTATAAAGATTTTGGGCAAAATAGGAAAAAATACTCTCACTGTGTTGATTGACACAGGTAGTACTCACAGCTTCTTGGATCCTTTTACTGCCAAAAAATTAGGGTGTGAATTAGAATACACTCATCCCTTATTAGTTACAGTAGCTGATGAGGGAATGATTGAGTGCAACTCTAAATGCCCAAAATTTGAGTGGGAGATGGGTAACTATAAGTTTTGCACTAGTGTGAGGATACTTCAATTAGAGGGGTGTGATATGGTTATTGGAGTTGATTTACTGAGAAAATTGGGTCCTGTCACTTTTGATTTTAACAATCATGGTGTCAAATTTGAATGGAAAGGGAAACCTGTTTACCTTCAAGGCATAAAGAGTGAACCAACATTAAAAATGATTTCTGCAAAAAAACTCAGAAAAACTCTAAAAAAAGAAAAAGTAGGGGTCTTTGGTTATCTTTGCATGGTCTCAGCTACAGAAAACCAAAAAGGGAGTTCTTGTGTTGAAGAATTACAACCTTTAATTGTTCAATACCAAGCTGTATTTCAAGAACCAACAGGTTTACCACCTTTCAGAGGTATTGACCACAATATTCCCTTACAACCTGGCACTGAACCTTTCAAACAACACCCTTACAGGTATCCCTACATTCAGAGGAATGAGATAGAGAAGTTAGTACAAGAAATGCTCCAGTCTGGTATCATTCAACCTAGTAACAACCCCTACTCCTCACCTGTACTTCTTGTTAAAAAAAAAGGATGGAAGTTGGAGATTTTGTATTGATTTTAGGAAGCTTAATTCCTTGACTATCAAAGACAGTTTTCCAATCCCTCTCATAGATGAATTGCTGGATGAATTAGGTCATGCTAGAGTCTTTTCCAAAATAGATCTTCGAGCTGGTTATCATCAAATTAGGCTTAATCCTGCTGATATCCCTAAGACAGCCTTTGTCACCATGTTTGGTCTTTATGAATTCAAAGTCATGCCTTTTGGACTTACAAATGCCCCAGCCACCTTTCAAGCCTTAATGAACCATGTTTTCAGGCCTTATTTGAGAAGTTTTGTTTTGGTTTTCTTTGATGATATTCTCATTTATAGCCCTGATATGAGCTCTCACAAACAACACCTTCAAACTGTCTTTGATCTCTTAATCCACCACCAACTGTTTGCTAAAGCTTCTAACTGTGCTTTTGGACAACACCAAATCGATTATCTGGGGCATATTATCAGTGACAGAGGTGTGGAGGTTGACCCAAGTAAAATTCAAGCAATGTTGGATTGGCCACAACCAAAAAATGTTAAAGCATTGAGAGGCTTTTTGGGACTGACAGGCTACTACTGAAAATTCATCAGACATTATGGAGTCATTATTAAGCGTCTTACTGATTTAACAAGGAAGGGACAGTTTCAGTGGCATACAGAGGCAAATCAAGCTTTTAATACCCTCAAACAAGCAATGGTTTCTGCACCTGTTCTACAATTACCAGATTTCAGCAAGCCTTTTACCATTGAGACAAATGCTTGTTACATTGGCTTAGGTGCTGTTTTAATACAAGATCAACATCCTTTGGCTTACATTAGCAAAGCTTTGGGGCCTAAGAACTTGGGATTATCAGTGTATGAGAAGGAATTTTTAGCCATTCTACTGGCTATTGATAAGTGGAGACCATATCTCATTCAAGGCCAATTCACTATTTGGACTGATCAACACAGCTTGAAGTATCTTTTAGAGCAGAAAATTTCGACCCCTCTTCAACATAAGTATATGACCAAGTTGCTGGGCTATGATTATAAAATTGAATACAAGAAAGGGTCAGAAAACAAGGTTGCTGATGCATTATCTAGAAGGGATGTGCACGAAGGTTCTTGCAACAATTTGACAGTCCTCCAACCTTTATGGGTCAAGGAATTGCAGCTCACTTATGAGGGGGATGACATTGTCCAGACTACTATCACTGAATGCATCACCTTTCCTTACAATGTTTCTCATTTCTCCTATGTGGATGGTCTTTTGCGTTATAAAGGCAAGCTTTACATTGGGGTAACTACGGATTTGAGGTTGAGGATTACACGGTATTTGCACTCTTCTAGTTTGGGTGGCCATTCTGGTGAACAAGCCACCATCCGCAGGATACAATCAATATTCTTCTGGCCAGGGCTCAAATTAATGGTTCATGAAGTCATTTCCGTTTGTGAAACATGCCAACTCTGCAAACATGAAAACAAAGGCTTGCCTGGCTTGCTTCAGCCTCTTCCTATACCAGATAGGGCATGGATGCATCTCACTATGGACTTTATAGAGCAGCTTCCTCTCTCTGGTGGCAAGAATGCAATTTGGGTCATAGTTGATAGGTTCACAAAATATGCACACTTTATTGGCTTACACCACCCTTACACATCTTCACAACTTGCACACACTTTTCTTGACACTATTTACAAACTTCATGGCCTTCCTTGTAGTATTGTGTCTGACAGGGATCGGATCTTTACTAGCCATTTTCGGAGTCAACTTTTCCAATTGTTGGGTGTACAGCAACACCTTAGCATGGCGTATCATCCTCAATCCGATGGCCAAACTGAACGCGTGAACCAATGTCTGGAAAGTTATCATCGTTGCATATGCAGTTCTTCTCCAAAAAATTGGGCTCATTGGCTCCACATGGCTGAATTCTGGTACAATACAAACTTCCACACATCCATTTCCATGACCCCTTTTGAGGATCTCTACGGCTACAAACCTTCTCATTTAGCATTGGGACCCTTCTTACCCACGTCCGTTATTGGTGTGGAGAACCTGGTCCAAAACCGGCAGCATATTCAACACCATCTCAAACTACACTTACAACACGCTCAAGAGAAAATGAAGTCTGCTGCAGATAAGCATCGCAAGGATCGTCAATTTCAGATAGGAGATTTTGTTTACTTGAAGCTCAAACCGTATCGACAACTCTCTCTTCACCGTAGCAAAATTTGGAAGCTTAGTCCGAAGTTCGCTGGTCCGTTTCCCGTGTTGGAACGTATTGGCTCGGTGGCATATCGACTTCAGTTACCGTCCAACGCTCAAATCCACCCTGTTTTTCATATTTCACTCCTCAAGAAGCACATTGGTTCTACTTCGTCTGTCTCCCCTGTTCTCCCTCCTTTTGATGCAGAGGGCAAGGTCCTCCTACGACCTATTCGTATTCTTGCCCGTCGTTTAGCTAAACGCAATAATCAGGCTATTCCCCAAGTCCTAATTCAATGGGCTCATTTACCCGAGTCCGGCTACTTGGGAGGACTTCGATTCCATCACCTCAAAGTTCCCTAACCTCCAGACTTGAGGACAAGTCTGTTCTTAAGGGGAGTAATGTCATATCCAGATAAATAGAAGTTAGTTGGAATAAAAGTCAGTTACTACAGTTACAAGTTAGTTAGAATTAATAGATAGTTGTTAGTTTGTTAGAGGAAATCAGGATTAAACTTGTATAAATAGCAACTCTGTTATTGTAATCAGGAGTTTTTGATAAATAAAATCAATGTTACATTTCTATTCTTCTCTCTCTTTTTGCACACATACTTCCACGTTTGTTCACACACTAACACTTCACACACTCTCACACCAATTGCAAAGTCACCAGGGTTGTTCTATCCTGGCCATTTTCGAGTAGATCCAGTTGAGTTTGGTAATTGGAAGGGCTGACAGTGCTCAGTTCATAACATACCACTATACCCTCCTGTCATCTCCTTTCTCCGTCGGCCGCCGCCACCCGACCACCAACTTCTCCCACCTCTCGTTGGCGAATTAACAGTGGCGTTCTCTTGGATCTTCTTCCTCACACCTTCTGCCTCCGACAAGAAAACCCCCCACCGCCTCTCCTACACTGTCCTCCGTCGTGCCACCGCCAATTTCTCCCCTTCCCTCCGTCTCAGCCTCGTTTACCGTGCAGAACTCAATCCGAGTGAGTTGTTTATTCCTTCCAAAATTGATTGTAAGTATATTGTTCTGTAATGGGTTTTTTACTTTTTCATCAACCCCTAGAAAAATACGTATGCTCTTAGTTTACGCGCTTATGGAAAATGGCTGCTTGCAAGATTGTCTTTTTCATAAAGAGAGTCAGGAATTGAAAATTTGGGAGAAGAGGTTTTCGATTGCTTAGAAGAATGGAGGAATTTAACATGGGTTGGGTGAAGAAAATGGGAAGAAATATGAAAGCCCATGGTGCTGAGATGGAGAGGACGAAGTGGAAGAAAAGGAAAAGAGAGAAATTAAATTTTTTATTTTATTATATATATATGCATTATCTGAAAACTATGTATGCAGCGTAAAAAAACTAATATGTAGTACAGTATATCCAACTATGCAAGACGTCATAAACTATGCAACAAAATCAACTAACTATGTATTATCTAGAAACTATATATGCATTGTGGAATAACTAAATATGCAAAGACATTATCTAACATCCCATTTTTATAATTTCCAAAAGCAACATCCCATTTTCATAACTAAATATACATTATATTGAACCTATTTATGCAAAGTGTAGTATAATTACATATGCAAAGACGTTATATTCAATTATGTCTTGTTTTCGTAAAAACAAAGTGCCAACAAAATAACTAAATATGCATTATTTGATGTCTAATTATGCAAAAAAAGAACCCTAACTATCTTTGTAAAATAAAAATATTTGGAAAAAAATAGTTCCTTAAAATCCGCCACAAAATCCTTTGTGTCAATTTCACCCATAAAATCTGGGACCACTAATTTGAATTACAAAATTACAATCTTACCCTTAAAATCAGCGAAAATTAGGAAATAATTAGAAAAATTGAATTAATCACATTCTTTCATTTTTTAAGATCAATGGGTAAGATGGGTCCACACTGTCTCACCTAGGGAGGGTGGTCTCATTTGAACCAAATCCTATATATATTATAAAATATAAAAAGAAACCACTTTTTACCTGCAGCAAGTCAGCAACAGGTTAGCTGTCAGTTTTGGATGGAAAAATAACGGCATGTAGTGAAAGTGACTAACGTCTGAAATTTAGGGTACCAAAATTGATTAAGTGGGAACATTGGGTACCAAAAGCGAAAGTTGGTAAATTTTGAGTACCAAAAGTGAAATTATCCCGAGAAAAAAAGTAGAGAAAATATTAAGATTCTTTGGAGAAGAAACATTATAGATAATTTTAGAATATTATATATTGAGGCGGTTTTATATATTTTGTAAGAGTATTCTAATGAATGAAATGTATCTATTAGATCAAATAAATTCTATATTATGTTCGATTTGATTCATTTATACCACTAGTTAGGAATGAGATGTTTTGCAGAGCTCGTTAAGGCAGAAAAAGAAGTGCAACATAATCATTTTGACGCGCAAAGACTAGCTTCAAATGTTCATGCTTCAAATATTCAGATTATTTCTCGACAAAAGAAAATTCAAAATCACATGTCTGCAAACACTCTTGCACCTTAGCGAAATTATGATTTTAAGCTAATATAATCTAGTGCAAATACTCCTTAAATCCCTTCTCAAAAAGCAGAATGAGAACTTTAATTGGTTTATTGCACCATTGTATATAGACTATATTAACATCTAATTAAGATTAATATAAAACCGTGAGCGTAGATGTAGATTTTCCAACAACTCGGATCAACAGTAAATTTTGGAAGATTTGTGCCGGAACATTTAGAAGAGGTAACGGCACGGGAATGTTGGTGGGAAGACAGATATATAAATTCTCAAATTAACTGACAAATTAATCCTACAATCTCGGCAGGGTTGGTATTATCCATGCTACACCTGGTGTATTACACTTGGTGGATGGATGAATGACATGTGTCCCATTATTCACATGAATGAATGTCAAGTGTTTAATCTTATAATTAGTGGGACACTTGTTATGCATCCACCCACCAAGTGTATGTACACCTGGTGTAGCATCTACAAGACCCGGCAGGGTTTTTCAGAATCGCAAAAGTCAATATATAAGTTAATTGATTCCAGTCAAAATTATACTTTTACCCTTAAAAAATATGGGAAATAATTGATTTGGACCGAAGTTATACTTTTACCCTTTAAAATATGGAAATAATTGATTTGGGCCAAATTTACACTTTTACCTTAAACAATATGAAAGTAATTGAATTGGGCCGAAATTACATTTTTCACCCTTAAAAATATGGAAATAATTGATTTGGGGCAAAATTACACTTAATTTTACTCTTAAAAAATATGGAAATAATTGATTTGAGCCGAATTTACACTTTTATCCTTAAAAAATATGGAAATAATTAATTGGGCCAAAATGACACTTTTGCCCTTAAAAATATTGAAATAATTGATTTTACACCAGTATTTTCGTACCTCTGTTGTATCGTATCCGTATCATCTATCTGTATGAATGCTTCATAGCATTTTAGTGAATCTGGAAATTAGCAAAATGTTATTCTTATGCTAGCGCACCACAATGTCAAGCACAACCTTGAAAGGTTATCAATACATAATTATATGCACAAGTACTAGAAACTCCACATATATATTATTTGACCTTTATATAGATATATGTTAGAATGCAAAATAAATAGAATATTTATAAACATGAAAGAATCAAAAGTATAATTCAGTAATCATATGTAACAATTAGTAAGATATTACAAAAACCACCTATCAAGAATCTTATTAAGAAAATTAAACATCCTAGCTATTAAGTGGACAACATAATCATCCTATCTAAGTAAAATCGATCAAATTTGTCATGATCATCTCCTTACAGCTTAATGCCAATCCTTTTACAGAGGGGGCAAATATTTTTGCGCTGCAGCCACTGTTTGAGGCAGCAAGGGTGATATTCATGCCCGCAATCCAGAATCGCAATCATCTTCTTATCATCATCATGTAGATTGTCCTGACAAACCGTACAGATTTTGGAATCTCCATCGTCTCTAATCATTTCATTATCAGGATTCCTCGTTTTCAGGTATCTCGAAATCACTTCCTCCGACAATTCATCTTGTTGAATCACTTCCCCCATATCGAAGGTTTCATTTTCGATGAAATCGGCAAAATCACTATCATAATGCAAGATGATGACCTCTTGTTGATGTTGTTGTTTTTATTGTTGGGCCTGACTGGCTTCGCGTTGTTGGGCCAATTTAGCTTCGTGTCGCCGGATTTGTTCGGCTCGTTCTGCTTGGTGTCGTCGGAGTTGTTCGTCCCATTCTGCTGCTTGTCGCCGGTTTTGTTCGTCCCATTCTGCTTCGTGTCTTCGAAGCATTGCGGTTTGCAAATCGATGGCTTCACTATGTTCTAGTTCATTAAGAATATCTTCATATCTACGTTGTCGAGCCCGTTCGACTTCATGTCGCTGACGTTGTTCGGCTAGTTCGGTTTCACCATTCATTATTCTTGTTATAATTTGTTGCCCCAAATTATCAGATTTAGTCCAAAAACTCTGGACAATGGATCGCCGAAATTATTCTTTCGATAGTCCACTTCGATTAACTCTTTTAAGCCTCTAAATGAAATCTATCTTACTTTCTCTCGAAGAATCGTAATGAACTCAATAATAAATCTCTAGCTTCCCTTTATAAAATATCAAAAATATCGATGCTCACTACTACTACATATATATATGACGACAATTATTATATTTCTATGCTAATTAAAACTCTCAAGCTGTTAAAATTGTTGTTTGATTGGACCATCAAATCTTTTAAATCCATCCGCAATATATAATAACTACTAAATGTTGATAAGAGTCGATTATTTTATATATCTTCTTGTGGGCCAAGATCTCTTTTACAACAATAAGTCTTCATGTCACAAAATTCTAGACCTTAATTATGTATTTTATTTTACTTTGATAAGTATGAACCAACAAGATGTTAAATGAGTTGACCCTAGTTTTATAGGGTCAGCTCTAACGGGTTCGAGCTAATCGCGCCATTATTAAACGGGCTAGCATATTATGAACCTAATCCTAATCCTAGCGGACTTCGGGCTAAACGGGCTACTATCGGACCATAAGTCAAAAAATTAAAAGTTATACATTTAAATCTAATTAAAAATTTAAACTCGAACATATATAGCATTTAAGTTTAACATGTTAAGTTAAAGTATCATTATAAAAAAATCTTGCATGGTTTATAATTATATTGCATGCATTAACAGAATTATAAAATTTAAATATTCCATGATCTAAATTTTAAAAACAAAACTATAATAATAAAAGATAGTATTATATAATATATACCCATTTAAAATAAAAAAATAATATTTTTTTAAAAAATATTCATATGACTATAAGTCATAGTTTTAAAAATTATATATTTAAACCTATTAAAGATGATGAGATGTGAGTTTGAAAAAATATATTTAGTAATAAACAATATGTAATAAAACAGAATTATAATAATATTTATTTTAAAAAAACAAAAAAATTGGCGGGCTAGCCCGGTTAACCTACGGGCTAGCCCTAACGGGCCTCGGGCTAAACAGTCCAGGCCAAAAAAGGCCCGGATTTAAATGGGTCAAAATAATTTGGCCCTAACCCTCTTTTTTTCCGGTTTAAACGGTCCGGGCCAACGTGTTAGATAAATGTTTTTATCATGATTTTGATGATTTTGTTCAAATGAGTTTTTAAACCAAAACAATGTCCCTAAATGTTGTCTAAATACTTCCGATCGATTTAAAATATTTTTACTATTTTTCGAGTATTTTTTGAGTTTATTTTCGATAAAAATTGGACAACACATTTGTTTCAGTTCGACCGGCGCCCTATAGGGCAACCCGTACTTGAGTTGAGTTTTGAAACAAAAATGGGACGTAGAAAAAAATGAGAGAGGAGGGCGACCGGCCGACCAGGTGGGCGGCACCGGTCGACCCCTCGGGCGACCTGCACTGGAGTGCCCTCTTAAGCTTTTCTTCTCTCGTTTTCGTATTTTAAATACCCCCAACCGGTCATGGTCTAGGCGACCGGTCGCACCCTCCGACCGGTCCCCCCGTGTGAAAATTGCGTAAATTCAATTTCAATCTTATCTCTCACGACACGTCGCACTGCTTTTATCGACAAACTATCTCGTTGCATTTTCGCATGACTTTTCCCTATTTTGTGGGATTGATTTCTAACAGCTATTTTGATGATTTTAAATGGTTTCTTTTGCAGCAAATTACTCCCCAAGGAGGAGCCTATGTCTGGAAATCAAAGCCAAGAACTCTCCTATAAATAGAGGCTTCATTCAAGCAACAAAATACAACACTCTACACAAGCAAAGAGCAAACAAGCAAACACTTTCATATATCTTGTTGTATTAGCCTTAGCACTTTCACTTGCACAAATTTGAGGTCTAGGCTTTCAATTCTTGATTACACTTGTACTCATATTGTATCATTCATCATTGAGTTGTAATCTTGATTTTTTGGTCATCATTCAACACAAGACATCCTTGTGAGTATTCTTGTGGTAAGAATACACTTGGGTGATCTAGGTGATAGGTGTTTGAAGGTTGTGGTAATCTTCAAAGGTGTTGTAAGAGGGTTGTGGTAATCCTCAAGGTGGTGTAAGAGGGTTGTGGTAATCCTCAAGGTGTTGCAAGAGGGTTGTGGTAATCCTTAAGGTGTTGTATTATTAATTTTGGTAATTAATAAAATCATTTTTTCTTTTTGAAATCCATCCCGGATATACTGGGGTGGTAGAGGATTAGGCCCTAGGTGGGTTGAACCTCTTTAAATCGAAGTGTGCTATTTAGTTTCCGCACTTAGCATTTCGTCTCTGCTTGAATTTTCGATAAAGAGGGCAAAATCTGAAAAACCGAGATAATCTATTCACCCTCCCTCTAGATTATCGTAGCCACTTGGACTAATAAGTGGTATCAAAGCCAAACTCTTTGGCTAGCTCGTTCCGAGTAAAGAGGAAAGATCCATGACTACAAATGATGCTTATCTCACCACCGGCGCCTCCACCAACAAGCCACCACTATTCGACGCCAACAACTACGCATTTTGGAAAGACCGTATGGAGTGCTTCCTACAAGGGTGTGGGTTCGACATGTGGAATGTGGTCATGGAAGGAGTTGATCAACTAACCAAGAAATCGGAGGATGGCACCTCGGCTCCTAAACCTTTCAAGGAGTTCGATGAAAACGACAAAAAGGCTTTCTCTCTAAACGGTAAGGCCTTAAATATTTTGCATTGCTCTCTTACCGCCACCGAGTACAATCGCATAAGAGGCATAAGGTCGGCATATGAGGTTTGGGAAAAATTGGAGACAATCTATGAAGGGACCAAGAAGGTCAAGCAAGCAAGAAATACCATGCTTCTTAAAGACTTTGAAAACTTTAACATGCATGATGGTGAAAGCATCTCCAAGATGGTGGAAAGACTTGACAATATTGTCAATCCTCTTGTGGCCCTCGGTAAAGTCATCTCCGAAGAAGACAAGGTGACTAAGGTATTGAATGCTCTTCCCGGCTCATGGTCCAAAAAAGTGACGGCAATCACGGAGGCACAAAATCTTGAGACACTCAAGTTTGACGAGCTTATTGGAAACCTCCTCATCTATGAAGTCTATCTCAAGGAGAGGAAAAATTCCAAACCATCCATAAATCAATCGGGTATGCAAATTATTCCTAAAGGTCTTGCTTCTTCTTCTAATAATGCATACTATGATAATGATGATGATGATGAGGAGATGGCCGCACTTGTTCGAAAATTTGCAAAATTTGTGAATAAAAATAAAGCAAGAAAACCAAGAGATAATGCTTGCTTTAAATGCGGAAAACCCGGGCACTTCATTGCCGATTGTCCAAAACTCGATGAAAAGGAACAAAAGAAAAAGAAGCCTTTCATGAAAAAGAAGGCTCTAAATGCGAAGGTCAAAACGTGGGATGAACTACTCGAAACAACCGACGAGGAAGGAGAGACCGAACATGGTCTCATGGCCATAGACGATGAAAATAATGAGGTACGCTTTAATTCTTCTACTTCCTCCATAGTTGATGATTTGCAATGTGATTTTGATGAATTGCAAATTGAGTTTCAAAATTTAATTGTTAAATACAAAAATTTGAAAAAAGAGCATAAAGAGCTTAAGGTTGAAAAAGAAAAATTATTTACCTCTTATGAATCTCTAGACAAAGCTCATACACTTACTCTTACTAGAGTTCACTCTCTTGAAACCGAAAAGGAATTGCTCACAAAAGATATTGAATGTTTGAAAAATGATGTGCATCGTTTCAACATAAGCACGGATAAAGTCACAAAAATTTTAGATGCATAAAGAGGTGATCATTCCAAATTGGGACTTGGTTATAAGTCATTTCAAAGTGTTTTTAATAAAAATAACCAAGGTCCGACTTTTGTACGTGCTAGTAGTTCTAATACTCCTACTTGTTTTTATTGTGGCAAAGTTGGACATTATGCTAATAATTGCAAATTGAGAAATAGCTCTAGACATGTTTGGAGACCCAAAGGTCTCAAGACTAACCCTCATGGACCCCAAAATTATAGGGTACCTAAAAGAAATTCTTTTGTAGGTAATAGGGGCTATAACAACAATGGAAGATTCAAAATGGCTCGTGGACAGCGGATGTTCACGCCATATGACCGGGAGGAGAGAACTTTTTACCAACATCAAGCTCCAAGAAGAGGGTATGGTCATGTTCGGCAATGGCAAAGGAAGAATTCTTGGAAATGGAGAAATTGGTAACTCTTCTTTCTCTCTTAGTAATGTTCTTTTAGTAGAAGGGCTTAAGTTTAATTTGATAAGTGTTAGCCAACTTTGTGATTCAAATTATGATGTTTCCTTCAATAAAGAAAAATGCCTTATACTTAAAAATGGTGAAATTATTTGTGAAGCAAATAGAAAAGGCAATCTTTACAAAATTTGTACAAGTGATTTGGTTAGTCGAAATATTTATTGTTTAGTCGCCAATAATGATTTAACTAGTTTATGGCATAGGCGACTTGGACATGTTGGATACAAGAATTTGAAAAATATTTACAAAAACCAACATGTGAAAGGACTACCCAAATTGAATTTTGAAAATCTTGGCTTATGTGACACTTGTCAAAAGAACAAATTAGTTAAAAGTAGTTTTAAGCCCAAAAATGAAATTTCCACAACCAAACCCCTACAATTGCTTCACCTTGATTTTTATGGGGATATTGGTACGACAAGTCTAAGTGGAAAATATTACACTTTCATTATTGTCGATGATTTTTCTAGATATACTTGGGCTCTTTTTCTTACCAATAAAAGCGATGTCGTTAATGAGTTTGTTAAGTTGTGTAGACTTATTGAGAATGAAAAGGAAGATACTATTAAGTCTATTCGAAGCGATCGAAGTGGAGAATTTGATGGTGAATTTAGAGTCTTTTGTGAAACTAAGGGATATACTCATAATTTTTCGGCTCCAAGGACACCTCAACAAAATGGAGTGGCCGAAAGGAAAAATCAGACATTACAAGAGATGAGTCGGTCCATGCTCAATGAATTTTCACTTCCAAAATATTTTTGGGCCGAAGCCGTAAGTACCGCTTGCTATGTCATTAATCGAGTTTATATTCGTCCTAAAATGAATAAAACTCCATATGAGCTTTGGAAAGGTAGAACTCCAAATATTAGTTATTTCAAGATATTTGGTTGTAAATGCTTTATTTTGAATACCAAGGATCAATTGGACAAACTTGATTCTAAGGCCGATGAAGGGATATTTATGGGATATTCAACAAAAATCAAAGCATATCGTGTTTACAATAAGACTAGTGGGGTTGTTGAAGAATCCATCCATGTCAAATTCAATGAAGCTTCGGGTGTTGAAAGAATACCTGATGATGAAAGTGATGAAGAGGATATTATTGAACCAATTGTTCAAGTTGATGATCAACCGTCTACATCAAATGATCAACCGTCCACTTCAAATGGTCCTCAAGAAGATAGAAGTGATACTTCGGATCTTCCCGTTGCATTGAAATTTAAAGGAGATCACCCAAAAGATCTTATTATTGGTGATCCCCTTGACAAAGTGATGACCCGAAGAAAATTTGCCGAGAAAGCTCTTATTTCACAGAAGGAGCCTAAAAATGCTAAGGAGGCTATTGAAGATGAGGATTGGTTCTTAGAGATGCAAGAGGAGTTGAATCAATTTGAAAGAAATAATGTATGGGAATTGATACCTTGTCCTCCATCTCAAACTATTATTGGTACAAAATGGGTATTCCGGAACAAACTTCGGCATTGAAGAAGGAAGAACCGTTTCTACTCCCATGGCAACAAATGTTAAAATTGACAAAGATGACAAAGGCAAGTCCGTGGATGAATCAAAGTATCGAGGTATGATTGGTAGTTTACTTTATTTAACCGCTAGTAGACCGGACATTCTTCATGGCGTATGCCTATGTGCTCGTTTTCAAAGCAATCCCAAAGAATCTCATATGAGTGTCGTTAAAAGGATTTTTCGATATTTGAAAGGCACTATTCAATATGGTTTATTCTATCCAAAGAATGAATTTTTTTCTCTTAAATGATATAGTGATTCGGATTATGCGGGAAATATCGATGATTGGAAAAGTACTTCTGGATCATGTCAATTTTTAGGCGATTGCCTAGTTTCTTGGTTTTCAAAGAAGCAAAATTGTGTTTCTCTTTCAACGGCCGAAGTCGAATACATTTCCGCCGCTTTTTGTTGTACTCAACTTCTTTGGATGAAACAAACCTTAGCGGATTACAAATGCTCTTTTGAAAACGTACCTATCTTTTGTGACAATATATCCGCTATAAATATTGCTCAAAACCCAGTTCATCATAACCGTACTAAACATATTGAGATTCGGCATCATTTTCTAAGGGATTGTGTTTCTAAACGAAAAATTGAGATATCTTTTGTACCATCTCAAGATCAATTGGCGGACATTTTTACAAAACCGCTATCTTCCGAGACTTTTGCGTCCATACGAGCTCGGTTAGGCATAATGCATATTGAATGAGGTTTACGTTTGCATTTTGCATGTTTTTAAAACTTAGGGGCGAACAATCGGATTTTTGGTTGAAAATTCGAATTTTATTAAAATCTGCAAGACAAATGGGGAAAGAGGTTGAGGGCAACCGGTCGCCCTCAACGCCGACCGGCCGCCCTCAACGCCGACCGGCCGCCCAACCACGATCGACCGCGCCTAAGCAAAAAATTTTGGATTAAAATCGTCATGTCTCATGCCTTAGTCATTTTAACCCATTTTTGCCATTTTTCGTCCCCTTTGCCAAATTCACACAAATTTCACTCAAAATTTGTTTTCATGCATTCAACTCATATCTTGGACCTTATATAGCATGTTTATCATCATCATCGCTCATCTTTACCGATAGAATGGTAAGAATTTTCTTTTCTTTGCTCAATTGGGTTGAACCCTTGAGCTTGTGGCTTTCTTGTATATTTCTTGATGAAATTATCTTATGATCATGATGAGCTTAGTTGTTATATTGTATTGTATGATGTTTGATGTGAATTGGTGATGAAATTTTTTGGCTTGATTCATTTACAAGGGCTTTATACAACCTCTTTTAATTTTTACGCCCACAAAGTGTTCGATGAAATGTCACAATGAAAATTTCAACTTCTACATGATTCTCTTGCTTCCAAAAGTCTTAAATACTTATTGAGATCATGTCTTGGCATATAAAACGAGCGTATGAACTCTTCATGATACATTTCTCCCATTTTCTTTGGATTTTAAGCCTAAATTGTTCAAAGGTTGACAAATCGTTTCTTTAGCGCACTTTGATATAATTGTATGATGTTTTTTTATCTTCCTAGCATTCTTTTTGATGATTCCAAAGGGGGCGAAACAGGAAATTGGCTCGTTAGCTAAAAGAAGCTAATAAAAGCTCGCAATAAAAGCTATAAACTATGGCTTCCTAAAGCCAAGTATACCGAGTCCATGGCTTGTATTATGGACTTAATTGCAAAAGATTATAGTATTTTGACAGGGGGAGCTTCGTAGCTTATGATGTTGTTGTGCATCTTATAAAAGCTTGTTATAGCTTGTACTTCTAGCTTATGCAATATCTCTTGTTGATATGCTCATAGATAGGGGGAGCTTTGTATGAAATGTTTTTTAACGGATAGTTCACTCGTAAAACCGGAAAATTTATTTGTTTTCAAAATCGTCCTCGAAAAAATTGTTTTGGTTTGTAATCATCAAAAAAGGGGAGTTTGTTAGATAAATGTTTTTATCATGATTTTGATAATTTTGTTCAAATGAGTTTTTAAACCAATACAATGTCCCTAAATGTTGTCTAAATACTTTCGATCGATTTAAAATGTTTTTACTATTTTTCGGAGTATTTTTTGGAGTTTATTTTCGATAAAAAATTGGACAACACATTTGTTTCAGGCTCGACCGGTCGCCCTATAGGGCAACCCGTACCTGAGTTGATTTTTAAAACAGAAAATGGGACGTAGAAAAAATGAGGAATGGCGACTGGTCGACCAGGTGGTCGACCGGTGAGGTCGACCCTGGGCGACCGATACCTGGGAGTGCCCTCTTAAGCCTGTATTCTCTGTTTCGTATTTTAAATACCCCCAACCAGTCATGGTCTAGGGCGACCGGTCGCACCCCCCTCCGACCGGTCCCCCTGTGTGAAAATCGCAAAAATTTAATTTCAATCTTATCTCTGCGCGACCGGTCGCACCCCTGTTTTATCAGCAAACTATATGTTGCATTTTCAGACAGTTTTTCCCTATTTTGTGGGATTGATTTCTAACAGCTATTTTGATGATTTTAAATGGTTTCTTTTGCAGCAAATCACTCCCCAAGGAGGAGCCTATGTCTGGAAATCAAAGCCAAGACCTCTCCTATAAATAGAGGCTTCATTCAAGCAACAAAATACAACACTCTACACAAGCAAAGAGCAAACAAGCAAACACTTTCATATATCTTGTTGTATTAGCCTTAGCACTTTCACTTGCACAAATTTGAGGTCTAGGCTTTCAATTCTTGATTACACTTGTACTCATATTGTATCATTCATCATTGAGTTGTAATCTTGATTTTTTGGTCATCATTCAACACAAGACATCCTTGTGAGTATTCTTGTGATAAGAATACACTTGGGTGATCTAGGTGATAGGTGTTTGAAGGTTGCGGTAATCTTCAAAGGTGTTGTAAGAGGGTTGTGGTAATCCTCAAGGTGGTGTAAGAGGGTTGTGGTAATCCTCAAGGTGTTGCAAGAGGGTTGTGGTAATCCTCAAGGTGTTGTATTATTAATTTTGGTAATTAATAAAATCTTTTTCTTTTTTGAAATCCATCCCGGATATACTTGGGGTGGTAGAGATTAGCCCTGGGTGGGTTGAACCTCTTTAAATTGAAGTGTTCTATTTAGTTTCCGCACTTAGCATTTCGTCTTTGCTTGAATTTTCGAAAAACAGGGCAAAATTTGAAAAACCGAAATAATCTATTCACCCCCCTCTAGATTATCGTAGCCACTTAGACTAACATAATGGGCCGCGGCCCATTTAACATCTTTGCCAACAACACTACTATATTGTTAAAAAAGTTGACGTCTCCCGTACATAATTTCCATTTGTTATCAAAACTATTCTTCAAATTTCAAATTCCAAAATATTTACAAGTTTCAAATGTGAATTACTTGCAACAGAGGTATCCTTGACCATTATTAGGTTTTAGGGAAGGTGGTTGGCAAATTTCAATATTATTTGGTGCTAATATATGTAGTAATGTTTAATTTATTCTTTTTTTTTTTTTGAGTTCCTAATGTTTAAAAATGATTATTGCCTATTATTCAACACAATATTTGCCAAAAAATAAAATTGTGATCCGAGAGTTAAAAGGAACATTGTGATTATAATTCCAAACATCGTCTTAGCCCACAACACACGGCAAAGACTACAAAGTGAAGCCCAAGGAGAATAATAGTTTAATCGTCCAAACACATACATTTCCAAATAGTTGTTATTCCCCAAATGATTTTGATTCCCAAACATGCCATTTTATTTTTACATGAACAAAAAGTAACTGCTTATCATGTATTAACACATAAATTTACATAATTGTAATAATAATAATATATGTGACATATATAAATATATTCCATGATATGTTGAAATGGAAAGTAAGTTTAAAGCATAACTTGTAGACATCTTGGATAGAACATATTTATATATCATATATAGTGATGGTAGATAATTTAGTAAACTATACAACAAAAGGACAAATGAATGAAAATGACGTGCAAAAGTGTTGGGAAATCCCCAACAAACCCTTAAGTGAGATCGCCGGAAAAGTGGGACAAGATGAGGGAGCAAAGCGGGAGGAGGAAGATTCTGGAATGCTTGCTTGTGAATTGTTTTTCACCCATTCCACTTTTTGGACAAAATTTTGCACGAATATGTGATTGCTTATAAAAATTTTCAAAAAATATACTATTGACTTTTCTCATTTTTCAAATCATCAATCACATATATTTATAATTTAAACAAAAAAATATCACATCAACTATCATTATTATACAATCATATAACAAATACACTATTCATTCTCTCTTATTTTTTAAATCACCAATCACATCTAATCAATATTATACTAAAAAACTATCACATCAATTATTATAATCACATTTTCATCTTATACCAATCACACTCTCAAAATTCATTCTCATTTTTTTAAAATATTTTTTTCACACTATTCTCTCTAAAAGTAAAAAAGAGTGGGACGAAAGGGTGCGATTGCATATGCTTTCATTTTGAAAATTTTTATTTTGCAAGAGAATAGTGGTAAAAAAAGGTTTTGGAAGAAAAAAGATGAGTTTTGAGGTGTGGTTGATGTAAGATGAAAAAATAATGATGAAAGTTGATTTGATTTAAAAATAGTAAAATAATGATTAGATATGATTGGTAGTTAGAAATGTGTGAGTGAGTAAATAGTGAAATTTATGGGAGAATGTGTAATAATGATTAGTTTTTTTGTGAAAAGATGTAGGGATGTGATTGGTAAGAGAAATAAATGAGAAAAAGTGAAAGTGACAGAATAATATATTTTCTAAAAAATTTCATAAACAATCGCATGTTTGGTAAAAAAAAAATTCTCTAGCGGAACGAAAATGGAATTTCTTCCATATCCAATCGCAGCCTAGGGTGCGATTGGATATGCTTTCATTTTGAAAATTTTACTTTTGCTAGAGAATAGTGGAATAAATTTGGAAGAAAAAAAGATAATTTTTGAGAGCCTGATTGGATGTGAGATGAAAAAGTAATGATGAAAGTTGATTTAATTTAAAAATAGTAAAATAATAATTGGACATGATTGGTAGTTGGAAATGTGTGAGTGAGTGAATAGTGAAATTTGTGGGAGAGTGTGTAATAATGATTAGTTTTTGTGAAAAAAGTGTGTAGATATGATTGGTAAGAGCAAATATGAGAAAAAATGAAAGTCAGAGAATAGTATTTTTTTCTGAAAATTTTCATAAATGTTTGTATGTTTGGTTAAAAAAATTCTCTAACGGAATGAAAATGGAAGTTCGCTCATATCTAATCGCAGCCTGAGTGTTTTTTTATTTTTGTTGCAAGTGCTCACTTGATGGACACATGTTTATATAACATGTGTTTTTGATTTTTTGGATCTAAATATATGTGTCGAGCATCGGATGGAGTAAAATAGAAAGTGGAATATGAATTAAAATAGAAAATTAGATTATGCGATCAGCTAAAATTTATTAAAATGATAATTTCATATTTTATTCCACGGGAAGATGATTGCCATGTGTATAACCATATTCATATTAATTAGATGAGACCCTGTAATGCACAAACCGTATATTTGTGATGCCTCCGTTTCATAATGTGACATGTGTGTTTTTCTTGATAGTTTTATTAATTCTATCTCTCAGCAATGTAATATTTAAAATAGCACAAAAATAATAAGTGGAAAATATTTTTAATATTTTTATAATAAAGTAAATAATATCATACTTCATAATCATGAAAAATACATTAATGACTATATATTATGTCGATCTTCAAAAGCTGATTTTTCATAAAATCACACAAGGATCAACTTCATCGTCGTTGCATTTTATTCATGTTAGATCCTTAATAAGAGTGTGAAGATAAATGTCATGCTTTTTTTAAGGTTGTGGTAGTAAATTCAGATGCAAATTTATTTTTGAAAGATAGGAATTGGTTCAAATTAGACCAAGCCCTTTAGGTAAGAACATAATACCACATCTAGACCATTGGATTTAATAATCAATGGTTCAGATTTTACTCCTAATTTTAATCCTTGGCGCCTCACTTAGGGGCAATATGGTAATTTCACTCTATAATTCCAAGGATATGTTTATAATTCTACCTGTTTTGATTTGGTAACAAAAATTTTACCTTATATAAAGCCCGTGATTTTGGGTTCATTTTTTTTTTCAAAATCAAAATTGACGTTTCAGTTCTCAACCCACGAAACCATGTCTCTGCAACTAGGGTGTGGATTCTTATTTTTGTGCGATTTTCTTCTTCTTCACTAGGGTGCAATTTTCTTCTTCGGTGCGAATTTCTTCACTAAGCTTTGATTGTGAATTTTCGGTGAGTTTGATTTAATTTTCGTGGGTAATTTACTAAATTTCTAGGAATTTGATTGTTGGTTTTTCTTGTTGAAATGTGTTCATATGTTGTGTGTTATCTCTTTTGCAGCCCCATGTTTTTCATAGTTCATCTTCTTTCGATTTCTCATTTTTTTTAAAAAAATATTATCCCCAATGTTGAACGTTTTTTACATGTGTGTTATCTGCACCTTTGTATTATGAGATTTTTGGTATAGGTTTATGAGGTGTTGATTTCGTAAATTAAGTTTTTTATGGCACATATGATTATGCAGTTTTAGAGTATATACTGTGTATATTTATGGTTGATATTTTGTATACAGTGTGTACTGGTTGTTATTCTTTGTATATTTAGGGTTGTTATATTTTGTATACTTCATTATGTAATATTGTATATTTAGTTATGTTATATTGTATATGTAGTTGCGTAATAATATATATTTACTATATAATAATGTATACTTAGTTGTGTAATAATGTATGTTTAGTTATATAATAATGTATACTTAGTTGTGTAATAATTTATATTTAGTTGTGTAATAATGTATATTTGGCTATATAATAATGTATACTTAGTTGTGTAATAATGTATATCTAGCTATGTATGTTGTTAAGTTGGTTTTATAGCAATGTATTAAGTATTCTAGACTAGGATTTTCCATTATTTTTGGGTCTTTTAGTGTTGTTTGAGTCCATTTTATTTCATTAGTTGTTATTAGGGAGTCGTTAGAGACTATGGTAGCCGAAGGACGATGAAAATTGTGTTTGGAAGGAGGAAATCGCATTTAAGGAAGAGAAAAGCGGAAATTTTTACACAAGGCATCAGGCTCGCGGCGCCCGTATCTTAGGTTGCAGTGCGGGGCCTTAAAATGGTACATGCTCGATTATACCCCAGTGCTGCGGCACTCATCTTGGGCGCCGCAACGCATGACTGGGGCATGGGCGACGATGTGCAGGTCGTGCTGCAGCGCTAATCCGTAGTGCCGCAATGCACGTCCGGGCGCAAAGAGTTTTATATTTGTTTTGGGCTTTGACGGATTTTGGGCCTATAAATACAGCCAATGACGCACAGAACAAGGGTTGGACATTATTTTGAGCACAACGCAAGGCAAGAAACACGAACCTACAGTTCGGGGACGACAATTGAAGGCATCTCTCATCTGGACACAGAGAGGATTCCTTCTCTTCTCTTTTCAATTCCTTCTCTGTTTTCTTTGTCGATTTTTGAGATGTATAATTAATTCTTCATGGGTTTTTGTATATCCATTATGAGCTAAACCTATTTTTCTAGGAGATTGATATAACTTACGTTTGAACCTATGTTATGATTTTCAGTTTTATTAGATTCGCATGTTATTTAATCTATCTGTGCTATTTGAATTAAATGCATCTAGATTATCTGATCAATAATTTAGATTGTTTGGCGTGTTTGATTTGACACTCGAGATAGGTAATTGAACGCATGACCATAGAATTACATAACTTAGGGTTTCATAGAACTGGGAAGGAGACTTAATAATTCTTCGAAGTCCGCGATAAAATATTCATTGAGCATATTATGGTTTGATTTATGATTTTTATAGAGATATCGAAATCAGGATTGAAACCTAAGATCACTTGGCACTCGAGAGAGGAAGTGACAAACAGTAGGAATATTGGGCTTATAGATTAATAACATGTGATAAATAAAGTGGATTGAGAACATATGGGATAACTAGGTGAATCAACCCTCTAGAATTCATTTCTTAAGTGTTTGATAATTTGTCTGAACCAACTCGTTAGTTTAATTTTAGTCTTATTTTTAGTTTAATAAAAATCCATCTCTTTGCGATTATTTAGATAGAATTAAGCTATTATAATTATAGTATTTATCATAAAATTCGATATCAATCCATGTGGAGATGATAACCCTACTTTTAAAAGTATACAAAAACTTGACACCATACGTTTGCGGTAAGAATTTCTCGATCAAGTTTTTGGCGTCATTGTTGGGGATTGTTTTATCTTATTTTACGCTAATACGGTTACCAAGTAGTCTTAATTCTAATCTAGATTAGTTTAGGTAATATAAGTTCGTGTTTTCCACTGACTTGTCTGTTTATGCAAAATTCTAAAGATACTAATTTGCTTCCTTTTGATCCAGAGATTGAAAGGACTCTTCAAGCAATCAGAGCAACAAAGCGAGCAGAGAATCAAGCAATGGCAGATGACCAGAAAAATGAGAACAACGGGATCCTGGTTCTGAATGTGCCACCACAACCCGAGGCACAGGAAAGGGCAATCTAGGATTATTTCCAGTCGATTATGAACCAAAACTACTCTGGAATTGTGCGCCAGCCCATAAATGCAAATAACTTTGAACTGAAGTCGGGCCTCACAAGAATGATTCAGCAGAATCAGTATGGGGGAAGCCCAATGGATATTCTGAATACCCATCTGGTTACATTCTTGGAGATTTGCGACACCATCAAGATGAATGGTGTGTCTGATGAAGCTATTACATTGAGGCTTTTCCCGTTTTTACTCCAGGATAAAGCCAAACAGTGGTTGCAGACATTCTCCCCTGGGAGTATCACTAGTTGGGATGATCTGACGCAAATATTTTTGGCAAAATTATTTCCTCCCAGCAGGACGCTCCAACTAAAAAAACAAGATAGCTCAATTCCAACAAATCAATTTTGAGCCATTATACAAAGCATGAGAGCGATTTAAAGATCCGTTGCGGAGATGCCCACAGCATGGTTATGCAGACTAGCAGAAGGTTTGGTATTTTTACAACAAACTGAATGGGCATACGAGGACGATATTAGATGCGGCAGCAGGAAGTACATTGATGGTTAAAACTCTGACTGAGGCATTAATTCTACTTGAAGAAATGGCCACAAACAATTATCAATGGCCCTCCAAGAGGTCAGTGCCCAAGAAAGTTATCGGTGTTCTTGAGCTAGATACAATGTCAGCTTTAGCAGCTCAAATCTCGAGCCTGACTAAGCAATTAGCGATCATGAATTCTGGTGGAACACCGCAACGCCTGTTCATGCAGCCGCCACTCACGAGGTCGAGCAAGTCAATTATGTAAATAACCAAGATTTTAATAATAGAGGTAATTCATTACTGACTCACTATCACCCGAGACTTATAGCAACAACATGAATGTATTGAACCCACCCTCGGTTATCCCAACCCATCCAGTTCCAATGCACCTGGAGGTGAAAAGAAGCAGACGCTAGAAGAGATACTCGACTCATTTGTAGGAGAGACCAGGAATCGGTTGAACAAAAGTGATGTGCAAATTGATAATATAGGTACAAAGATGAATACAATGGAAACGCATCTTAGGTCACTCAAGACACAAATGGGCCAGTTGGCGACATCAGTGAATTCATTGCAGCAGATAGGAAAGTTTCCGAGTGATACATAGGTTAATCCAAAAGAACACTATAATGCAATTTATGTGAAGAATGAGTCGGAAATTTAGCATGCACCCGAACAGTTGCCCATTTATGCGAAGGGAGTGGAACCGAAGAAAATGAAGTTGGAGGAGTTTGAGACTGTTTATCTGACAGAGGAATGCAGTGTGATAGTGTAGAGTAAACTACCTCAAAAAATGAAGGATCCGGGGAGTTTTACTATTCCTTGTACTATTGGAGGAGTTTTCTTTGAAAAACCACTTTGTGATCTTGGTTCCAGCGTGAATCTTATATCCCTATCTGATGTCATGAAGCTTGGCCTTGGGGAGGTGAAACCGTCCAATATCACATTGGAATATGCATATCAATCCATCCCCTATCCTTGAGGAATTATTGAGGATGTGTTAGTGAGAATTGACAAATTTGTTTTCCCTGTGGATTTTGTAGTGTTGGACATGAAGGAGGACCAAAATATACATATAATCTTTGGTCGGCCGTTTCTGCTACAGCAAGAGCATTGATTGATGTAGAAATGGGAAAACTGACTCTACGGGTCAATAAGGAGGAAATCGTGTTCACCATCCATCCAACAAAGAGGTTTAAATTTGAATCCAATGATGATCATCAGATAGATGGGCATAGAGCTGAAGATAGGGGTGCCACGATTCTGGAACCGCCGATTCTAGTTCCAAAACCGATGGTTCTGGTTCCTCATTTTGGAAGAACCGAAACTAGAACCGTTACTTTACAATTCCAGTTTTGGAACCGGAACCGACGGTTCTGGTATGGTTCAGAACCCAGTTCCTCCACGGTTCTGGTTCCAGTTTTAATCAGAACCGTTTGTTTATCTTTTGATAATTTTTTTATTTCTTAGAATAGTTTATCAATTTCAGTTAAAAAAAGAAGGAAAATAAAGAAAAAGACTTGGACTTAATATTCAATAAAGTTTTATAGTTAATATTAATAATAACATTAAATTATCTATATATACTATTAGAGTATACAAGAATCAAAGTTCACGCAGTTCGCTTATAACATTTGGTCTAAAACGTGTCTCATGTAGTTACGAAAATAAAACATCATAATAAACATTTAACATTTCTTCTAGCATGTGTTTACCAAAACAAAATTGTTGGTTTTAACTTTAAAAAAATAGTTTCACGGTTCCACAATTTTTGAGACCTAGGAACCGGAACCTACATGGTTCCAGTTTTGGTTTTGGAACCATTGACCACGGTTACGGTTTAGGGATGGTTGACCACGGTTATGGTTACGGTTTATAACCCGGTTTTGGTTCCATTTGGGCACCCCTAGCTGAAGATGTTGGTGATTGGGAAGTATCTAACGGAAACGTGGACAACGTTCCCATTGGAGCTCAAACTTGATGATAATCTGACAAAGTCCGGCTGAAGACTGTATACTTAGCTTCTTGGGAGGCAACCCAAGCCCCTTTTATTGCTTTAATAGTGTTAATATAGTTGAGTAGTTATTTTTCGTTTTATTGCATCATAGTAAATGTTTTTTGCATTTTTAGGCTAAGCGAGTTACATCACACCCCGACCCCTTGTTTTTGCATGTGAGCGAAGCATTGTGATGGAAATCGGGCGGCAAGGGCCCCTAAATCCCTGCTGCAACATGCAGCATGTGAAAAGAAAAAAAGGCTACAGGTCAGCCAGCGCCGCAGCGCGCCCCCATTAAATCTATACTGGCTTAATTTCTTTTGAGCGTTGCAGCGCTCGACCGTCCAGCCCTATAAGACTGACCATTTAGTCTAGGTTCAAAACATAACAACACACCTCCACTTGGTTCGAATTCGATGCCACAACCCTCATTTCCATCTAAGCACGTCCTCTCATCACTTAATCTCCACATTGGGAGTACTTTCACACATCACACATCATTTTCACTTATTCCATACATTATTTGGTAAGTTGGCTACTTCCGAACCCTTCCCCATGGTCTTCCCCATTTCTCTATTTTGTGTGATTAGATTGTAGTAGTGTTGGGATTAGGGGTGATCATAAATTTAAAATAATCGACCGAACCGCCCGCATCGCACCGTACCAAACCATTAATATTGATTTACCAAAAAAACCGCGATTAAAAATTTTAAGCAAAAACCGCACCGCCTTAGCGGTGCAGTTTTCAGTTTGGAAGCCAAACCGACCGCCCATGTATTGAGTAGTAAGGACAATTATGTACTTAGCATATCACAACAATACAACCCTAATATTCTAATTCTACTCTTCAAATCATTTTAGTCATTCACTTCAAGCGTTTAACAAGTGAGAAATTCTACTTTATCTTCTCTGCAAGCTTTATTCATCTTCTAATTTCAGTCTCATCCTATGGTGTTGGTGTATTATGTTTCCCGTGTCATCATCAACAGGGGCTTAGCTTCGCATTTGGTAACTGATTCTTGCCTTTAGACACTGATAGTGAAATGTTGCTAATTATTCTTGCCTTTAGTCTTATGATAGGAAATGTTGCTAATTATTCTTGCCTTTAGACAGTGATAGTGAATAGAGCTAATTAGATAAAGAAGTCAAAAATGTGCACCCTCCGTTTTTCTATTTTCTTATACCATTAGTACAGTGGTAACATTTTTCTTAAAAAAAATATATATATTGAGTGTATTGTATTGTTGTTTGAGTACACCTTTGTTTTCCTAAAAAACTACTTTTGTTTGAATGTACTGTATTGCAAAATTTTCTTCCAAAAAGTGTCTGTTTTTCATTTACTGAAACTTGAAAGTTGATGTTTTGTAGTGTGTTCAATTGAATACATGTAATGAATTTATTTTGTAATTGTCTACCATATGGAGAATTCTAATGATGCAACAGTAAGTTTCATTTATTTGAAATATTTTTATTTTCTTACAATTAATATTATTTATTTAATGTTTGTAGTTGATAATCAAAAATGACTAAACCTTCTAAGTTACTGCCCAAGAGAAAACATATAACTAAAACACTTATGATTTTAACCGCTAAACCGCCCGCCACCGCCCGCACCGCCCAAAACCGCACTTATGATTTTATTTAGCAAAACCGACCGCCACCACCAGCCACTGCCTAAAACGCATATGGCAATTCGGTTTGAAAATTATTGAAAAAACCGCAAAACCGCACCGTGATCACCCCTAGTTGGGATAATTGTTGTTGATTTGTGGATTGTGGATTTAATGCTCATGCTAGAACTAGATTTTGGTGTTAAAATTTTGGGATTGAATTGTACTATAATTGCATTTACCATCTTCTCTCAAATTCATGCATACAAGGTGTTTGATCAAATGTCCCAATGATATTTTCACATTGTTGAGTACAATTTTGCATGTTTATGCTTGTCGTCTCGACATGGAGCTACTTCGTACACTTAGGCGCATTTGTAATTACCTTGATTGTTGATTTTTCACCCATCACCGAGTTTCATGTTACCACGTGTTTTGTTTTGGTGTTTCTTTTTCTAGGTGCCATGCATGGGAAGGAGCAAGAGCAAAGGCAAAGGCAAGCAACAAGAATCTACCTCTGAGGAATACGACACAACTCGGTTTGTTAGTGAGGAAGCATAAAAATGCTTTTATAGCAAATTAATGACTCGCAAGATAAATGCTGAATGGGGGTTTCAACCGGGACCGCAAGACGGGCATCTCCAATGTATGATCCGTGAGCGACATTGGAAAAATCTGTGTGCCCCACCTCCACCATACGCCCCGGTTCTTGTTAAGGAATTCTATGCCAACGCTAGTGATCCCTCCGAGGACCCGACAGAGGTCTTCCTATGCGGCGAGCAAGTCAATTGTACCCCCAAGGTTATTCGACAGTATTATTCGTTACCATAGTTGACCATAGACCGTACACAGAGTTTATTTCAGGCCAGCTGGATCCAGATATGATCGTCTAGGCCCTTTATCACCCCGGCACCAAATGGCACCATGCTCGAGCCAATAGTGGTGCTCTAGTTTTCTCCCACACGACACTTAACTGATATAGTCGTGCATGGTATCATTTCATATGCCATAATCTGATGTCGACGAGTCACCTTAGTGATGTCACACCAGCTCGAGCCCGTCTTCTCTATGATATTATCCACAACATCCAATTCGACCCAGCCATGATTATCGCTGCTTCCATCCACCAGGCCATTCGCCATCGTAGTACTGGGGGACTGTGTATGCCAACATTGATCTGTGGCTTGAGCCAGGCATATGGTATTACTTGGGGGATTGATGAGCCATTGGAGCGCCCTAAGGGGCCAATTGATTCGGCCATCATTGTGGCGTATGAGGATTTAGCCGATGGCATACCTTAGCCTCGGGACAAGGGATACATCATTGACCCCGCTCGTGCCCCACCTACAGATGCACCGGACGTCCCAGCACAGTCACATCATGATGAGGGTCCTTCTTCTTCGGCCGACACTCTGTCTCATTCTTCTGCATTCCAGGCTAATCCCATGCATGAATATTATCTACAGATGCCGAGATGAGGCGGGTGCATCGCCGTTTGGCAATTGCATTTCAGGCCGTGCAGCGCCATCGAGCTTCATGGGAAGAGTACAAGAATGAGCGTGACAGAGCCCTCGCTTAGATATATGGCCAGATGTACCCGTAGTTTCCCTTTCCACCACCACCGCCTCTAGGACCATTTGCCTTTCTTCCACCATACGACTCTGATGAGGAGCCTTAGCTCCTCACCTATCAGGAAAGTCCTTTTCTCACCTCTCCATTGGGGATAATGTCGTTATAAGTTTGGGAGTGTAGTCTAGATTTTTCATTGAATCTAGTCTGTTTTTGTTCATCGAGTCGAATCTTGAGTAAAAAAAGAGTCTGGAGTCGAGTCGTTTGTGTAACTGTAAAACTGCATGACTAAGTGAATTTGTTGAACATAAGTTGAATGGTCAAAAGAGTATGTGTTTGAGCTATGATCTACTCTTCTTCCCATTTATTTCATCTATGTGTTTAACTCTGTTGATTTATTTAGAGATAATTTATGTGGTTGAGTGTTTACTGAATGATCCCACCGGATTCTAGAACTTGTCTGAACACTAGTCGAGGTGAAATCCTTGGTGAAGTAACATTAAGGAAGTGATTTAGGTCATCTTTGAACAGCTAGAGCCAAAAATGCCTACCTTTATATTATATATTCCCTAGTGTCCCCCTTTGAGCCTTGTAAACCCGTTTCTTTGGCAGCTAATCTAATACCCAGAGCCTACATGTGAAAATTCCAATTAGTCTCACTCATACACATAACTTATAGAAAGATGTTGAATGTTGAGGAGGATATGATGAATAAGGTATATGTTTAATTGCGTGAAGTTGCCCGAGAAGTGAAAATAGTTAACCCCATGTATAAAGTATGCAAAGGATAAGTTTGGGGATTTCGTAAAAAAAAAAACAAATCAGCGGGACTGAAGGTTCATGAAGTGAAAACAAGGGAAAGATGAGAAAGAAAAGTTGGATATTAACTGGTGATTTAAAAGAGTTGATAATTATGTGTTTGGGTGATTTGAGCCACGAATCCCATATTTTCCTACCTTACCCTAAGCCCACATTACAAGCTTTGAAAGTCCTATTGATTTTTGTGTTACATTGGCCTACATTAGTGGAGATTAGTGTGAAAGACAAGCCTATGGAGTCCAGTAAGCATCAGCGCCGCGACGCCCGTATCTTAGTGCTGCAGCGTGGGGCCTTAAAATGGTACAGGCTTGATTATACCCAATGCGGCCTACAAGGCAGCTATTTGGCGGAAAAGAGATTATATTTTTTTGGGCTTTGACGGATTTTGGGCCTATAAATACAACCAATGACGCACGGAACAAGGGTTGGACATTATTTTGAGCACAACGCAAGGCAAGAAACACGAAGCTAGGGTTTGGGACGATAATTGAAGGCATCTCTCATATGGACACAGAGAATTCCTTCTCTTCTCTTTTCAATTCCTTATTTGATTTCTTTGTCGATTTTTTAGATGTATAATTACTTCTTCATGGGTTTTTATATATCCATTATGAGCTAAACCTATTTTTCTAGGGGATTGATGTAACTTACATTTGAACCTATGTTTTAATTTTCAGTTTATTATATTCGCATGTTATTTAATCTATTTGTGTTATTTGAATTGAATGCATCTGGATTATCTAATCATCAATTTAGATTATTTGGCGTGTTTGATTTGACACTCGAGAGAGGTATTTGAACGTCTGGCCATAGAATAGCATAACTTAGGGTTTCATAGAACCGAGAGGCTTATGAATTCTTCGAAGTCCGCAATAGAAAATTCATTGAGCATATTATGGTTTAATTTATGATTTTTATAGAGACATCGAAATCAGGATTGAAACCTAAGATCACTTGGCACTCGAGACAGAAAGTGATAAACAGTAGGAATATTGGGCTTATAGATTAATAATGTGTAATTAATAAATTGGATTGAGAACATAGGGTATAATTAGGTGAATCAACCCTCTAGATTTCACATCTTAAGTGTTTGATAATTTGTCTGAACCAACTCTTTGCGATTATCTAGATAGAATTAAGCTATTATAATTACAATACTTAGCATAAAAGTTGATATCAATTTATGTGGAGACGATAACCCCACTTCTAAAACTATACTAGAACTTGACACCGTACACTTGCGGTAAGAATTTCTCGATCATCTGTGTATACTTAGTGTACATATGTATGCATAATTAGTTATATAATATTATTTACTTAGTTGTGTTTTATTGTATAATTAGTATTCATATTATGCATATTATATTTTTGTATAAGACTTGGTTCTATATTTTTGCATGTTTGTTTATTTAAGTTTTATTAATTAAATGGCAAAAAGTAAGGGAAAAAGGGTTGCGGAGAGTGGGGCTGGTGATGGGCGGGGGAAGAGGGTGAAAGATTCGTATCCAACATTATCCACTAGATCAAACCCCTGGGTAGGTATTAGTAAAAGCATTGAAGTCACTTACTGATCAACAAAAGGACGCAGCTATGGAAATAGGATTTGGATGTTTGCTATCATTATCTATTGTTGACTTCCCATCTTAGCTCACTATTTGGTTAGTGGAAAATTTTAATCCAACCAGTTGTGAGTTGATATTGGACAGTTTTAGACGTATTCATATTGATGCGGCTGATGTCGAGAGGGTGTTGGGGTTCCCTAATGGTCAGGAGATAATTGAGAAGAAAAAAAGTCAGAGAGTTGTGATTTATACGACGAATGGCCAACTTTGTTTGAGAGGGAGGGTTACAAAATAACATCTACGCAGATGGCTAGTAAAATGTTGAGTTGTGTGGATGGTGGCGACTGGTTTAAGAGGCTTTTCTTGCAGCTGGTTGACTGTCTTGAGATTGGGAATTTGCAAAGTGGATATTTGAATCCACTTTTACTGAAAAGTCTGGTAGATGTCAGTAATGTTAGGAATTTAGGTTGGTGCGATCACACTTTGAAGACTTTGGTTGAAAGAAGAGTTGGTTGGTCGCCGGATACTAATCCAGAATTCAACGGCCCATTGTTGTTTTTGACGGCAATATTTTTTCCTGTTAAAATTGCATATTGTTTTTTTCATTTGTATGTAGTAAGTTTTTCTGACATAATTTATGTTACTTCATAGGTTTTTTATATTGATAGAGTTGTGTGTTTGAGAAGGAGTATTCCAAGGATGCATCCCATCGTATTGCCTTGGAATGGAAATAAATTAAAAGAAAGGAGCAACAAAGAGATTGAACTTGGTGGATTCGGGCAGGGTTTTGTTGAGTCTCTGTTCGATGGGAAAGTAGCATTGGAGCCACGTACGAACTTGCTCGGGGCTGGGAGGAGATAGAAACAAAGGCCATGGAACTTCATCGTCCGGGGCCCGTGTGCAGGTTGTTTTGTGTTTGGGTTGTTTTTTCAATGTTATATGTCATGTTCATTTTAATTATATATATGTATTTTAGTCTTGTAATTCTGTGTATTTAGTGTATAAATATTGTATATCTTACATGTCATGTTTATTTTAGTTGTATATTATGTATATTTAGTCTTGTAATTATGTATATTTAGTATACATATATTTGCATGTGTACATATACTGAATGAATACACATGTTTTTTGATGTGCAGGGAATTACTAATAAATTGTTTGCCAAATTGAAATGTTTGTCTTCCGATGTTGTGGAGATTATATCAATTCTCCAGAGTACTTCGAAGAAGTTGGCCCGGGATGCATAGTTTGCTAGAATCGGGGATGTTGATAGGGGCTTGATATGCTCCACTGCATTACCGAGTGGGGTTCGGCGCTCTGACAACGGATTGGAAGGGAGTAAGAGTCAACAAAATGAAGCTTTTTGGAGCAAGACAAAAAACATAGCTTTTTGAAAAGAGATGGATTTAAGAAATGGTGTGGTGACTCACCAAGCTTCAGTCTTGGTTTGACACAAGATACAACTGTCGTAATGGGGGATGACATCATTGACACGTCCCAGCACTACGAGAAGAGTGTCAATGAGGCGGGAGTTGTATGAGATGGTGGTCTAGCAAGGACGGAGGAGTGCGAGATTGAGACTGTTGGGGTAATTATTTGTGGTTTTTATTTTTTATGTTTTCGTGTATATATTACTTATATATTATGTATTTTTAGTTTTGTTTTTATGTATATTTAGTTTCACGTTTTTGCTTATTTGTTTTGTAGGTTCAAGAAACAGATGCTGGTGGATCAGGGAGGTTGAGGTGCAACTTGTGAAAGAAAAATCCAATATTATATGCTTGCATTACTTTTATATTGTGTATATTTAGTTTTCTTTGTATGTATATTTAGTTTTATATTATGTATATTTAGTTTAATGTTTATGTATATTTAGTTTCCATTTTCTGCTTATTTGTTTTGTAGGTTAAAGAATCAGAGGCCGGTGGTTTGGGGGGTGATGGTGGACAAGTTGCCCCTGTGAAAGAAAAATCCAATCTTGTATGTTTACATTACTTTGATATTATGTATATTTAGTTTTCTTTTTACGTATATTTAGTTTCAATGTTTATATTACCTTTGTATTATGTATATTTAGTTTTATATTATGTATATTTAGTTTAATGTTTATGTATATTTAGTTTTCTTTTTCTGTATATTTGTTTTGTAGGTTCAAGAACCCGAGGCAGGTGGTTCCGGGAGCATGATGCTCTTGTGATTGAAAAATCAAAGACTGTATGTATTTTTTTTACTTTATGCTTTTATCATTGAAGTGTATTGACTTCATAATTATTCGCATTGTATTTGTAGGTTGTAGAAACGGACGTTGGCCGTGTACAGCCTGGTGGTTCTGAGGAGGTTAAGGGGCAAGACGATAATGCCCAAGAAAAATCTAAGAAGGTTTTTACCCGGACAGCTGCCAGAAAGATAAAGAAAATAGAGGTATTGTCTTCGCCTTTTGTGGCTAGACAGATTGATGTTGCCTCAAAGCCATATCAAACCAAGAATATGATTGCGAATTGGCTGTTTGAAAATCCGGGGATGGACAAGTAAGAATTCAGTTTGATACAACATATTAGGTTTTGGATTTTTTCTGTTTTTATTTTCTACATTGTAACTCTTTTTTTACATGTAGGGGGGACATTATTTTCAATGCGGGGGATAAAATATTGACGAGGAAGGATTTGGAGACCATGCGTATGGGATGGTATATTAGTGTGTCAATTTTGGACGTTTGGTAATGGATGATGAATCTGAAGGAGGGCTTGAGGAGTAACACTTCACCAAATAGATTCTTTGTTTCTTGTTATTTGACTGTATGTTTATCGTATTTGTATTATTTCCTTTGAGTTTTCATTTTCCTGTTGTTTTTTTAAGCTATTAATTTTGTGATTTTGGTTTTTTATTTTTGTATTGGTTGTAGTTGTACACGGTTGTTAGTCCAAGAGATGACACAAATGGGAAATGTTGCTTATGATTTGTTTGCGCAAGGGCTTGATACAGAGTTCGGTGAGCCGAGCTCTGAAAAATTGAACAAGATTAACATTGTAAGTAGCGTTAATTTTACTCTCCATGTTTGTCGGTTCTTATTTGTTCATTATCAATATTTTAATTTATTTTCTATTTCAGTTTTTTTTCCCAATTTATAAGAGCGAGCACATATTTTTTGTGACATTTGATTTCAAAATGAAGAATTGCCATATCATTGACAACTCTTCTGTCGGGGGAAGCAGCCGGGATAGGTATGGAGATTTGCATGCTAAATTGGTGAGTTATGTTTTGTTCTCCAAACAGACATGCATGTTGCATATTTATGGTACTTATAATGAATGTTTAGTTACTATAATTTCCATATTTAAGATTAAAAATTTGAACCATTAGTGTATTTTTATATTTTTGTTAGATGTTTAAATAGATGTTTAATATTTTATACTTAAGTATACAATTATGTGTAGTTAGCTAGTATACTGTAGTTATATGTAATTTTATAGTCTATGAAGTTTAATGTTTTTCTTCATGGTATATATGTAGGTTCGGATGTTTTCGGATTACTTGGAAGGTAGAAGATGCAAGCAAATGGCGGTGTTTGTTCGTAAATGTGATCCGATGAGACTTTGTATGTCTTAGAGAGACACTACCAACAAAGTTGATTGTGGTATATATGCTATGAGGAATATGGAGCGCTATATGGGTGGTGACACTAAGGGATGAGATTGCGTCTTGGAGAAGAAAAATCCTTCACAACTATCAAACATGCGCTTGAAGTAATCGACAACGCAATAATCCTTCACGACAGAAACGAGCAAAAGGACATGGCTATGTAAGATGCCAAAAAGTTTGTAGTGGGAAAAATTGTAGTGTTGTTTAATGCACAATTTACTACGTATATTTTGTTTATCTTTGTATATTTTGTCTATTGGGTAGGGTGGATTTTTATTGGAGTCATGTATACTTCACTTTGTAGGAGTATCTGTATATGTTTGGATGTTATTTTGACTTCTAGATATGAAGGGAACATGGCATGTATTGTTTGTTTTAATTAATACAACTTTGCATTTTTATGTACACTTGTCCAAATGGTGTTAGACTACAATAATATTGTATATATAGTTACAGAATTTTGCATACTTACACAGAAGATTATGTATATTCACGTACTATGCCATTTATTGTTCCAGATGTATAGATAACTTCATATAATATATAATTAGTTTGCAGATGTTGCATATTTATGCATAAGATAATTTGCCATTTTTGTTTGCCAATAATATTGTATATGTAGTTATAGAATTTTGTATAATTACGCAGGAGATTAAGTAATATTTATATATTATGCCATGTATTGGTCCAGATATTGCATACGAAGCAAAAACGATGTATAGTTAACTTCATATAATGTATAATTAGTTTGCAGATGTTGCATATTTATGCATAAGATTATGTATATTATACATAATTTGTCTTAGTGGTTTGCTGATATATATTTAGCATCACATAATGTATATTTAGTTTGCTATTGATGTATATATTACACAAATATATAGTATCATATCATGCATAATTAATATAATCATTTTGCAAATTTAAGGAATAAAAAGGGAATTGTAATTCGGGGTGTGGAATTGAAATCAACAACAAATACATATTGCTCTCAAGGTTTAAATATTTCAAGAGGCGCTGGTGCGAGTCGGGCATGTCCTGCTGTTATGTGTTCCAATCTCACCACATGTCCCACATTTTCTTTTAAGTTTTGTGCTTGCTTTTATGACTTTCTCTCTCTGGCTTTGGATTCTGCTTTTCAGACGACTACCATTTCCTTTGTTCTTGGTTTGCTTTGTTGGTAACACGGAAATGTCCAATTGTGAAGTTAAGTCGCAGTAGGATTCCATTATTGAATGCTTGCTGGCCACATAAGTTTTTCGTTGTTCCTCGAATAGATTACCTTTTTCATTCGATGTGATACGTGATAAATTTGACAATTTTTCAATAGTCCCCTGTGCGAGACCAATGCAACTGTGAAAATCTGACCATAGAGTGTTCAGTGTTCTTGCAGCCTCGATTCCTCCCGGAAATTGGTACATGTGTCTGTTTTTTGAATGTGAAATAAACGAGGTTGTTTTCATCCATCGTGGAGCTAAGTATGTTGCTGTAATTTCATCGCAATCCTTGAATATTACAAATATATGCCGACATAGTAGTTGCATTTGCTCAAACAACTTGCAACTACATTTTGCAGAGCTACCCATCTTGCATTGTGTCTCTTCAAACACCCCACTTTCTTCCTTTATTGTGTACGAGATTTCGTGTGTATTGTCATTGATTTGTATAACTGAGCATTGTAACACGCTTCTTCAATTTCCTTGCTCACTTCATAAAATACGGTATGCGTGTACACTAAAGATGCATGTTTTTCAATGTTCAAGGGTGTTCGGCCATCTGGAAGGAAGGTTTGGCACTGATTGTTCAACTTATCAGTAGAATGGCGTTGGAAATCCATTGCGTTTTTGAAATGCATTACAAATTCAACCAAGTTTGATTGAGGATTTGTAAAATTACCAAACCAGATATTTGTGCTTTCCGATCTTGATGTAGTTTTTAGCAGTCCACTCATGGGCACATCTCTAAAATGTGCGGGGATCCAACTCTGCCGTATCTCATACATAATTGTGAACCATGGATGTGAGGTTAGATTGAAGTCATCCATAGTTTCGTGCCATTGTTTTTCAAATTCTGATGTAGTAATGTAGTTGTCCCACACGATTGAATTAAGTCGATTGATGAAATTTTTATCCTTGAATAGGCTGGGACCGACTTTGACATTAACTTTCTCCATTATGTGCCACATACACAATCTATATTTTGCCTTCTTGGTCTGCTACTATATAGTATAGTTCTTGACTAACAGCATCTAAGAATCGATTGAACAACCATGTATACGACTCTTCATCCTCTTTCAAATAAGGCCAGCTGCAAATGTTACACACATTTGATGGTTATCTATTCCGGTAAATGAAGTGAACACCATCTTATACATGCGTAACAATTTTATTGTTAGTATACATATTTCCATAACTATATAAACAATTTTCAGATTATAAATGTACAGCTCAAAAGTTCTTGATGTGCATTACGAAATAGAAAGTTACAAGGGTATATGCATTACGAAATAGAAAGTTACAAGGGTATATGCATTATGTATAAGGGATATATGCATAATTTACAAGGATTATATGCACTATTTATAAGGATTATATACATTTTCATACATGTGTAATAATGTTATTGCTAGTATACAGATTTACATAACTATATAAACGGATTTAAGATTATAAATGTACAACTCAAAAGTTCTTGATGTGCATTATGAAATAGAAACTTATAGGAGTATATGCATTATGTATAAGGGATATATGCATAATTTACAAGGATTATATGTATTATTAATAAGGATTATATACATAAGGTATATGTGCAATTTAGAAGGATACAAGTTTTTCAACTCTACTATACACAATAATATAATTAAATATACATTCTGTAATGATATATATGAAAGACACAAATTATTGTTTTTGCAGTTAAATACATTACCTGTTGGTATTGTACGTAGCATCAAAGAATATTACATCACCGAATGCGGCATAGTTCATTATAGATGTTTGGTATGCCCAAAAGAGTCGTGTTAGTTGTTCATCTTTGTCAACATCGTAAAAGAATACCATCCCCTGATTGCTTCCTTTTGCCTTAGGAATTTGTTTATCACCAATTGTGCGTCCGCACCATATATGTATGCTTTCAAGTCTCGTTTGAAATTTTTAAAATCAATTTTCAGGGCTCTAACTTGCGAAAATCAGCCCACCAATTTCTCTGTACAGCTAGTGTTGTTTTGCACTCCATATATTTGCTTTTGTGCAATTTATGATAAATTACTGGTACCCAAAGTTTAAATTCCTATTTACTTTCAGAAATCGTCTGTATTTGTCGGTTGTCATCGAATGAGTGTGTCATTCTTCAAAGCTTTTTACCTTATACGCGCCTATGCCAGTGTGTTCAAAAATACAACGTGCGTTGCACTCAACTCAGTTTGAAACTATTTTGCATGTTCCCTGCTTTGTGATGCTTTCGTAGTGCTCAGAAGTTTCAGTATGTGTGGTTTTTTTAGAGTTTTTGAAGCCCCCTCTATTGCAAACCACATATTGCACACAAATTTCATCGTTATTGAATTTATTTGTATAGCTCCTTCTAACGTTGAAGCCACTGCGCGTACCATAATCCTTGTAAAATTGTATCATGGCCTCCAATGTATGGCAATGCACGTCGACACGAGGAATATTTTCTTGGTCCACTTCTGAGATCTAATATTTTGTTGATCCTGGTGAGATTTCGAGTCTCTGCCCAACATAAATCATGTACTCTGGTACTTGCTCTGGTAAAAACACAAATTTTGCATACTAAATATACAAATATATAACACTATACATGCAGAATGTTACTGTAGGGTGTTTGCTCTCGTAGTTTTTACTATTTGTGTTCTATGTATACAAATTAACAAAACTATATATGCAATATCCGTTTACTACATTAGCATATCACTAAGGTACTTGATTGTCGTTATTTGAGAAGATTTTATACAGAATGACAACTCTAAGTATACAATATATGCATTGTGATTATGCAAAATCGCTATTGTAAACATGCCAAACGTTAATATGTAGTATACATTATACGTCATACAAATTTTACATACTAAATATGCAAATATGGAACATTATACACGCAGAACGTTAATGTGTATTACGTATACAATTTTTTATATAATTTGTCATAATTTCCAATATTTTGTTCTACGTGTACACATTAACAACGCTATACATGTAATATCATTATACTAAATTAGCATATTAGTAAATTTTTTGATTATTGTTATCTGAGAATATGTTATACAGAATAAGGACTCTAAGTGTACAATATATGTATTGTAATAATACAAAATCGTTGTTGTAAATACATAGAATATTAACATTGTTGCGCGTGTAAATTTTTTTATTGTTCAATAGTGTATGCCTTCGATCTAGACATTTTGCAGGAATTAGTGGTTAGTGATTACCTTCATTCGAATGGATTCTGGAGTGGAATTCCTGGTTTTGTGGCATCACAATTTTTTATTTTGTTGAAATATATGACGATTTTTGCCTTTCGTGTTGTTTGATGATTTGTTCTTTTATATCTCGGTGCCAATTTTTGATGCATCTGCTGGTAGGAATGATGATTTGTACCAATGTTGAATTGGTTCTCTATTTATGTAGGTTTATAGCGTGAAGGGAGGGAGAATGAGAGTGGTGATCGCATGAGTCTAGGAAATTGATCAAAAACAGATTTCTTCCCTTAAATGTAGATAGCGGTTATTTTGGTCCATTTGTTCGATTCCAATTTTACTCCTGGACGGTTTCTCCCCATTTTTTTAATGCTACAAAATTTTATTAGATCTTAGCCTTCTATTTTTTTTTTGGATGGTGTAGATGTGGTTTTACGTTCTTACCTATAGATATGGTCTCACAGGATCTCCTCCCTTGAAAGCTATTTGTATGTGTAAATTGTGGAATTTTTTAATTATATTTAATCAATTTAAATATAATTTTATATGATTATGATGAAACGAGCTAAATCCAAATAACAACTATCCATATATTACAAATAGCCAAATTAAATGAATATACCCGAATACATAATTTTTAAAGCCCATTACAAAAAAAAATTGAGTAAATATATCTTATATTTTAAAATATTTTATGTTTATTTTTCTATTTTATATATGCACTATAGGTGACAAACTGAATATTGTAAAAAGACGATTAATTTGATATATTATACATAAAAATAGATCAAAAACAAAAATTATTAAATACTAAAAGAAAAGAAAAAGACCAAAAATAATAATTAATGCAGTACACACAAATTTGGAAAACTAATTTTTATATAATGTTATTATATATATATATTTCAGAATTAGTTCACCGAATTTGACGTTACATGTAATTATATTTTACTATTTCTGGATGGTGGTTTGGGCGAGAAAATTTTTAGCATACTATTTATAAGTGACTCGCTTTATATATATATACATTGAAGCATAAATCAAATTCAAATTGTTTATTTTAATATAATATTTTTTATAAAGGCGACAACCATCCGTGTGGTGGAATAGGAGATGAGTTACCTTTGGAATGCAAGATCGTATCTCTGAGATATTAAATGGGTCATTTCGCCCGCTTAGGTACCTTACCGCTTAAACCGAAAAAAAAAGAGGGTTAGGGTCGAATTATTTTGGCCCGTTTAAATTCGGGCCTTTTTGGCCCGAACCGTTTAAACCGAAGCCCGTCAGGGCTAGCCCGTAGATTAACCAGGCTAGCCCGCTATTTTTATTTTTTAAAAAATAAATATAATCCTAATATTTTATATCTACTTTTATTACCTATTACTAGTAAATTTAATTTTTAAATTCACATCTCCCTCATCTTTAAGTTTAACTTAATTAAACAAGCTATAAATTCTTAAAAAACTTTTTTTATTTGTTTTATTCATTACTTAATTTAGATTTCCGATTTTAATTCTGAATAAGAAAATATCACGTAATTTTATTAGATTATTTAAGATGTAAATTATATTTCTAAATGGTGCTAAATCTAATTTTATAATTTTGTTAATGCAATATAATTATAAACTATACTTGACTTTTTTTTTATAATGAATAGATTAACTTTAAATGTTAAACTTAAATATTATATATGCTCAAGTTTAAAATTTTAGATTTAAATATCTAATTTTGCAAAATTTAACTTATAGTCATATGAGTAGTTACAGAAAATATGTTAATTTTGGGTAACTTTAGTTATTATTATTTTATTTTTAAAACTTAGATCATAAAATATTTAATTTTATAAGTTTGTTCATGTAATGTAATTAGGAATTTTGCATGAATTTTTATTTATGACGAACAATTTAACTTAAAATGTTAAACTTAACTGTTATATATATTCGAGTTTAAAATTTTAAATTTAAATATATAATTTTTAATTTTTTGATTTAAGTATAGCCCGATAGTAGCCCGTTTAGTCCCCAGCCCACTAGGATTAGGTTTCAATATTGTCAGCCCGTTTAACATCTCTAATCGTAACTGAGTCGGTGTGTGTGATTTTAGGTGTTGATCGGCAAGGTTAAGGTAAGAGTTTAAGGAAATTGCTTTAAGCCTTAAGCTCTTAATGTTTGAGAGTTCCTCAAGTAAACCATAAGTGGCAATCTGACCATCATTACCTCCACTAGTGTCTAACATAATACTTGAGCAGAGTCGCTCCTAATGTTAGTGGAGCGAGTCGATCAATTCGAGCCCGAAAAAATTACAAAATTTTGGGGGCCAATTTTTTGTATATCTTTTATATATAGTACATTATACAATAATTAAGCTATTGTACAAAAAATAGAAGAGAATTTTTTAACTACCCAATAGTGGGTATACTTTCTACCCACCAACTTAAAAAAACTATTTTTTACCCAATTTGACCAAATTGCTCCTCCGTTAATTTGGGAATTTTGTATTTTGAAACTGATGTAATTATTGATTTCCTTAAAAATCGTGTACACTCCACCCCAAATACACATACCTCTATGATATATATCGTGTCATATTGTGCTCAATTCGTGTCAATATCATGCTCATTTCGTGCTCATATCCTGCCATATCATGTCAATCCCTATGTACATATACATATACATATCATAATATATACTGTGCCAATATCATGCCCATATCGTACCTATATCATGTCATATTATGCCCATGTCGTGCCATATCGTGTCTACCCTATGTACATATATTTATACATATATTTAGAGGAAATTACACTTTTGGTCCCAAAAATGCATTTAACCAAAAACTAATTAAAAAAACAACATAAAACAATTGTTTGAAAAAATCTGAAAAATTATCTATTAATTTTGAAAATTATTTCAATAAAATTTAAAAGTATTTGCAATTTATTAAAAATGTTAAAAATAAAATTATTTTAAAATCTAAATATTAAAATATAAAAACACGATAATTTATTGAAAAACCAAAAAAAGAAAAGAATCGAAGTTATTTTAAAATCAAAAAATTATAAAAATTAAATATGAAAACTAAAAATAAAAAATATTACACATTTTTTTAAATATTTGTCATTTATTTAAAATATGGAAATTTATTTAAAAATCTGAAAAAATGGATTAAAAATGAACATTGTTGAAGATTTTCGAAAAAATTACCAAAAAATCAGATTTTTTATAAAATCCAAAAAGGGAGTAGAGACAAAAAAAAATTAAAGAAATAGGACCCCACCTATTTTTTGCTTTTGTATTCAAGTGTCAGGAGTATTTGAGTAAAAGAACCATAAAAGTGGGTAGAAAAGATAATTTCTCTTTTCTTTCTTTACGCCTTCCTTCTTCTTCCCTAATCACCTCATTCTTATTCTTCTGCTTCTTCTTCTTTGTCCATGGACACTTACTCCCCTCTCCCACCTCCCCAGATCCATATCTAATCCAATTTGCTTTAAATGAATTGCACCAGTCTAAATAGACCACATTGTCAAAATTGAACGTAGCTGCAAATTAAACGGCTCACCGCAGAAACTGAGAGTCGTAGGAGTGATCTACTTGCAACGACTAGATGCAAATAATGTCGTAGTGACGATATTTAATGGGATCGAACTTCAAATCGTAACTAATCCCACGTATCCCATTCAAAATCTCAGTTCAGTCATATGATTTTGTAAACGAATTTCCAACTTTATAATTAAAAGAAATCTCATCTTTAAGTTAGTCGTGTTGTATATTTTTAGATGGAAGCCAATTTATGATACTTTTAAGTCAATTTCTGATACTTATAACATGCACATTTATGTTTTAATATTTTACATATCCCGGTGCAGAATACTGATACTTTTCATATAATCACTGATACTTTTTTCAGATTACTTTTAAAATTTATTTCAATTGATAGTGGACTCCCGATAAGTACTAAAAATAAATACAAGATAATTTTAAGTTACTAACTAGTTGAATGATACTTTTACTTTTCATATTATATATGATACTTTTCAACAACAAAAAAATGAATATTTTTGAAAGTGACAAAGTGATACTTTTGAAGCAATGTATGATACTTTTAGGGCAATTTCTGATACTATTAAATCAATTTCTGATACTTTCAAGCATCATTAATGTTCACATATTTGTATACAAAAATAACATTACAAATTGACACTTTTAAGGCAATTAATGATACTTTTAAGGCAATTTCTGATACTTTAAATATCAAATATCTAACATGCAGAGTGATATAACATATATTCAATGTTGAAATACAATGACATAAAATTGATACTTTTAAGGTAATTTATGATCTTCAAAGCATCAATGTTCACGGATTTGTACACAAATTTTATTACAAACTGATACTTTTAAGTCAATTCATGATACTTTTAAGGTAATTTCTAATACTTTAAGCATCAAATATCTAACATGCATAGTGATATAATGTTGAAATATAGTACAAAAAAGATACTTTTAAGGAAATTATTGATACTTATAAGACAATTTATGATACTTTTAAGAATCAATATTCATAGATTTATATAGAAAATTTATTACAAGTTGATATAGTACTTCGGAAATGACGAAACGAGAAAAAACAAGAAAAAGAACGACAAACACACAAAAGCAAGAAGAAGCGAGAGAAAACGAGAAGAAGTTTTGTCGACGACGGAGAAGAATCGAGAAGAAGAAGAAGAAGAAGAGGAAGAAAAAGAAGAAGAAGAAGCAGCAGAAGAAAAAGAAGAAGAAGAAGAAAAGCAACAACAAAAGAAGAAGAAGAAGAAGAGTAGCAGCAGCGGAAGAAGAAAAACGGGAAAAGGAAAAGAAGAAGAACCCTAGTTTAAAACCAAGAAAGAAAAAGAAAACTAAAAAAACTGAATCTGAATCTGGGTATGGGAAGTGGGTCGGGTAAATAAGACCCGTTTTATGGATTTAGACCCATAAGACGGTCTTATATAAGTTTTTGACATAATTGAATGCGGCCCTAATTCATGTCACATTAATATATTAATAGGTTACAGTACTTTTTAAATTAACAAAAACCACATCGAATATTATTAATGTGAGGACTATTTTAATAAAATAAACATTATCATTACGTTTACAAGTTTAAATAGATATTTTTAGAGAAAATCTCAAAGGGTGGCGCTATTGGCACCCCTTTTTTTATGAGTACACCCACCTTCTAAGTACACCATCCTCCACTTTTTCAAATATGGCTCAATTGTTAAATACACCCCCCTTTTTTTCAATTTTACCCTTCCATGAAAAACCCTAGGTGGCACGATGACACGATGGGTTTTCTGCCATCATGTCACATGGCACGATGGCAAAAACATGGCACGATGGCATTTTCACCATCATGCCACATGGCACGATGGCCCATGTGGCACAATGAATTTTTTGTCATAGCGCGTGATCGTGCCTTATATCGCACTGCTACTGTGTGATAGTATTTTTCAACCTGAAAATTTGAGAAATAACATATTTTATGCTATAAACTAAGAATATACGCTCATTATATGGGGATATGAATATTTTATTGTTCGAATCTTCAATAATTTGGGTGTTGGAAAAATCTAGCGTTTGTATAAAAAAAATTAACTTTCTTTGAGAAGAAGAATATGGATGAATGATGTGGATGTATTTAGAGATTAGAGGGGTGTATTTAGAACTTGGCTTTTAGTAAGGGTATTATAGTCTTTTAACTTAATGACATTTTTTAAATTTTAGAAAGGGGTGTACTCATAAAAAAAGGGGGTGCTAATAGCGCCACCCAATCTCAAATCCTTTTTTTTTTTTTGAATTTACCAAAAAATAGAGGGGTCACAATCCCTAACACGACACGAACCCATCCCAAAATTACTGAGAGAAACCCAAAACTGAACACGAAAAACTCAAACATAAACACGACTAACGTGAATATGACACGATGTTACTAATTTGTCTTAAGACATAATATCTTATATTTTATATAAGTTATTATGTATTTTGAATATAACTGAAAATTGACCCAAAACTAAACACGAACACGACTCGATAATCGGAATTGCAGAATTTCAAACTTTAACTGATCTTAAATAACAATATTAAAAAAAGTTAACGACCTCAATGTTATTGCACTTATTAACAAAACGTAACGTATAACAAACGGTCCCGTTAGATAGTACTCTCTCTAACCTCATGCTTAGTGGTTCCTGAAGTAGATCCATTTTTCGAGTGAGTATCCACACGACAAACAGAAGAGAGAGAACTTCTGCGTCCTTCTCCATATGGCGGAGGACGACGACGATGAGGCGTTCGGAGATTTCGCTTCCGCTTCCTTCCAATCCAAATCTCATTTCAACGGCCCGAATTCAATTGTCGACAACGAAGACGACGAATGGGGCGATTTCGTGAAATCCCCGCAGCAATCGAAGTCATCCGACCCCTCTTTCGCGGGAAATCATGCATCAGGTAATTCCATATCATCATCTCCGTCGGTGAAGCGGAGTGGCGCTTTGCCGCTTTCGATTTTTGGGGATGCTGAGGAGGAGGAGAAGGTAGATGATTTCGGTGTTGCTGGGGATTCCAATCCAGGGAAAAGCAGTGGGATTGCTGGGGATTTCAGTTCCACTTTAGTTCATAATGACGTATCAGATTCTCAGAGTCTTAGTATTACCGATCTGTATAATAGATATTCACAGATCAAGCCTGATAACGGGCCCGGCTCCAATTCCACTGGCAGTGTTGATTCGGTTAAAAATGGAGTTTATTCGAGCTCAATTCAGAATGCGGCTAGATCAGCTGAAACTGAGTTGAAAAATATGGAGTTCAATGATACGGTAGGTATAAGTGATCACAGCCAGCTCACAAACGAGAGTGGCAATGACGAGTTTAATTTTAAGCCATCTACGCCGTCGGGTCCAAGTGAGAATGGCGACTTGTTCGGCGGTTGGATGCAGGATTTTTCTGGATTTAGCTCTAACTTGAATGCAACATCTACAAATGTGCAAAAATCAAGTTCAGACTTAGATATGAATGGTCAAAAACAACTATGGGATGGTTCTGCTACAGCTATTGATGATGATGATGGTGATGATGGATGGGAATTTAAGGATGCATTTTCAGAATTTCGGACTGAAGAAGTGCATAATAAAGTAAGGGCACACTTTCATAGTTTCATAAGTATACTAATTGGTAGCTTTGAGGGTACTTGTTTAGTTGTCCTAGTCATTTAAATGGTTTTAAATTATCAAGACCTCGAATACAATGGATGGACAGTCAGGAATTGCAGTTCATGTTAAACTATGGAAATGATCTTAACTTCTGACATGGCTTGTAGATATTAATTGACTGTTGGCTATGTGGAATTAAATTGTAGCCTTCAAATACAAATATTATGATTACTTGCTTCAGCCCAAAATATAAATCGTATATCTTTGAAGTAAAATTTTCATAGACTTCTACTTCTAATTGTACAATGTGACAAATTTATCTGAAGGTTGACTTACTGGCGCATGGAGTTTCTGAAAGAAGTGCATACTCATCTGGAGCTGAAAGTGGCTCTAACAAACCACTTGATTTGTTTGGGACTTCAAATGGATCAATCAATTTCTTTGAGACATCAACTGAATCAGTTGAATATGTTGCTACCTCGATTGGTATTCCTGGCACATTCCAGGAAGTGGATTTTATTGGTATTCGGCCAAGTATAGAAACTAATGGTTTTACTTCAAAGACAAACTCATCTATCGAACAAAATAACATTAAAGGCATGCTAAACCATAGTACAGATGTTGGAAGTGCATTATTCGATGAAGATTTTGGTGAGTTTACCTCTGCTTCTGCAGAAACTGGACCAAAGCCAGGGGTAAGTTGCTCTTTTGTCCATTTATTTGGTCCTAAATCCTCATATCAACAAGCTTGTGCCTGGTAAAGTTTGTGTATTTGTTTCAGGAATTATCTACCAATGGTGTTCTTTCTCCTAATGATGCAGTATCAACACCAAATGGCAAAATCCAGGTGAAGTAATTAAAGTTTCCCTTAATAGACCTTCCTACTGCTTCATCTCTATACGTGTGTTCTTTTTGTTTAGCTAGAAATTTCTTATATAAGTTACATGAAACAACACAACTATTAAAAATATAATTGGAATGCGTTTGTCGTGGACTGGTGGAGGCGTTAGGCATAGATCCTAGGTTGATTAATGAATGTCTAAAAGAATGAGCCCACTTCATGATAATTAGTCAAGTACTTCAAAATTTCAGGGTCCATTGCAGGTATCCCAAAGTGCTCCATGCTTTCTTTTTCCGCTGAATGCCTTCCTGAATTATCGTATAAATGGAAGGATTCCAGTCGATTTATCACTGCCTCATCCAACTTGATATCCTTTTGATAGATGATGAAATCTTTGTTAGCTGCATAAGCGACGAAGATTCTGATTGCTTCTAGCTTTGCCAAAAGACTAATCATTACACTAAAATCGATGACCTCTTCTTGTTAATAAAGCTTTGTAACTGATCTTGCTTTGGTTTTTGTCACGCATTGTTCATCCATCTTGTTTCTGAAGACCATCCGCTCCAATAACTCCTTGATGAGTTGGTCTAGGAACAAGTGCCCAAATTTTGTTTCATCAAATTGGTTGAGTTCTTCTTGCGATTCAATTCAGCGTGAATTTCGTAGAGCTTCTTCAATAATCTTAGGCACTATTTGCGAAATAATTGCGAGAAACATATTTCATTGTTCTATGTTATTGATCTAAGCTCATGCAGTTAGTGATCAAATCACCAACTCTGGTAGATGGTATCTGAGTCATCTTCTTTTAGGTTGAAATACAGTCGACTAATCTCCTAGTGACTCAGCTGTTCTTTGAAAATCCTGATCTATCAGAATTAATTCATATGGCCGGGCGTGTCATGTTCTTCAGTGTCTACAGGCGAAATCAATTTTTTTCCCATTTATTTTCGATTGGCCATTTTTTGATTCTCTGCACCTCGGTTATGCTGTGTTTTCTATGTTGATCTGATTTGTTGCAATGCTATCCTGATTTTATCCCATGAAAGAAGACGTGGGTGGATTTTCCCACTACTAAAGTTCTTTTATTAAAGACCTGTATACCTTGGAAACAGTAGAATAGCCTAAAAATACTAATTTCCCCAGAAATTTCCATTAGAAAGTGGAGAGTGGGGACTCAAAAGTACAAGAAGGCCTGAGGATCCAATTCATATCATGGTAAAGATAAATCCTTCATTTTCTAATTTAACAAAATATAAAAGTTGTGATTGAATGAGCTGTTTTTTCTTCTTTTTTTTTTCAGGCGCAGTTTCTTATATTCAGTATTTTTATGGTTGAGAATATTGTTTAATTTTTTGTGCAAAAGTACAAATATGATTGGATTACTTATTTGGAAATGTTGATTATAAAGGAATACATATAAAAATATATTTGGTTTATCATTTTTTATGAGTGAGACTTTTCAAAATGTATTTTGCTAAGATATTTTCTAAAGAGAAACAATTACATGATAATTATATTTTAATATTAAAGTGATAATTGTTTTACCAATTGAACTATGTTGACTTGTCCAAGTCGACATGGTCCTAATATTTGCTTCATGTCGCACAAATATTATGTTGATAGAAAGATAAAATACTATTTAAATAATACAGTATCATATCAAATATTATTAACGTGGATCTTGTTTTGGCAAAATAAAAATCATGGTTTTGAAAATAACATCTATGAATTTGAAATGGATATTTTTTTGTTTTAAATTTTGTTTTAAAAAATATAGAAACGGAAATAACCAGGAGTGAACAATGTCAAATCATGCCTTTATTTTAAATACAAGAAGCTGATTCCCTGGTGTCTAACCGTTAATCTACTATATTGTACAACCGACGATTCTCACGTAGTGCTAGAGCCAAAGTGGTCTCTGCATCCTCTTGGTAAGTGGTTCATAAAATCGCTCCTTTTTTCAAGTGAGTGAGCACACAACAAACCTGCTCCTAGGATTTTGTCCAACAGAAGATCGAGAACTTCTGCATCCTTCATATGGTGGAGGACGACAGTGATGAGACTTTCAGGGAGTTCGATTCGACTTCCTTATGGTTGTATTCTCAATACAATGGCTGAATTCAATGGCTAAAATTAGATTGCGGCTAGATCTGCTGTTACTGAGCTAAAAATATGATTTTGAATGATCCGGTAGTTATAAGTGATCACAGCCAGTTCACTAACAAGAGTGATAATGGCGAGCTTGTTTTACATCATGTGCCAGATCCATGTGACAATGTCGACGTGTTGGCGACTGGAGTCAGCAGTTTACTGGATTTAGTTCTAACTTTTACCCAGAAATCTGTAGATGTCAAGTTCAGAATTAGTTGTGATAATCAAGAACAATATTTGGATGGTTCTGCTACTGCTATTGATGATGAGGGTGATGATTTATGAAAACTTAAAGTTGCATATTCAGAATTCTGTACTGAAGAAGTGTGTATTAAGTAGTAAGGCAGCATTTATTTTTTCTCTACTATACTAAATTACAGCTGGGTGGAAGTACTTGTTTCGTTTTCTCACTTATATTTGTTTTAAAGTTTTCAAGACGTCATGACGGTTAATGGACAGCGAGGAATTGCACTCCATGTCAAACCATGGATATGGTCTTAATTTCTGACTTGGATTTTAGTTACTAATTGACTGTAGTCAGTCTGGAATTAAATTGTAGCTTAATTCAGAAACACAAATAATACAATTACTTTCTCGGCCCAAAATATAAATTGTATTTGAAGTAAACTTTTTAGTCTTTCACATTTGCTTGCTGAATCTGACGAAAATTATCTGAAGGTTGACTTAGTGGCGCATGAAGTTTCTGCAAGAAGTGCATACTCATCTGGGACTGCAAGTAGCTCAAACAAATCGCTTGAATTTTTTGAGACTTCAAATGGGTCAATCAATTTCTTTGCGGCATCAACTCCATCCATTGATTATTTTGCTACCTCAAGTGGTATTTCAAGCACTTCCCAGGAAGTGGATTTTATTGGTGTTCAGCCAAGTATAGCAAATGGTTTTATTTCAGAAACAAACTCAGTTATCGAACAAAATAATACTAAAGGTCTGTTAAACCATAGTACAGATGTTGGAGGTGCAGAATTCGATGAAGATTTTGGAGAGTTTACTGCTGCTTCTGCAGAAACTGGACCAAAGCCAGGGGTAAGTTGCTTTTCTGTCCACTTATTTTTTTTCTTATATCATAAGATTGTGCATGGTAAAGTTTCAGTACTTGTCAGGAAGAATCTACCAATGGTATTCTTTTTCCTTCTGAAGACACAGTACCAACTCCAGATAACCAGATCCAGGTGAAGTATTAATTTAACTTGATAGACCTTCTACTGAATTAACTTTTATCCGTGTATTTTCTCTGTATAGCTAGAAATTACTTATAATTGCGACATGCTGCCACTCTTAAAAATATAATTCGTAGACCTTTATCACAGACTCGTGGAGGGGTTAGGAATGGATCCTAGGTTGATTAATGTATGTCTAAAAGAATGAGTGGCTTCATCATTTATGGTCAAATACATCAAAATTTCAGGTCCATGTTGAATGTATCTGAAAGTTCTCCATGTTTACTTTTTCTTGCTCCTCCGACAAACAGATGTGCTTTCTCTTTGCATTGTTGCCTTCAAGAAGATTTTTTTTTTTGTGCCCTCCAAGTTTACTTCTTTCTTGGTTTTTGAAATATTATGGCTTTCTAATTGTTGAAAAATAGATTATATATGTGAGTGTAAATCTATCTTATGTTCTCTTCTCTTTGTTCTCTCATCATCTTCATCCCTGCTATTTTCTTGGAATTCGATCATTTCATGTTCGGTTTTGTAGTTGTCATTGTTTTCTTCCCTCCCACACACCCCCCCCCCCCAAAAAAAAAAAAACAAAACATTTAAGCATATTTTTTAATAATTCCTTTCTTAATCCATTGTTGATTTTTTACTCCAACTTAGAAAAAAAGGGAAAAAAAATCTTTATCTGCTGAGGAAGTTGTAGTTCAATGTCATTGTTTTCTTTTTCTTTTCTTTTTTTCCCCAAAAGTTTCAGCATATTTTTAATAATCCTTCCTTAATCCGCTGTTTGATTTTTCACTCTTAGAAAAAAAAAAAAGAAACTCTTTATCGCCGAGGAAGCTGTTGCATTGCATACTCAGAAAACTATACTCCCTTAATTTGGCAGCAGAACGGTTATCATTTTGGTTTTGTTTTACTAAGTTTGATCGTCACTTTATAGGAGAAAGATACAAATGTAAATTATCTTAAAGGCGCAATCCCACTCTCTATTTTCGGCAACGAAGAACCCGAAAATGCTGATTCTTTAGATGTTCAAGATCTGTTTATGAACCAGTCTACTTCTGATCAAAGAAACAGTCATACTCCTACCACAGTTATTTCGGTCAATGATCTGATATCAAGTTTATACAACCAAGCTGAGCAGACTTCTTCCATAAACACTGTCCAAAAACCAGCCGGAACTCAGTTGAGCTTATCCGATGCAGTTTCCAGTTCCATTATTGTAAATCATGATGATCATCTTGATGATAGTTCATGGAATTTTAAGGATGCCTCACAAAAAGGAGTTGACATTGAGGCGTCTCTCTGTAGTAATGAAGATACATATATGAGCATCTCTTCAAATGTGAAGCTGAACAATTACTTGGATTTCTATTCTAAATTAAAGGAAGAGTTATGCTTTGTCGCCAAATGCCATACTGAAAGACTAAAGGTATGTCTCACGGGAAAGGCAGTTTCTCAAAACTCTTCTGATTGTTATTAAGTTTCTGAAGAATGTTGATAAGAAGATTTGTCAGCAAATGTTTACACATTTGCATTCAACTTTACCAGTCGTTAAATATCAATGATAATTTCCCAATATGACTCTTTTTTTTATTAGCAAGCTCAAGGAGATGCTGTTCTTTCTGGTGAAGATGCAACAGCTGCATCTCTTGATAGTGATTTCAGGTGAATCGTCTACTCATCGTTCTTTTACATTTTAATTTTAGTTTTCTTCCCCCTTTCTCCCTGGAATTTAAGTAGAAAAGGACTATAATTTACCTCTAACTATTATAAGTTTTTGAATTTCTGTTCTTTACTTGAAAAATCCATTCCAATATCATTTCTTTAAGATTAGACAATGATGATCTGCTCAATCTTTGGTCTGCATATTGTGATTGCAAAACAACTAGCTTCTTTAAGTTCATTTGTTTTTAGCTTTTTCTGTTGTAGGTTTTATTGAGAAAATAATTTGGAGTCTTAGTTGAGATTTAATTAAGGGCTTAGGTTACTGCAGATTGTCAAGCTGTTCTGATAGAATGTTTGGCTAAACTTCCCATTGAAATCAATGAATACGATAATGTTACCCAGTTTCAAAATCTGAATCTTACGGAGATTACACCACACCATCCAAGAACCTCATTGGACATTCAAAACACTTCTAGTGAAGCTTTTTCTAGCTGCTGAATTAATCCTTATAGAAAACTCTCGAGGGTTCAGCCTTTTGTCCTCTCAGCAGAAATAAAAAACATATGAATGCTGAAATTTTTGAAATCATCTTCACCATAGACTTTCCAAACATTCTCTGTTCTCTTATGGTAATTGAAACTAAGAGAATTTCAATTTGAACTTTGTTCTCATTTTGATCACTAAAATATGAGGAACTTTAATTTGAACTCCTAGAGCTACTGCCATTTCTTCTCTTATTCTATTTGCTGTTTCTGCAGCATGGATTGTGTTTTATAAATTAATGACTTGTTTAAAATGGCATAGATTGTTAGTGCATACGATTATGGTTACTGTAAAATAGTTTGAGAGAACTTAATCCTTCTTCATTAAATGGTTACATATTTATACAAGGAATGTTGGAGACACATACCCTAAAATCCACCCACTCACTCCCTAAAGCACTCCCTAAAGTACTCCACTATGTTCCCTAAAATATTCCACTATGTTCCCTAAAATATTGATTCTATTTATTATATACATTAGCTTTAACACTCCCCCTCAAGTTGGAGCATACACATTTATCATGCCCAACTTGTTACAAAGATAATCAACCCGAAACCCATTAAGAGCTTTTGTGAAGATATCTCCCAATTGCTCTCCGTTTTCACGTATCCACCGTAGAAATCAAACCTTCCCGAATCTTTTCACGAATGAAGTGACAATCAATCTCAATATGCTTTGTTCGTTCATGAAAGACAGATTGGACGCAATGTGAAGTGCGACTTGGTTGTCGCACCATAACTTAGCAGTATAGAGACTTTAAGGCCTACTTCAAGTGAGAAGGTCGATGTATCCACATTATTTCGCACACATTGGCATAGCTCTATATTCGATTCGCACTCCGACCGTGAAACTACATTTTCTTTCTTGCTTTTCCATGACACCAAATTGCCTCCAACAAATACACATAACCTCAAGTAGATCTTCGATCTTCCTTGATCCCGCCTGATCAAGATCCGAGAAACCTTCAATTCTAGTATGCCCATGATTGCTATATAGAATTCCTCGCCAGTGCTCCTTTCGGATAGCACAAAATATGCTCAACACTTTCCAATGATCGATTGTTGGAGAAGACATGTATTGCTTACTACACTCACTGCATAAGCAATATCCGGACGAGTAAATGATGAGATAATTCAATTTTCCAACCAATCTTCTCGTATCTCTCCTGATCCGTAAACAACTCACCATCTTTCATAAGTTGTACATTAGGAACCATAGAGTCTTTGCATGGTTTAGCCCCTAATTTTCCCTGTTTGGATAATAAATCAAGTACATATTTTCTTTGAGATAAGAATATTCCTTTCTTACCTCTTAAAGACCTCAACGCCTAAAATACTTTAGTGCCCTAAATCTTTTGTATGAAATCGGGTATGAAGAACGCTTTCGAGAGATGAGATACCACTATTATCACTTCCATGAATGACAATATCATCAACGTAAACCACTAATAGAATGATACTACTGATCGTTTGTAGAAAACCGAATGATCGGATTTACTCTTCTTCATCCCAAAATGCTCAATAGCCCGACTAAACTTTCCAAACCATGCTCGAGGACTCCCCTTTCAAACCGTATAAAGACTTCACGAAGACGACAAACTTTCCCAAACTCCCCCGAGCAACAAAACCAGGTGGTTGCTCCAAGTAAACTTCTTCCGAAGGTCACCATGAAGAAATGCATTTGTGATGTCTAACTCGATGTAAATGCTGAGAATATGTGGTCGCATAGAAATGAACAACCTGCGGCGGATGTGAGCTTAGCAACAAGAGAAAAAGTGTCGAAATAATCGACTCCATATGTTTGAGCATATCCCTTAGCAACAAGTCGAGCTTTCAATCGAGCAATAGTTCCATCTGGATTAGTTTTAACAAAGAAACACCCATTTACAACCAATAGCCTTTTACCTCATAGGTAAGTTCACTAAGTCCCAAGTACCATTATTGTCTAAAGCATTCATCTCCTCAATCATGCACTTTACGCCAACCCGAATGAGATAAAGCTTCATGAGTAGTTTTAGGTATAGTGATAGAGTCAAGCGATCAATAAAAGAGCATGAGGATGGTGATAAATGACTATATGACACAAATGAAGACATCGGATAAGTAATCGTCGTTTACCTTTACGAAGAGCAATAGGAAGGTCATGACTTGATCCGAATCGATGACGGAAGAATCGGCGAAGGACATGGAGTCGAGCCGAGTCAAGCGAGGAGCGAGAGCGATATGTTAGATGGTTAGCGCGACAATAAACTTGTGTTATCGGAGGTTTAGTAGGAGATGGATGAAGGTCATAACTAGGGGATGCAACAAAGGTGTAGATTAGTATATCATCGTCGTTGTTATGAGGAACAATATCGAAAAGAATAGGTAAAGGGTGTTTGATCTAGAAATGTGACGTCGGTAGACACGAGATACCCTATTAAGACCGGGACAATAACATCTATAACCTTTTTGCACTTTCGGAATATCCAAGAAAAACACACTTTAGAGATTTTGGGTCAAGTTTTGTAACTTGTGGTCGAATATCCCGAACAAAGCAAGTACACTCGAATGTCCTCGCTCAATGGGAAATAGGGCCTTATTGGGAAAAAGGATTTGAAAAGGAATTTCACCGGATAGAAAGAAGAGGCATTCTATTAATCAAAAACAGCAATCAACCGTATCGGACCAAAAATGTTTAGGAACCTTCATTTGAAATAATAGAGCTCTAGCGGTCCTCGAGGAGATGCCTATTTTTTCGTTCAAAGAACACCATTCCGAGATGGCGTATCCACACAAGAAGTTTGATGAATAATGCCATGTTGGGCCATATATTTTTGAAAAGAATCGGATAAGTATTCTTTAGCATTATCACTTCTCAAAATTTGGACACCGACATTAAATTGAGTTTTAATTTCAAGACAAAAGGTAGTAAAACGAGTAAACAATTCGAACGAGTTTTCATAAAAAATAACCATGTCATACGAGAATAGTCATCAATGAAAGAACGAAGTATTTAAACCCTATTTTTAGACACTATAGACAAGGACCCCAAACATCGAACGGACTAATGCAAAAGGAGAGGTAGCTCGTTTTTGGACTCGAGGATGGAACTCAAACGATGGTGTTTAGCAAACGATATGACTCACAATCTAATGTAGAAAGACTCGAAAATTGTGGGCAAATTTTCTTGACAAAGGTAATGAAGGATGACCTAACCGACAATGCGCTTCAAAAGGGGTCACAATTCCGAACATGCAATAGACTTGGGAATTTGAGTATCGAGGATGTAGAGACCCCCGTTCATGTCCTTTACCAATAATCTTCTTCGTCACAAGATCCTGAAACAAGCAAAATCGGGAAAAGAATGAGACGCAACAATTAAGGGAACGAGTAAGTTTACTAACGAAATCAAATTAAAGGATAAGTCGGGCGATTTAAGGCAGTTGTAAAGGAAGCGATGGTGTTGGGATAATGGTGCCGGATCCCGATACATGAGATGTGGATCCATCTGCTAAAAGTAATCAAGAATTTGAAGCATGAGATTTAAAGGAAGTAAATAGGTCACGATTACCGTCATGTGATCTGTTGCACTGCAGTCAATTACCCATTTGGAAGATGAGGAAACAAGACATGTTGGTATTTTACCCGAATCGATTATGGTTTGATGGGAATAGATGAAGACTTTAGAGATTCTTGGTCTTTGTAAGAACTTAGCATATTCATTGCGAAAATTGAAATATACTCGGAGGCCCATTAGCAAAAGCAAGATGTCTTGATTGGTTGAACCGATTCTTTTCGATGTAACTTTGGGCAATCCATCTTAATGTGTCCTCGGTTCATGACAATAGCGACACAATGTTGCTCGATAAGATCCCGAATTTCATTATTTTGATGTCCATTTGTGTACATTTTCAATAAAGCCAATACGAAGGCTGACTAAAATCAGAAAAAAAAATTAATGTTGACAAAGGGTCAAACCTGGTCAAACCGGACAGATCAGGAAAACAGAGAGTAAAAGGTCGAAAAGTGGAAGTAAGGTGTGCCAACTAGCAAGAAATAATTGATAAAGTAAATCTTAAAACAAACCCAGCTGGATAAGAGCTCAAAACACAGAGAAATGAGGTAACTTGACCTCAACAGGGACTATCAGAGCGCGTGTGAACAGTGCGTGCCGGCGACAACGACAACGACAAAACTCTGGAAAATGACCGAACGGCGAGAGGCACAGCTGCAAGTGGTGGCGGTTATGCTAGGTGGCAAACGAAAAAAAATAGTATTTCCGAGTAGAACAATATTTTTTTCTGTCCGTGAATAGTGTTTCCGGGGGATGAACAGTAATTCCGAAAATGAACAGTACTTGCGTGAACAGTACTCCCGTCAGGCTGTCAGATGAACAGTGAACAGTACTCCCACAGAATTGAAACAGGAAACGAGGGTTCTGGGGGGAAAATAAAAACTGAAATTGGAATCAGGAAACTGGAATTTCTGAAAATGAAAACTGAGATTTTTGGGAAAAAAAATAAAACTAGGATTTAGAAACCTTGCTTTGATACCATGTAAAATAGTTTGAGAGAACTTAATCCTTCTTCATTAAATGGTTACATATTTATACAAGGAATGTTGGAGACACATACCCTAAAATCCACCCACTCACTCCCTAAAGCACTCCCTAAAGTACTCCACTATGTTCCCTAAAATATTCCACTATGTTCCCTAAAATATTGATTCTATTTATTATATACATTAGCTTTAACAGTTACCAACACCATGGGTCCATGGCAAGCGACCATGTATTGGAGTAAAACAGAAAAGAAACAAAAATGAAAAGGAGGCAGATTTGCTGAGTGGTGTTGACTGTTGCCAAAAATATATATATATATATATATATATATATATATATATATATATATGTATGAACTTTGGAAAGAAAGCATAAATGAGATAAGGAAGAGGAGAGAAAATTGAGAAAAAAAATCTCTCACTGGCTATTTATAGGAGCAAAGGATTGGATCAATTCCTTTACTTTTGTGCCAAGCATTATAGTTGCAACACATAACACTATTCTTGCACAAGCTTTGCTTATAAGAAAATGAATAGAGCACAAAAGGGGAAAGCATATATAAACTTAAATAAGTGAGCTGGGAACCAACGGAGCGCCTGCGAGTATAACCATTTCACAAAAGCCAAACCAAGTTATTCAATTGCATAGAGGGACCATTGTTTCAAATATTTAACTTAATTCTAAGATGAAGAATTGTCTCATTTTCAGTTTTCTATAGCTATGTGTGAAAATTAGGATGTGTATATTCCATGTGTATGAATTGATGTTACAAAATTATATATATAACATAATGAGTTGGGCCAGGCCCACTAAAGCTAGGTTTTTATTCTATTCTATATCTCAACAGTCAACGCTATGAAATTAATTGAAGTGTAACTTGTAAGAAGTAGGAACTGGTATAACGAAACGAGTTTCTGCTTGTGTGATCAAAGCATCACCAAATTGTTTTTTGCTATTGGACAAATATTTTTCCTTTGAAAGAATGCAATAGTCATTTATCCATATGGAAGCAAAACAATATATTTAGTAAGTCAACAATTGGCGGATGAGCTGTGCGTTTCTTTATGTAAATTTATCAATTTTTTAATCCAGTGTTTTACAAGGAACTTTTGTTTCATTTTTAAATTTTGCTCTTGCCCGTCTCTTGTTCATATTGATCGACAATTTTCCTGATGTCCGTAATCTTTCGTAGTTGGTCTGCAAGGAACTTGAACAAATGAACGTCCTCTATGAAGAAAGTAATCAGCAGGATCACCATTCAGGAAACAATCTCAATGGATTTGTTCAAGTTTTGCTGGAGCCACAGTTTCAAATACTTGAGTCGGAATATCACTTGTCACAAAAGTTGTTACTAGTATGTAATCTGTTCCTTGATGTTTATCTGGATAATTATGGACTTTGTAATATTGAAAATCTGTACTTATAGTTAGATATATGGATAATATTTCAATATTTTATATTCATAACTCTCATCATGTGGAAAAAGTTTTTCTTGATATTCAAGTGTATTCTTTTCTTATGGAGGCTTTTATTCCTTCCTATTTTACTAGAAAACGCAACAAGCATTGCAACTTTATTCGAGTTGAAAATTGGCTGACTGGACTTCTCCTTCTGTCTTATGCTGCTTATGATGTATTATCTTGTGAGCAACAGGTGGAGAAGGATCTGAGATCAGCTATGGAACTTATAAGACATACAACCGCCATGCTTAAGATTTTGACCATGGGAACAATGGAGGAACAAAGGGCATATATTTCCATATGGTCTGAGATGATTTCTGCGTGTCTTCAAGAGTTAAAGCATGGTGCCTCGATATGGAACCAAGCAGTGGAGAAGCATGTTCAAAGTCAGTTACTATCTGAACCTCAAGGTACTGCACTTTAAATTCTTTGTGATCATTTGATGGCAACAGCTATACAATGATATCTTGGTATTAGTAACAATTTGGGTAAAGGATAGTGGGTTATTATGGCTGTAAACAATAAGTGTCTTGGACAAAGAACATAAGAAGATGTTTAGAGGGCACATTATTTTATGCCCTTCACATACGTATTCTCCATTTTAATTCTCTCTAAAATCAGAATAATGACAACAGGAAGGGAGTTTTTTTCAGCCCTTGGGGAGATTTACAGGGTGGTGGTGATTCTTGGAGCTTCAGCCAAACTTTTCAAGCCTTGGACATTTTCAGGTTCAGTAGATCCCCCAGCCATCTATATTCTTTTAGAGGAATGTCATGCTATATGGTCAACTTCAGGGCTTGAAGAAGCCCTTTCAACTGTATCTGCGCCGACTGCATTGGATAATACATCATTACTCAGGTCCATCAAGCACATCCTTGGTCTTGATGCACTTGAACTTCAGAACTATGTTTTTGCAGAAAAGGAATCTAGGTGTCAGCTGTCAATCCTAACAGAAGGAGTGGCACCAGGTAGACAAATTTAAATAACATGACTCAAATTCTTTTCCTTCTTGTTCCTTAAACTCATTAGTAGTCCTGAAATGTGCCTCTGAATTTTGCTGCAGATGTAGATAAATAATGCTAGTTGACCTCTGTGATTAACTTCTGAAAACATAGAAGTTGTGGCGTAAACAAATGGGGATATTTTTATTTTATTTTAAAACATCTATAAGATCCAAAATATCAATTAATTGGAAGAAGACACAAAAGAGTGTTAAAGATTGAAATAAGACACCAATTTTGAATGGATTCTATTAGAACTTAAAATTTGTCACTTCTAATCTGCTACTTGCTATAAGTTACATCCTTCATTAGCCAAAAAAATCAGCCACTTTGTTGCCTTCCCTATGAATATGACTGATTTTGACCTGCTTGTTCTTCAATGTGTTTTCTTATCCTTGTCAACACATGCTGAATTGTTAAATTTCCTATGTCCATATGTGTAAGAAGATGCACTAAAATTTGAGATTCCAATTTGATCCAAGTTTTCGTATATCGAAGCTTATCAGTTAAATGTCTTTGTCTAATGAGCATGTTTCTGTCATCAAACTTGAATCCGAGCCAAAGAACTCCTGGAAAGCAAGTATCACTTCACCTTCGTGCTCCCTTATGATTATTCTCGCTTTCCTTTCTGTTGCCCGATAAGAAGCTCCATCTGTGTTCATTTAATACCTTCTTCTCGTGGTTTATCCAGGCAGTTACCTGTTGTACAACATTTGACATGTTAATAACAATTAACAGGTTGAGAACCAAGCCTTAATCCCTCACCCACATTGGGGTGTTCTCAATTTTTCGAAAATGTAAAGAAATAAAAAAGGGAAAAAAACCAAGAAACATAAAATTTTCACTTAGGTAATACTGATTATACGTGTTCCGGAAAAAAAAAGGGAAGAAACTGTAAAGTTCTCACTTTCCCATGGTGACCTATGTTCTATTTTCATCACAGCCAGACATTATTATTGAAGTCGTTACCATTAGATGATCTATCTCAGATCTTAAAATATCTTTCAATGATGTTCCACACATGATATCTTTTCCTTTAAACATTTCTGAACCAGGCATGAAGATGATAATGTGGGGAAACGAGCAATGCTTTGTCACACTTGCAAATCTGTGGGCAAATTTGATAAGCTGTAATCCTCCAAAATTGCCGCTGTTAAATGTTTTGGCTGATAAGGAGAAATGAGTGGTACATCCAATATCATTGATCTATGTCTAGAATGCCTTTCTAGATCTGTGCTCTGGCAATCCATACAAGCAATACCAAGCGCGTTGAACCCGGCTTCTTATGATTACTTCTTTCACAGCAAGACAATGATGTTATATCAATGGAGCGAATATCTGCTTGAATGTCGCATTGCATTGCATTGAGTTGATCAACTGCAGAATCAAGATCTGAGTTGGCGAGATGATTTTGTCCAGAAAACGGGATTATTTTGTTTCTGTTCTTTTTAAGCTATTGGCATCAGTACGAAATTTCCTCTTTTGTTAGGCATTCCGTTCTATAGGTTTTATAGTATTATGAATATAGTGTTTTTTGTTGTACCATAGAATAGTTTCTGTACAAGTTGGCTTTGGGTGAATTCCTAAAACACTTTGTGCAATTCAGTCACATTTTCACCAAAACTGGAAGCACCTAGTTGTATTAATTTATGTTTTTTACTAAAACAGGAAACGGCATTCATCCTGTTCTTACTTTTTCAATATATCTATCTTACTGTGATTACAGTTTTCGATTTCCGTATCTCTCTCTCTCTCTCTCTCTCTCTCTCTCTCTCTCTCTAGCACACGCTTTGCCCCTCTCTCCATCCCTCAGTGTCAGAGAGGTATGCTAGATTTCTGCTAAAGATCTCATTCTCTCTGGTTTTGGCAATTCTGGTTTCAAAGATGAAATTAATTCCATATTTCTTGTTTCAGATCTAGCACTCTTTGGTAAAGGCTGATTTGCTCCTGTTTTTCAAGTTTGTCTGTAGATTGCTAATGAAGATATCACTAGTACTGTAACTGTATACTCTCTAGATGGAGTAAGTATACACTATCCGGCCGTACAATTGTAGTGTATGTTGCCTCTACTACTAGTAGTTTTGCTACATTTGGGATATATTATGTCTTGATTAATGTAAGTGTTTTGTTTTCGTTTCTTGCAGCTTTAACAATTGATGTGTTTTAGATTCAAAACGTGCCGTTTGTATAAATAATATGAAACAGAGCAATTTGGTTTCATTCACTGGTAAAAGCCAAATGTGGTGCTGGCTACATAACAACTGAGATGTAATGATGATTGTTGATATGCCGAAAACTTAATTAAAGTGCCTGAAATCAGGAAGGATAATAATAATAATAACAATAATAATAATAATAATAATTCATTATTGGTTATGAAGAAGACACAGGATCTGTATTAACCTAATGGTACATATCATGGAGATGCATTTGCAAGTAATGATCAAAATTAAAGTTTCTGATGTTATGCGCACATGTAACGAGTCCAAATAATGAAACACAAAATAAAAGAATTAAAGACATCAATCCTCAATGATACTTTTCGGAAGCAAAAAAAATGACATTTCCCAGAATTGCAGTTCACACAAAACTCAAATCCAAGTAACATTTTAACATGAGAAATGGCTTCTAGGGTCTCCAAGGATGTTATATCTTCTATTAATGTCTAACTGGAATTAATTAAAACTGAAGGACATTAATTAATTTGTAGCCACAGCTATATGCAATTTTATCCTATCTTCCATTTCCGGTTTGAAGACACAATGTGCTCTAAGCTCCTTCGGCATGGCATCATGAACTCGCCACCACATTCTATGAGCGAATCACTAGCGAAACGCTTATTCTCAGGATTATCCCAATTGCAATCATACTCGTCTTTTCGACGGCACATCCATGGCTTCAATCCCAAGTAATGCAAAGCATAGACATCATCTGGGATGATTTCGTGCACGTAATCATCTTCAGGTAAGTTGCTAAAGTCTTTGAGAAAATTCAGCTTAGTCGGCCATCGATGCCACCACATAAACATTTCATTAAGAAATCCCTGATCACCCCGTTTATACGATGCCACTCTGTATCTTTGTTTCATAAGTGTTCGAAACGTGCAGATTGATGGCTCGACCAACATGAGCCCGGAGTTGAACAGGTACCTGCAATGTCAGAGCCAGAAAAAATATTAGGGTGGACCAATACACGAAAGTGTGGGGTGGGGCCCTGTCTCCGCCACTACGTACCTGTTGTTGCCAGCAGCCGATAGCTGTGGATAAGCGAAGAATTCGTCCGTGTTTCGTAGGATTAAAAGTCGGAGTCAAATCGAATATTAGCTTATCGTAGTCCGTGAGTTGCCATATTCGGAGTTTGCTGTAGTTCCACTCGTTGTATGTTCCGGTTCGTGCATAAGGGTTGCGTATTCTTTTGATGTGCTTGATTCTCCAACCTGCTGCTTTTAGGGCTTGTAGTGATTTCATGGATATGGAGTCATCTGCTAGTAGGACAAGGTCTTTTGTTGAGTTTGATTTGATGATGCTTTGGGCCAAAACTATTGCACCACAAACATAGTCTTCTGATGAATGAAGTACTGTAACATAAGCTTCTTTTGCCTTGTTATAAACCTTGTCACCTGGAACTGATGAGGCAATCATGTCATTTTGTGTCCCTGCATATTGCCCTGAAATAGTTCAAGCAATTAACTGATCATATTAAACATATATCAGTCAAAGTTTATTATCTTCTTATTTGGCTTTATGCCACTAATTATGTGCCCCTTTCTTCTTTGGTGTAATTTTTTGGGTTAATTGCACTTTGTCCTCTAAACTATGGCGTTTTTTGTACTTTGCCCACTGAACTTTGAAAATACATATTTTGCCCTCTTAACTATATAAATCATTTGCACTTTACCCCGAACCAACCAAAAGTTGGATTGGTCCAAGTCAGCTCCCAAGAGGTTAAGTGCAAAATGCTAAAGTTTGGCATGCAAAGGAGAAATTTCCAAAGTTTAGTAGGCAAATTGCAAAATTCACAATAGTTTGGCGGGCAAACTGCAATTATCCCTAAATTTGTAGACATTTGTCTACAATCCCTACCATTTTATATACAAGATGGGAAACTTATGGTCTTGTTTTATACCTTACATCTTGCTAAGTCTAGTATGTGTATATAATGCCCTCATGCAGTGATGAGGCTATGTAGGGGCCAAGGAGGGCGCTGGGCCCCCTCTCAAATTTTGAGAAAAAGTAGGGGTATTTTGGTCCTTTCACTTTTTCATCTTAAAATAAATAAAAAAATAGGAAAAAAAAAGTCTTCCATTATCTTTCATTTTTCTTTCTTATTTTCGTCAGTGAATCTTGTAAAATATGAGTCTTGGCCATTTTTTCTCATTCTTAAAATTTTTATCAGATTTTATCTTTCCGCCATAAAATTTAACTTTAATTTTTGCATTATTCTTTTGTATCTCTATTTGTCTCTTTTTGGTGTATTGATGTAATTCTATTTTTTTATTTACTTTTGAATATTAAGCGATTGAATTAATACAATGACTTAATCAAAATTGTTATCTATTAATTTACGATTTTGTTTTTAAATTTGGTGTATTATTTTTATTTTTATATGTGGTAATGGACAAATTGACCACTTATGATTTGTAAAAATGAAAAATAGTCATATTTTTCAAAAACATGTTTTTTAGCCATTCTCACGGTAAATGCTCGTCTTGTATTTTTCGATGAGTCTTGGTCATATTTCGAAAAATTGATGGATCGGTCCCTAGAAATGAAAAAAACACAAAGTGGACACTTGAACTTAAAAATAACTAAAAAGCGTGGTTAAAACTATTTTTATTATGGAGAAGTGGCCAAAAATTCAAACCCGAACTTTTTTCTATTAATTTTAGTTGGGCCCCCTCTGGTGAAGTGCGTTCACACTGTAAAAGTCCTCATACTAAGTAGAATAGGGCTAAATAACTTTTAAGGCTAACAAAAACACGTGCATTTAAGCTTATTTCAGACATTTCAAGGTTGAGCATATATAACCAAATATGCAATCGGCTAAATAGAAAGCCAACTCAAACCCAAAAGATATCACAAAAAGAATGGGATTTTGTACATTTATTACTACCATGCCATGACATATATGGTTGACTTTAATTTCTCATAGAACATATAAAAAACAATAAAAAGTTCATGTATATGAAAAAAATAAGTAATGAGCACCCAATTGTAAACCGATATATGCATATATAGATGTAATATATTACAGGTCTATGTAAACAAAGGTGGTTAATTCACCTGGTTTAGGAAATGGAGGGCAAGCTGACATGAACCAACAGGCATGAGCACCTTTTGTTTCAACCTTTCCAAATGAGGCCTGTAAATCCAAGTATTACCTTCATGCCACACTACCTCATCACATCTGAATATCTCCCACATAGGACCACAATGTCCCATAAACACAGCCAACACATTATCCTTCCTCCCACATTTCACCAACAAGTTAGCCACCACTAAATTCACTTGTAACCTAAAAACATCCTCAAAACTCCTACCATCATGTCTTATTCCTGCTTCTCCACATGGAACCTCAGCCACAACCACATCTAAATCATCATAACAATTTTCTAGCTCTGGCATTGGAATATAAGGACACTTTGATGAATCCCACGGTAGAGTTTCATCGATCCATTCTGGAAACAAATCGTTCCACTTTACATCCTTGGAAATATGTTCGAAATGTATGTCTACCGTCTCAACTCCATCCCCGTATACCTTATTTTCACCGAACGATGTATTTGTAACATGAACAATACCTATTTTCGTCTTTTTGCCGTTGATCATCTTTCTTGCAATGACTTGGTACCATGTAGGCGTTTTAATGGATCTCCAAGAAAAACGTTGTTTGAAAGACCTATGATGACCCGTTTGATCTCTATGATCAATCTTATGAAGCTTTTCGTTGTATAGCATGGTGAGGAAAAGGAGGGATAGAGAAAATATTATGAGAGAAAAGCTAAAGAGATTTGTTGTTTTCATCGGTGGTGTATAGGCAGTTTTTTGTGCTGCTTTGATACTCTTATTTATCTTCTAGGAAAGGTTTGAGGATATGTTAATTTATGCAACAATTGGATTTATGTATTATATACTTCAAATGTTTGCTTTCCATTTGTTGAAATGTTTTACAAAGCAAGTGGAGTGAATGCTAAAGATTCTTTCAAGTGCCAAAAGTATGTGTAATGGTAATGAATTGATCACAAAAATGGATAATGACAATTCTTGGAGGAAAGCACCATCATCTCCATATGTAAACAAATTTGTGAAAATGAATGTAGTAGTGCGCATTGAGGGTAATACAATTATAGGTGAGATCAGGTGTCCATTCTTGATTTAGAGAAATGAAGTTAGCATTCCATTGTTCAAGTTTCACACCTCACTTAAAGAAGAAAAAAATAGCGAGAAAAAGAAACTTTCACAATGAATCCATATATAAACATTTCCTATAATGGAAGTAAACATATGAGTATTCAGAATATACATGGCAAATGTAATTGATCCAATATCAACAAGCAATAAAGCATACACTGGGAAATCTGTACAAGCAAAAGAAATAAAAGTATACAAGTCAAAGCTGCGTTGTTGCTCAAGTAGACAGTAATGACTTCCCGTTATTTTTCATGCCTCTCAATTTCAGTGGACTCCAAACCAAGTGTTTCTTTTGTAGCGCTACGACCGTTGGATGCTTGGGCCTCCATGAACCTGCCTGTGAAGGAGGACTTCCTTTAAACTTACTACTTCGCGGGCCAATAGGTGTTGCTTCTATTGTTGCAGTTGACAATTGTTCCCTTGAATGTGGCAACGGAGAAGATACTCTTGATGTTCTCCATACTCTTTGTGGGTCCCACACAAATGACTGTCGACCCATGACGCGATCATTCCTCAATCTAACAGTAGAGCTGTGAAGTGGGGTTGTCATCGTGTTTGTGTTGAATTCCGAGCGGAGAGTTGCAATGGAAGCCCTTCGTTTGGGCTGACGAACCTGACTTGTTGTGGGAGGAGGTGGTCTTACAGCAATAGAGCCTCGTCTTGCTTTGAAAATTGGCTTTTCTTTCATTGATTTTCTTGATATATTCTCTTTATCTTCATTCACAACAGGGAGAAAAGACATCCTGGTTCTGTTTGGGGGAACAGGAGATGGAACAGGCATGAAGTTAGTAATTCTTGATGGCAACCTCAAATTTGATGGAGCCAGAGGTGGTCTTCTATCTGTTGAGGTCTTCTGTGCTTGGTTGGATGTTGATAAAGCTGACTGAGTAGAAATTGAGGCCAATACTCTGTTTTCCTGTTTTAGTCTTGTTTTTCTTTCCTCTGCTAATTGGTTTTCAAGATCCCTAACCTGTAGAGTATTTAAAATAATCTCAGAATAAAGACCACACAGATCAATTTATAACACTGTGCTATATATTATGCTTCTTATTTGAATGTGAATAATTTTATGCCATTCCACCTGTATTCCTACCTTTTCTTGAAGATTTCTGCAACTATGTTCTCTACTAGCAAGCCTTAATTGCAAAAACTGCAAACTGTCCTGCAACTTTTTCGTTTCCTTCTCATCTTGTTTTGCTTTTTCTGCCTGTTCATGCATACATAATAGTGGGAAATAAGAAAAGAGAAGATAAATTGGAAGACTTTTTCGTTAATATAGCAAGAAGTCTCAGACTAGATTTGTGCTTCTTACAAGCTGCTTGTATTTCAAAAGCTCTGTATGATCTGTCTGTCTCCGAGCGGGCCCATGTTCAACGCCTCGGACACGACTTGCAAAATTCAAAGAGCAAAGAGTTTCTCCTAAGTCAGCCACATTTGGACTGATTTGGACGAACATCAAAGTCTTACAATCTCCTCCTGCATTTAATTTCCATAGGTGTCATTAATAATAGTGGACCATATTATGATGGAAAGATGGGTTAGCCACAACTAATAAATTTAAGCCAAATAATTGAAACTTTAAAGTGACTCACTCACCTAGAGAACTTTGCAGCATATGAGTGAGTTTCGAGTTCCTGGTTTGTTAGCAAAATAAACTAATTACAAAACAATGTTGGAAGAGCAAATAGCCACAAGATAAATATACATAGATGGGATAAAGGAAGGGATGCCTGTAAGGAACATGAGACGTCTTAGAGGCAAGAGCAAAGATGACATCCCCCAGCGCTGATAAGGATTTATTTATGAACTGAGATTCCTTCAACCTATCACCTTCAACTTCAGTCCTGCTAACGCGCTCGCTTCCTGCCAGATCAACCAACCACAAATGGCTTCTTGTCCTTTGCCCATTTATTAAGTTCTCTCCTATAACAGTCACACGCAACAAGCTGCAAAGTAAAAGGACAAATTACTAGTTCCATTTCTCTGAAATTATGCAATAGAGCTACCAATCAGTTACTAGATATATATCTTACTTCTGAATCAGATGAATAAATAAGCCAAACAAAAAGCAATGCAGATCGCAGAAGGCACTCTTAATTACCAGTGAGAGCGACTACTCAGCTCATTAGCGTTGGTTGATCCAACAGATCTTACTTGACTTCCTGATGAGAGCACGCCCCCAAACTTCATCCGTACCATAAACACGAGTCTCAACAAGTCCAGGAACTTCCTGAGTACCCTCAGCTGATTGTTTTATCTCCAACCTGCATTTTCCCAATTATTGAAACTTTTCCATGAAAAATGTTTGGTTTTCAGATAAATCATCATTATTGTCAGTAGTCTTGTTTTAGTCTAAGTTACTATTACATACACATTCTATGGATCAAGATTCAAAGGATCAACGACTGCCACAAGCACCTTGGGAGCAGAGAGTCATAAAGAGACTTCAAGACAAATATCTAGCTATGCCAGCTTGAGCAGGATCAACATGGAATGCATGATACTATTGGGTATATGTTTTGTTTAATAATACATCCTCAAATTTTGAAAGAAAAGGAATGTCCGTAAAGATTACAACCACCTTGGGAATCCATGGCAGGTAGAAATTTCCAGTTTCTCCATCTACCCATGGATTATGATCGAAATGGAAAAAGGTCAATAAAATAAAAGAACGGGCATAGTGCTTTTAAATAAGTAAATAAACAACCAAATTGGTCATGGATCTACAGTAAGTTAATGAGAAAACATGATGCACATTTTAAATAACTTGATATAAAAGCTTGCAAATGTTAGAACTTGCACAATGTCGATTGAAGAGAGAGTGCCTGAGATGAAGGGAGGAAATAGTAACATATGGATATTCAGCAGATAGCTTCCTCAAAGACATCCTATTAGTTATTAACAACACATAAATGCAGCAGGATGGGAAATTATGCAGTGGAAACTTATAGACCTTTCTCACTTTTTCATTCCTTATCACTAAAAGAACAGTCAGCAGTTGTCATTTGAAAAAACAAAAAAAAAAAAAAAAAAAAAAAAAAAAAAAAAGTGCTATTTCTGTACAACATATATCGTAAGGAAGTATGCTATCCACAATTTGCCCAGGTGATACAGAAAAAAGAACTTTATGTTGTCAAACGTCTCAAGTTAGAGTGAATCTACCAGTTAATGGTAAACTAAATGATTCTACTGATAAAAGAAACTAGAAAAGGTACTATCTTGTCAAGCAAACAGAACTTTGTAACAAAAGACCTTAATTAATTCATGTCAACCAGACTTCAGATACGTGAACACCTCTGCAACAATGAAAAATTGTTTTTATATAAATGCATTATTAATCTTCTACTGCAACTAAATGGAATCTCTTTTACAAGTCTCATAGTTTTTCTCTATAAATGTATTTACCAGATGCAACTTCAATCAATTATTTTTGAATTTGAGATTTTGGGAAATTCTAGCGTACTAAAGAAAATAGCTAGCTACATTGTCTACTTTTTTTTTTATTATATTTTATGCAGAAGCTCTCCCGAAGGCCCAGACACAATAATCATAATTCAGAAGAAACTGCAAGTAGGCAAAGATTGATCGAAGCTTACTTCTTTGCTGGTTCGTTCGAGTTCCCAACCAGGAGATCCCTTATCTTTTCATTGTAAACCTCTAACATGCTGACAAACAATTCATATCTCATGGTACTTCTCCTCTCATTAGATACTCTAAACAGCTCGTCCAAAGTCCTGTAGTTTACCCCTATTTTCTGGTGTTCCTTCCATTGTGTATGTCTTGCCAGTACCTGTTTGTCCGTAGGCAAATATGCACACGTTGTAACCATCAAGACAGAGGTCACTATAGGCAGAGTTTGCACAAAGACAGCCTCTGCATTTTGTAAAAGTCATGGGTTTAAGGCTGTAAGTAATACATGAACAATCAAAAGAAGAGTGCAGCAAGCTCACTGAAAAGGTCTTCATTGACATTACCTTGGTTATCCTCAGGTTTAAAGACATGATCAAACTTAAATAGCTTTCTCGAAGAATCAGAGCAAGTGATCTGTAACTCATTTTCCTGAGATGAGTCGAAATCAACGACAGAAGTGGAACCATTTGCAATCTCGTCTTTCATCAATGGCCTACACCTACAAAATACTCTAATGTTTCCTTTGAGTTCAATCACTTCATTGTAAAGCTTCTTTCTTTCCGAGCATTCATCAATATACTTCTTTTTCAGTAATGCACACTCTTCATGGTACTTCTTCTTGAGAAGTTCATACTTTGTGCCTAAAATTAAGTAAAATACATCTCAAAATGCCTTTAAAATCACAAGAAGCTGTAACATAATCCGGAAGAGGTGACGTACTAAGATTCTGAACGGCAGAGAAAGCTTCAGAGCCAAGTAAAGAATCAGCAATGATGCCCTTTGCTTCACTGCACAGAAGTGCATGCTCCTTCCTTATAATCTGAAAGTAAGTAATATTTAGAGTCAAATACAGACAAAAGAAACTATGGAATTGAAAATGTCTCTGTCATCGACCATTCACCTGTACTTTGTTGCTGAGATCTTCAATTTTTTGAAAAATTGGTAGAGTCTGCACCTGATTAGAACATTCTCTATGGTCCTCACTGGAATCCACTAAATCATCATTTCCTCCAAATTGCCCTGCGCACAATTCCGAAAACCATAAATTAGTGCTTGACAGTAATAATATATCCTATAATCTCCTAATTCAACTAAATATTATCTTAAACTTTCTGAAGGAAATCTTTCAAGATTCTCCTTTCAGGCAGTGTGTGTCTCAGACTGAATTTCATTACACCAGAAAAGCAGAAAACTATCAACCCAATATAATCTTTAACTTGGGTTTTTCTAAGGGGAAAAATAATTGAAAATAGCAAGATACAATACAACTCCATAGAATTTAGTCAAAAATTATCTGCAAAAGAACCAACAGTTCCACAATTCTGAAATTCATAATTAAAAACAAAAAAAGAACAAGAAGAAGAAGAAAAGAAAGAAAGAAAAAGATAAGACACAAACCAATGTCTTGTTTCCGAGTCTCTGCCGCTTGATCTTCAAATAAGAAACAAATAATTAAATAACAAACAAAAAGAAAAAGAAAAAGAGAAAAAATCACATCCCTACTGTAAGCAATATTTTGGAAAAATCAAAAAAATGCAAAAAAATAAAATAAAATAAGTTTAAAGAACTATAACAATGAAGGCAAACCAGTATTCCGACCGGAAAGAGTGACAGCCTGATCGAAATCCGAGCATAAGGCTTCTAGGGTTTGATTTGTAAACAATTCACCTACACCACGACCACGATGTTACTATACAAACACAAACGTGCACCTGCCTCTGTGTGTATGCGAGTGTGTGTGTGTGTGTGTGTGAGTGAGATAGAGAAGGAGATACCATCCATTATTACGATGAAACAGGTGCGCTTCGCTTGACTGAGTAATGATCGGTAAAGCAAATGAGAATTTCAGAGCTCAATTGCGAGAGAGAGAGAGAGAGAGAGAGAGAGAGAGAGAGAGAATTGAGAATTGTCGAAGGGTGAGGGAAAAAGGGTCCAAACTGAGTTTGAAATTGGAGCAATCTGAGCCGTCCAATTCTAGGGGCTCCCATAACGGCTATAATCCAAGTACTCCTTGGGGCTGGATTGGAACGTTTAATCATATTTTACTTAACTAGCAAGGTGAACGTGCGTGCACTGATCCAAATAATTTTAAGTAATTTTTAATTAAAAATATAAACTTAATTAGTTGTAATTAATATTGAATAAATTATTTTAAATTTATTATGAATGTTGTTCATGTATTTTTTATCTTAATATAAAACCTACAAGATTAAAATTGAACTTATATATTGCATGAACTATATCTTAAAAGATATTATAATTAAACTAAATACAATGGACATTAAAATAACTTAAAAGAAATACAACTAAGAAAAGTTGTTCTATGAAATCATTTTGTATCAATTATGAGTTTAGTGAAATATAATATAACTTAAAAATTTTACTTAAATAATAGATGGTCTTGTAAGTATATATATATATAGGATTTGGTTCAAATGAGACCACCCTCCTAGGTGAGGCAGTGTGGACTATCTTACCCATGATCTTAAAAATGAAGGGATGTGATTTATTCATTTTTTAATTATTTCCTAATTTTCGATTTTAAGGGTAAGATTGTAATTTTGTGATTAAATTAGTGGTCCCAGGATTTTATGGTTCAAATTAGTGGTCCCGTGATTTATGGTAAAAAATTGACACTAGGATTTTGTGGCGGAATTTAAGGAACATTTTTTCTTTCCAAATATTTTTATTTTCTGGATAGTTGGGTTAACCTGCTGCGTAATTAGACATCAAATAATGCATATTTAGTTATTTTGTTGGCATTGTTTTATGAAAACAAGACATAATTGAATATAACGTCTGCGTATGTAGTTATACTTCACTGCGTAAATAGGTTCAATATAATGTATATTTAGTTATGAAAATGGGATGTTGCTTTTGGAAATTATAAAAATGAGATGTTACATAATGTCTTTGCGTATTTTAGTTATTCCACAATGCATAGATAGTTTCTAGATAATACATAGTTAGTTGATTTTGTTGCATAGTTTATGACGTCTTGCATAGTTGGATATATTGTACTACGTATTAGTTTTTCTGTGCATAGATAGTTTTCGAGGATAATGCATATTTAGTTTATTTTTGTTGCATATTTTCAAATATGTAATATCCTACTGATATATATGCGTTTCATAAGTATCTCGCATTGTTTAATAAGTATTTATACATCATTTCATAAGTATTTATGCATCGTCTTATTAAGTAAAAATTACGGGTTTTAAGAGTTGATGTTAATGGATATTTTCGAGTTCTCCATCGATGTCTACACCATTGATGATGTTGTGTAGAGTTTGTTCCACGATGATGATTCATCATGCATCATGATTCGAACATAAGTGCATCTTCTTCATTGTTTTATTTTTTTGATTCGAGTTAACTTCAAATTTGCATTAATGGTGGAATTGTGTGTGTGTGTGTGTGAGAGAGAGAGAGAGGGAGAAAGGGAGGGAGGCGTGAGGGAGAGGGAGGGAGAGACACACGTGAGATGAGAGATGCATGAGAGAGAAAGAGATTTGATTTCTAAGCTTGTTATGTTATTTTACCCTACTACCCTTATGTTGATTAAATTAATGTTTTAATATATTTTTATCCTTAAATCATACCCGTTGATTAATAGTGGAGGATGGTTGAGATTAGTCCATTTGTGTCACAGAGGCACATGGTCTCACTTGATCCTCCCCATATATATATATATATATATATATATATATATATATATATAGGGAGGTTAAAATGAGACCACGTATTATAGTGAGACACTGGTGTGGACTCATCTCAACCCTTCATTATCTACATCAATGGCTAAGATAAATAGGGATTAAAAATTACATTAAATATTTAATTAATGAAAAATAAAGGGTATAATTATCAACCAAGTGGGGGGACCATCCAAATATGGAATTAGTTATTAGGAGTGAGAAAATCACGTGGGGAGAGAGAAAATCCGAGAAAATCGCATGTGTTTCTGCAAAGTACGATATGATGTACACTTATCATATAACTTAACACTATTTTCTTTGCGTTTAGCATAATTTTCTGCGTATTAAAATGGTCAAACAAAAATATGTAGGGGAGTGAATCGAGAATCGATTATATATAGAGAGAGAGAATCACGCTCATTAACATGTGGGGGCCCAGTGGATTAAGTAAATCGATTATAGAGAGAGAGAGAAAAATCACGCTCATTATTGTGATGTATATTTAGCATATATTTGATGTACACTTAACACTATTTTTCTTTGTATGTTTAACATAATTTTTCTGCATATTAAAATGGTCAAACAAAAATATGTGGGGGCCGTGGATTAAGTAAATCAATTATAGAGAAAGAAAATCACGCTGTTATTGTCTTTGTATATTTAGCATATATTTGATGTATCTTACTTATTTTTTTTTGATGTATGTTTAACATAATTTTCTTTGCATATTACAATTGTCAAACAAAAATATAAGTATACAACAAAACACATATAAGTATACAACAAACCACATATAAATATACAAACGAAAACATAAGTATCTGGCAATAACGTAAATATATACATAAAAATTAACTATTTATCACAATAAGCATCTAAGATAGTATCGTGAAAAGCAATCAAGTCGTAAACCACCCCACACCCTGCTCTGGTAGTTCCCCAACAATGTCGAAGCCCGCCGCTCTCTCCGCCTCATCGCCGCCGTCCATGAGCATCACACAACCAACCTTCTTCTTCGTCTTGCCGTCAAAAAATTCATAAAAATAATTCCATGGCCGCATCATATATCCAAGCCTCAGCAAACTCTTCACCTTCGTAATAGCCTCAGCAAGACACGTCGAGCAAATCGCCAACATCATATATTTATGCCGTTAACGTGCACGGTTCTGTGGTGGATGCCATCCATTTTTGTTGTTTCTCTCTCACACACAGTACACAGTGCTGTCAAAGGGTTGTATGAAATTGAAGTTGGGTCGTTTAAATGGAGGGTATCAAGAACTATATATATGGGATTGTGAGTGACAACTGACAAGTGGTGGATATGGTTTTATGGACATCCTTTATTTTCATGAGACTAACTCTTTTTTTTTCTTCTCTCTTTTATGGTTAGAAGCGACGAGGAAGAAGGCGAGAGGGATGGAGGAGGTGAGATTGAGTGGGCCAGGGTGGGAGATGGAGGAAGGGGAATATTATGTAATTATGTAATTACAATGCTGCCCCTTTCAGGTTTAAAATAAATTAAAAATAATTATTAAATTAGAAAGATCCCAACCATCTAAAATTTGAGATGTGTGGCCAGGATTAGTCCACACTGTCTCACTCTAATTATGTGGTCTCATTTGATCATATTCCTATATATATATATATATATATATAGTTGCATATTTAAACTAATATAAATTCAAATATGTTTAAAACTCTACCATGTGAAAATATTTTATTTTAGTTAAATAAATTTGAATGTGAAAGGTTATAGGCATATCTATCTTCATAGGATTTTTGTTTATTAATATTAATGACCAATACTATGGTTATTATATTATACTATTATTAAAACTAATCAGTTTGGAGTTACCATAAGAGCACTTAAAATTAACTATTTTATTTGTATATTTTATTTTTATTTTAAAACCATCTTGTTTCTTCTCTCAATTTAGTATATATTCATACCAATAAGAAGAATAAATATGAAAAATAAAACTATAGGTTCACAATGCATAATACTTACTTTTAAATGACCAAATTCATCTAAGGCAGAGTCCTCTATATATGTTGATAACATATAATTAGATTGCTTATCACCAAACCTACTTTTGATTTATAACCAAAGCTTCTATAATTAAAATTTTAGTATTATCTCTTTTTCCATAAATTCACTCATTTTCCCCTTGAAGTCTAATAATAATATTTTTTATTACTCAAAAAATATATTACATTAATACGGTTATTCATGTTGCTTAAATTTTAAAGATTATAACATTATGAATTTCTTATATAAATTTTGAGATATATATGTTTGGAAGGGATTTGAGGTCTAATTTAATATAAAATCGGTCAATTTTGTTTGAAATTTCAAAGTATTCAAATAGTTATGATAGGAAAAATAAAGACGACCAATTTTTCAAAAGAATTTGGGATATAGAAAGTCACTCGAACTTATTCAAGTGATATTGTAAATAATAATTAACTAAAGTTAAATTATACCTTTCTTTTTTAGCTTTTTAGCACTTAAGTGGAAAATCAAAATAAGTTCAAGTATATAAGGAAAAACGTTTACTCAATTATATGTTTGAAATATATAGAACTTTGAAAATAGTAAGAGTAGTCATCTTTAATATTAATCAATTCTTACTATGAAGAGAAGATATAAATTATTATTTATTTCTAACAAATACATATGAATATAAAAAATTGACAATTTTAAGTTTATGAACCATGTATAATTTAAACATCCAATTTTTTTCTTATATATATATATCACGTGAAAAATATAATTAACTCTCAATCTTATTTTAAAGTGAAATTTGTTTCTAGTTAGTACAAAATAAGTTAGGAAAATACTCTAACAGATAAATTAATCCTCTCTATTCTTTTTCTTAAAATTTCACATTAAAAATTAATTTATTTTATTTTAATTTCATTAAATAAAAATATAGCTATCATATATTTTATTTTAAATTTTATTTTCATATGATATAAGCATTGATATACTTTTTAATTTGTTTGTTATTAATAATAATTTATGTTGTCACATTTATTATTTATTTGATTAATAGAATATATGAAAATATAATAAAACTGATTCTTGGATCTAATTTAAGATGTAAAAGGTTAAACAATTAATGCAAAATTCAGATACCAAAATGTCTTATGTTCTGATTTTTAGGTCGCTTGTCTTAAAACCAATTACTATTTATCTACAATCAAAGCACTTGGAGTTAACTCCTTTTTTTTTTTATGTAAATTTATTTTATTGTTTTCTCTAAAAATACAATGGAGATACATCATTTGTTCATAAACTATTATAAATTAATATACAATTGTGTATTTTATTAATCTTTGAATGATTATAATTTTATTATATAAATTTCATATATATGCTTATGAGGTATGTTTGGAAAGCTATTGAAATGTATTTTAATATTAATTTAATTTTATTTAAATATTCTTATTACACAAAAAGTTATGACAGGAAAAATAAACTTTTAGTATTTGAAAAAGAATTTGGTATATGAATGGACACATTAAATTATGTATAAAAGACAAGTTCATTATACCCTCTTTCATACTATTAAACACATATACTCATTAGGGTTATAATAGGTACATCAAAAGTTTCAAGAAACCTTTAAGTGATTCATACTTTTATAAGTAGTATAGATATAGATAGATAGAATAGATTAATATTTTATTTTATATGTATTATTATTTTTTTCATAAATTTTATATGTATTAATTAATTAATATTATCTATATATATATATATATAAACACGAGTCTATCAAAATAGTAACTTGAAAATTTCCCCTATTTCTATTATTATTAAAAATAACTAAAATCTTTGCAATCAAAGGAAATAGTGATTATTATTTAATGGTAGTTTTGGTAGTCAACTTTTAAGGTGACTTAATTAAAATTATATAAAATTTAGTTTTATAAATTTGAGTGTGTACAACATTAATTATTATATTTTTTTAAATTTAATAATTTTCTTATTATCTTCAATTTGTCACCTAACGCATTATAAGAACAAAATCTTATTTTGTCTTTGGGCCTTAAAATTATGCATGCGGTATTGGACATTAATTTGTATATTCATGTATTTTAGCTATTTATGATCTATGTATCTTTGTATAGTTATTATTCGAAGAGTGTAGGTTTCTTCATAAATATATAATTATATTTAAGTCAATTAAATTCAATTAAAATACTTGTTTTAATTAAAAAAATATCTCAAAATATATATCAAAATATTATATATTACATATATTCATATGTATCATTATTTATAGTAATGTAAAAAGAATTAAATTTTTATGCAATATAAAATTGTATTCATAATAGTTTTTACGATATATAGAAAATTAAGTTTTATATTTATTAACATACTTTTCATGTTAATAAAAATATTGTTTTATATTTATCAAATATTTTGATATTTAACTTTCAAAGTAGTAATCTTCTACACTTATTAGAATCTAAACATGTCTAAAATGCAATAGTTCATAAACTATTATAAATTAATATACAATTGTGTATTTTATTAATCTTTGAATGATTATAATTTTATTATATAAATTTCATATATATGCTTATGAGGTATGTTTGGAAAGCTATTGAAATGTATTTTAATATTAATTTAATTTTATTTAAATATTCTTATTACACAAAAAGTTATGACAGGAAAAATAAACTTTTAGTATTTGAAAAAGAATTTGGTATATGAATGGACACATTAAATTATGTATAAAAGACAAGTTCAATTATACCCTCTTCTCATACTATTAAACACATATACTCATTAGGGTTATAATAGGTACATCAAAAGTTTCAAGAAACCTTTTAAGTGATTCATACTTTTATAAGTAGTATAGATATAGATAGATAGAATAGATTAATATTTTATTTTATATGTATTATTATTTTTTTTCATAAATTTTATATGTATTAATTAATTAATATTATCTATATATATATATATATAAACACAGAAGTCTATCAAAATAGTAACTTGAAAATTTCCCACCTATTTCTATTATTATTAAAAATAACTAAAATCTTTGCAATCAAGGAAATAGTGATTATTATTTAATGGTAGTTTTTGGTAGTCAACTTTTAAGGTGACTTAATTAAAATTATATAAAATTTAGTTTTATAAATTTGAGTGTGTACAACATTAATTATTATATTTTTTTAAATTTAATAATTTTCTTATTATCTTCAATTTGTCACCCATAACGCATTATAAGAACATTTATCAAAATCTTATTTTGTACTGGGCCTTAAAAATTATGCATGCAGGTATTGGACATTAATTTGTATATTCATGTATTTTAGCTATTTATGATCTATGTATACTGTATAGTTATTATTCGGGCGTAGCTCGTTTCTTCATAAATATATAATTATATTTAAGTCAATTAAATTCAATTAAAATACTTGTTTTAATTAAAAAAATATCTCAAAATATATATCAAAATATTATATATTACATATATTCATATGTATCATTATTTATAGTAATGTAAAAGAAATTAAATTTTTATGCAATATAAAATTGTATTCATAATAGTTTTCGATATATAGAAAATTAAGTTTTATATTTATTAACATACTTTTCATGTTAATAAAAATATTGTTTTATATTTATCAAATATTTTGATATTTAACTTTCAAAGTAGTAATCTTCACACTTATTAAGGATCTAAACATGTCTAAAATGCAATGGCGAGGAAGTTCCATTGTGCGGATTTATGAAAAATCAGTTTTCAAAGATCAAACACGAATACATAGTCTTGAGTGTATTTTTCATGATTATTTTGTATGATATTCTTTCTTTTTTGACTTTATCGATCAAAATCAAAACAAAATATTAAAATGTATTTTCAGCCTACTGTTTGATTATATGTTAAAATTATTACAATTGAGGGAGAAATAGTTCATGGAACTATTACGAAAATGCACGTGTCACAGTATGAAACGGATGTTTCAATAAATATACACCATATGCATTGCACCACTGTTTTAAATACCGGACCGTACCGGCCGGTTCAACCGGATATCTTAGGATCTGGTGGTCGCTCGGTATAATAAGGCCCTAAAAACCGTTTTTGGTTAAACCGAAATCGGAACATACCGCCAAAAATCGGTTAAATACGGGATTCAACCGGTTTTGCTATTTTTTAATTTTTTGTTTTTATTTTTTTATAAAAATAAAATTTATAAATTTAATATTTAATATATTTATGTCATTATTTGAAATTTGAGCTAAATATATAGATATTTTCCTTTTAACTATACATATATACAACTTTTCCTTTTATATTAATGAATTACATCGATATTTTATATAATATAATATCAAATATAATTATCTTTTATTAAAACGGTAAAATCGGTAAAATTGACGGTTGAACCGGTCCGGTCGGTTGAGCAAAAACAGGTGTTTGACCAATAGGTTTAATCACCCGTCTGATATTTAAACACATTGCACATGGGATTTATCTAGTACATATGAAGAGAGAGCAATTTAGGAATAGTAACATAAAGATTTTCCCACCAAAATCACATTACTAAAAAAAGTAATAAATATTTGGGATTTATTGTTTTTGGTAGTCAACAATTATTGTGTTAGTTGTACTTATACTTGACTTTGACCCGATTGCTTGAGATGCTAATACAATCAAGGAATATATGGCATGGCATGGTAAGATTATGCAACACTTGATATCACCAGGTCATTTGACTATGCATCAAAAGTTCCAACCTCCAAACATAGTTTGCCCGTAATGTTGCGGTACACTAAATGTTTTCTAAGTTGTGTTTAAGTAAAATATAATATTATTTAAATAAATATTGTGCATGTTATGTGTCTTTTCAGTTTACATGGAGAAACTTAGAGTCAGTTCAATCAAGTGACATTTGAGGTCAATGACACACATTTACGCCGTGTTTCTATGAATGTTAGTGATGACATTGAGTGGATACTGCATAGGTCTCATTACCATGCAGGTCCACCAGTAGATGATATACATGTGGATAGAGCCACTGCAAGGCGGATGAGACACGGTAGAGCACGAATAATAGGCCACAAGTGCTTTGTGTTCCTCCCTCGGTTATGACTCCTTCAATTGACATGACGTGACCTTCTACATATACATCTGACATGGACCATGTATAAAATTTACAAATTTCTACAATTATTATTCTATTAAAAATAAACCATAAATTCATAAAACTGATCATTTTAAATTATATATAACATATCCTTCTAAATCGCGATACCGCCTTGTAACCGATGATGATGTATTATTACATCCTTTAGACTGTTGTTTTCTATACGACTAAGTGCATCATATCACAATAGATATTATTTACATTACTATTGCGGGCAGATTATTGTGCTACAATTCCAGATGTTGGATTTGATCGACTCACATTCAGGTGTCCACAATTCAAACATATCACCAGCTTTATTTCTGCCGACACTTAGTGGTGAAGTCATAATCATAGAGAGTCTAGCTCATCAGCTGCATCAAGTCACCATAACACATATGAACAAGATGATGACTCACCACCATATGTTGCACAAGACGAGCATGCGGATGCTGATAGACATAGGAATACTCGGCCAGTCGGCACCTTGTGTGGCACCAATGGACATAAATTTTAGAATTTATGATGACTTATATAATAGTCGTATAAATATATTACACACTTGTAATAATTTTTTTTCTCTTTTTTCTTGTTTATTTTTATTTAAATATTGTGTATTTTATAAAGAATAATAATAATAACATTTTTTATTATAGAGTAATGTTCTAAAAATTCATGCTTAACCCCAATTAGTCATCGCCTACGTCCTAGGTTCCCTTTGTCCGACTACAGTTTTTTTTTCTGATTAGGCCCCGCTTAACCCCGTTCAGGTCCCGCCTAATCCCACTCAGGCTCCACCTAGGCGCTAGGCCCCAGCTTGCTGCCCGACTAGCGCCTAGTGCTTTTTAGAACAATATCTAAACAGGTCGACCCACCCCATGTTGCCTCACTGCTATCCTATTGAGTAGAGAAGTTAAACGTGTCGCGGCCCGTTGGCACAGACTGTTTAAATCGGGAAAAAAGAGGGATAGAGCCGAATTATTTTGACTCGTTTAAATCCAGGCCTTTTTTGGCCCAGACCGTTTAGCCCGAGGCCCGTTAGGGCTAGCCCGTAGGTTAATCGGGCTAGCCCGCTAGCCCGACAATTGTGTTTTTTAAAAAATAAATATAACTTTAATATTATAAATCTATTTTATTACATATTACCTATTACTAAATATATTTTTTCAAGCTCACATCTCCTCATCCTTAATAGGTTTAAATATATAATTCTTAAAACTATTACTTGAATACTTTTGAACAAAAATACCAGTCAGAGGAGAGGAACATAAAAAACTTTCACTTGCTAAATTGAATTACTAATTTTTCTTAAAAGTTTACCAAATGTTGCCCTTGAGATTTTGTAACTTGGTGTGGCAAAACAAACAGGAAATGCAACAGCAACCCCCTGTAAAATAAAGTCATATGATTTTTTATAAAGTATTATTTTTCCGAATTTATATGGGTATATATTACATAATGCTATCTTTTATTATTATAGTTTTATTTTAAAATTTAGATCATGGAATATTTAAATTTTATAATTGTGTTAATGCAATATAATTATAAACTATGCAATATTTTTTTTTATAATGAACACTTTAACTTAACATGTTAAACTTAAATGTTATATATGTTCGAGTTTAAAATTTTAGATTTAAATATATATTTTTTATTTTTTTGACTTATAGCCCGATAGTGACCCATTTAGCCCGAAGCCCGTTAGAGTTAGGGTTAGGTTTGCAATATGCTAGCCCATTTAATAGTGGTTTGTTTAACCCGAAGCTCGTTTAGCCCGAAACCCGTTAGGCTGCACCGTTAACATCTACACTCGGTGTAGGGGTACGTACGGGACTTGGAGATTACCAGAAATCGAACCGATATCCTGGATAGAAAGATCTCGAACCGAAAATATCCGTTGACTTTTGACTTTCCTCGAACGCATCAGTCATCAAAATATTTATGGTACGGTTAAGAGATTTTTCAAATACTGCATCTTAGAACCACTCCGAACCGAAGATCCGGAAGCTAGAACCGATTTTAAAGATTTTATATAAATACATATACATTATTTCTATGTTATTTTTATTTTGATATTGAATTAACTAAAAACTATTTGAAATTAAATTGAAAATATAAAGCATATTTCTGAAAAAACTATAATAGTGCAACTATTATAAATTTTAAAAAACTCTGATATTAATAATAGAGTAAATCATTTGAAATTGAAATTAGTTAAATAATTATTAAATTCTTAAAAGAGAAACAAGTAATAGTACCATATTCTAATAATATAAAAAGATCATATTTTAATTTTTTTAGACATCACATAAATTATAAATATAATTTTATTGATTATGTTAAGTTGTTAAGTATGAGACATTGAGATTATAAATTTATACAAGTTTTTATTTCATGTTAATTTATACAAATTATTAGTTAATTATATATGTTCTAACTTATATGTCAATAGAAGGACAATTGCCCAAATAATAGACTATTATTATATTATAGAGTTATTAAGTTTAGAATTTTGGATTGTTTTACCTATTATAGTTTTAGTTTTCATTTTGAGGCTACACTAAAAAGAGACTAAAACTCTAGAAGTATATCCATTTGGTGATTTTTATATTGATTTTATTTTTTCTTTTTTTTCCCCAAATTTGTATGTTTTATTGATGGCTCATCTCCAAATCTCCGAACCGAACCGTACAGTCTCGTCCCATTAGAACCGAATCTCCGTCCCGAACCGTCCCGAACTTTCGGTACGGTTCGGGACGAAGATTTTTTTCTATGGTTCAGTTGTGGAGATTTATTTTCAGAATCTCGAACTTGGGATGGTTCCGAGATTTCTAAATCTTCGAACTCGCCCCGCAATCAAAAATCTGTGCCCACCCCTAACTGAGTGCCCTTGATTGAATAGAGACGTAACACACGGAAAGCGGAGAGGTTGGGTTTTGGAGGACATACGTGGAATGCTATGATTGGTACATTGGACCGTTGCCTCCTTACAGCATTTCACACCCGATCACATTATTTTATCTTGTAGAGCAGTTGAGGCGTGTTACTTTGTGGAAGGAGAATGGCCTCTGCAACATATTCAAACATGGCTACTTACATGCCCTCAATCCCCAAACTATCCTCCACCTCCCATTTTCCCTCGTCAGTATATCCCTCCAACGCTTGTGGGTCCAATGGAATTTCCCGTCTCCGACTCATTTCCAGCTCAAGAACACATGCCAAGTTTGAGAAATTTCAAGGGCAAGACGACCTTGAAGAGGACGATGACCCACAACAAGAACCGATTCAACAATTCGTCGAAGAAACTGAAGAGGATGACAGGTGCAAATTTATTTGGTGTTAAATAAAAACTTTTTGTGTCACTTTGTTCACTTCAATAGTTAAAGTCGGTTCTATGTTATTTTAATCTGTTATTGTTGGAATGCTTTGTGGCAAACAATTACCTGCTGCCTTTATTGAAGTTGAAGTTTGTTGTTTCGATGAATGCTTTTTTTTTGGGGAATAAATCGCCTGGGCTTTGTTGTGGTGGGCTGGTACAAAAGCAATTACATGGTGGGTATATAGGGTTGAATTGGATAATTTAGTGAGGGAGATGAGAATCCTATGGGAGTATTACCTCAATTACAATCAACTTTAGAAAACAGTAAAGTAATACTTTCTACATAACAAGAACGTGAGACAATGACAATGAGCTCTTACAATACTACCTCAATCACGAGACAAACTATGAAAGCAGGAGAAACAAAGAAACCTGTTGCTAATTAACATAAGAAATTGCCACTCAATCTAGTTTGTGGATGCCTTAGATTACTCTAGAAAGCACAGAGTCTTGGAGAACTTTACTATATTTTGATTTGAACGTTTAGCAAGTAGTCCGTTGTTCCACTCATGATGAATGTCGGATATAGACACAAAGATAGTATTAGTTAAACTAAATTCTTTCGCACACAACGTAGAAAAACCTCCATACTTGTGTCATCTCGTGGTTGAGGTTTCGTTGCTTTATGCCTAAAGACACTTCCAGCTATTAACTTGTGGTTTCAAAGGCATTTTAGGGGAAGGTTGGATTTTCTGCTACTAGTCATAGCTGGGTAATTGCGAACAGTTTATAGGTGCAGTTTTCTCGGCACATTGTTGGTGAGGAGTCAGGATCAAACATGTCATTGACCATGATAAACCAAAATTCATGCCATGCCTTATAAACTACATTTTGAATTTTTTCGCAACAAAAGTACTTTTTGAATTTGTTTGCCATCCCTCATCTGGATTTTCTAGCTACAGAGCTGATTTCATTACCATTTTCTCTGTCCAAATCTGTTATTTTCTATGTTCACCAGAGCACATAATCTATTCAGTTTTCTACCATGCATTGCTTCTATTTCTGAACAGTTATCTGAGTGCCATAATGGTTTTATGGAACTTGGCCCCACCCTAATATATAATATGTGTTTTTGATGCAATAAATCACTAGAGCATGCCAACCTTTTATTGCACAAATGATCTATAAATAGACAGAATGGGTGTCAATTTTCTTCAAGTGAAATGAAATAAAAATCATTTCCACATGAAGTTCCTATTGACCTATTTGGTTCATTATAATTATAACTAGTTTATCCATCCCCAAATGCCTTTCCACAGCATTAGTCACCAGAAGATGCTTTTATCTGATTCATCCTGGATGCGATTTATATAAGTGGGCCTTAATTTCATTCATTTTGTGTTTCAGTTGCCTTCCTTCTGATTTGGAGGGTGCAGTTCGTCAATCAGGCCAAGCAAGTGCTGAATTTGTTTCTTCAGGTGGAATGAGAGCCATAGTAAGTATATGCAGATGTGTGAATACATTTCAGTTGGTTATGTTAGATGAAATGGTAGACAAGGGCTTGTTGCAACTGTAGCAAGAGTAATTTCCAAGCTCTGAACCTTGCACTTGTAACATACTTGGAACTTAAGACAAACTGTTGTTTTACACTTTTTGTTTCTCTAATTTGACTTTTAAATGCTCGATCCATAGATAATGCACATTCTGAAAATTGGTTTTTTTGGTCAATTGTGATTTCGGGATTTTTGCTTATTAAACCATTGAACTAAGTTGTCAATTGTTTCCAGTTGATAGAAACTATTTTCTGGGGAAAAAGAAGAGAAAAAGGAAAGAAACACACTACTCATGACCATGAATTGTTTACGCAATTTCATTTTATACTTATGTGTAACTGTTGTAGTGTTATTTGCGAGATGTCTGTAATTGTATTATATTTTTTATTTTCAATTTTCTCTTCTTCATCCTTCATTTTTTATTTTTTGTTGGTTTCTGTAGGTGGAGCTATTAATTCCACAGTTGCAGTTCCTTGATGATGAAGGGGCACAAGTTGAGCTCTGGGAGCTGTCAAAGATCTTCTTGGACACGCTTATTGAAGAAACAGGAGGCCAGGTTGGTTTGTGATGTTTCTATTATTGTAGTTCTAGCATTGAGACTCACGTGGTGATACGTTATGAGCTTATGTATAAATATTATCTTCTGCCAGGTGCAAAACAAATATATACATGTAATTATATATATGTATGCATATATATATATATATATATATATATATATATGCATAATGTATGCATATAAACATCATTATTAGCATTTTAGAGAGGAGGAAGCTCGTAACTGACCAGTATGGAGATTGAAGGGTTTGTAATGCCAAAATATCCATGTCCCAGAATATCTTTATGGTCTTCTTCTTTTCTCTGCATATTCACCTATCTCTATGAAATGGTGATACTATGTTATATTTTATGTAGTCAAGCACTGCACTTCTTATTTAGATCCACATGGGCATGCAAGTTATCTCGTAATTTTGTCTGAGATAATTTCAAATATTGAGATGTAAAAAGCCTTATGTTTATAGAGAGTTAAAGCCGTATTTCCGGATGCTGGTGCTGCTGCACTACTAAAATATCAGTGGAAAGATGCTGCATTTGGTTTCTCCAGGTAAATCATGCATAAGCATATTTGTCTTCTTGTCATCAATTGCAATTATAATTTAATTATGAATCTCCATTGAGTCCTTGAATCGATCTAATTGCTACTCCTTAGGTCATCAATTAGCTTTGCATAAGGTTGACATATATATTCTTGGCAACACTATTTTGAATCTCCTTTGTTTGTGTTTCTTAATTGCAAATGGACATCACTACCTCTGTATGCAATATAGCCATTTTGGTTCATTTTAATGTGATAACCATATCTTTTAACTGACAATCGTGATTTCCAAAATTAAATAAATTTATGTTGGATTTTGTCACATTGATTCCATAGCAACCAGGTGGCATTTCCCGTTATTTAGGTTTCTGAAAGGGGTTCTAAAGTTTGTACCTTAGATGCATTTGATTGTGTAATTTTTAATGACTTTGGGATAACTTGACATGTAAAGCATTAACTCTTAAAAGAAGCTCTTGGCAAAAGATCTTTAACGAGTGCGTATTTGGACTTTTGATTTTGGAAAAAATGATCGCGTAATTATTCACAAGTGATCAATCTAAACAGAAAGTACTAAGTAACAGCATCTGAACTTTTTTCTTCTTCTTTTGAAATGATTTTACTTGTATGTAATACTAGTTGAATTTTTTATCCAGTCTAGGTGACCGGAAGCCTGTGACCAGTGAAGATGAGATTGTTGTGATGGTGGTTCCTGATTATCAGATGTTGGAATATGTTGAAAAAATTGCATCTGACCTCTCAGATGATCCGGTACTGATGCATCCTCATTTGTCATATGGATTTGTACATGGAATCATCCATGGCATTAGCACACAGAGTGAAAGGCACATTTTCAGTAGGGGAAATAAACGGGACTTTTGGATGGGTTGGTTTTCTTTTGCTATTTAAGTTTGTTTATCAGGGGGCTGGCTCTTAAACTAGTCCCTTTAAAGTCCAAAAGTATAACATACCCTTCATATACTGTCTGATGGTATTTATTAAATAAACTCGTAAAAGATATTCTGCCTCACCAATTCGTACATTGGCTGGCGTTTTCCATCTTCTCATCCAATTCTTCTTCTTAACTTGTTTCTGTCAGCTGATTTCTTCAAGTCATTGAGTTTTGGGGTTTCTAACTTAAACCTACTCGTTGTCAAAATCTAACTAATTTATTCCTAACAGTGCAACTGAGAAGGGTATTCGTACATGCAATAATTACTCAGTATATAGAAGCATTCCTTGGTATTTAAACGAACATTACAATATTCAACGTTTGTTCCATACTCAGCTAGACCCTTCATTGAACTAAGTTCACATATTTCTGTTAGCCTAGGCCTCTTATCATGTGGAACCCGCGCCTTGTTAGTGAGGATGTTGGAGTTGGGATCAATGTTCGCGATTCTGACGGAACTTTTTAAGGTACTTTCAGTTCTTTCTGACATACATCTTTATTCTAACTTAGTTGTGTTTGGGTTTGCTCATAGTATGAATCGTCTCTGTTAATTCTCTACCTCTTTCCATAAGGAAACAGAAATTTATTCTCTAATGTGTTAAACTACTACCTTTCAACTCATCTTTATTTCAGTGTCTGCAGTTCTGTAGTTACTAGCATGTATTAAAGGTTTAGTTAGGAATGATTCATCAGAAGTAGTTGATTGTAGTATGTATTGTTGTGGCTTTATTTATCTAATTATGTTTCTTTTCCTTTTTGTGTGTGTTTTTTTTTTGGAAGGTTCGGCGTATGCTTTGCTGTTAGTTTACTGGCTGAAACAATAGTGGTGCTTGTCTGTTGTTAGCATGAGACCAAATAACTTATGATGTTTATGTATTGACAATTTCTTTATCATGAGATAAGTTGTTCAGGTCATTGTTCTCATTCATGATTTCTGTACAGCAAATTTACAGTTGTCTACTCGATGAAGCCTCTTCCATCCGGTGCTGTGTTTAGATGTTACCCAGGGTAAGTAATCATTTAACTGTTTCATGGTAATTTAAATGTGGCCAATAGAGAATCATGTCATCTCTCAGATCACTATAGTGACTTTAAAGCAAACCTCCAAATTCACCAAGTCACTTTCCTTGTTTGTTGTTGTGAGGAGTTTTGGTTGCAGTGCAGTGTCTATCTTTCTTCTTATGTCTTATTGCATCATGAATTAATCATGACCAACTTTATTTGTTTGTTCTCGGGACAGTAAGCCTATCTGAATACTGAAATATTTTTGGTCCCACATCAGACTATGGAAGGTCTTTTATGATGATAAGGAAAGGCCCAATAGGTATCTGCTTGCCAAGGAACTGATACGACGTCCTGATATAGAAGAACTCGAGGTTAGTTGCTCTCTCATGCTGAAAGCTGAAAAAGGCCACAAATTTTGGGGCAAGATTCTTTTGTTTCCTCTTATTCTTTTCTGTAGCAGTAACAATACTATATTACTCAATCCCACGCTTATTTAAATAAGGGGCAAAATAAAGAGAAACTATCGGAAGCAAATATTTCCATAACAGGAAAGGATAAAAGTATTTTGCTAATCAGTGAAGAAATGGGGAACTAGTTTGTGTTTTCTTTTTCAGTTATTGGGGATACTGTTGTGTCGATGTACTTAAACAATGTCTATTTATTAAAAAAACAACAGAAAAGTGACACCACCTAATAATCACCATATGAATGGTGCTGAATTCTCTATACATGGAAGCTGTAGATTAAAATGTTGGGTTGAGAACACGACAGTTTTTGAGATTACGGATTTGTCAAAAAATGCTGATAATTTTGCTTTTTTTTTTGGCAGATTATTTTTGGTGGGCAAGACAATTCAGAGAAGGGACCATCTTTGTTTGATCAAGCAGCAGGCATCTTCTCCTCTTTCAACCGTTTCATGAAAGTCATCTCAAGATGAATTTGAATTTTCTTTCTTATCCATATTTGCATTTGCAGCTCTGTATGACATTCAATTTTAAACATCTATCTGTACCGATGTAAAATTCTTATTATGTATCTACAAATCATACTCCAGAAAATGTAAGACGAGTCTTGTGCATGAGATCACATTCCTGAAGAAAATGTAAATGAGTCCTTGTAACCGTAGGAATTATTGCAAGTTTTGTTAGTTTCTGAAACTATCGGGGTAAATTCAAGAATGACCTCTTTTCATGTTTCAGTTACAACTATGGCCTTCCTTATTAAAAGGATTCAAATATACACTGAAGTTCCCATTATACCCTTTATAAGAATAAGGAAATATGATTAATTCGTCAGGATTTCACGAGAATCACGAACACTTTTCGTTTCTATTTCTGTTTCATTCGTGGCATTGTTACACCTACTTAGATCCGGTCTCCATACGGAGGTTTTAAAAAGATCATGTCGGGTTTCACCGATAAACTTAACAGGTCATAGAATTTAAAAGTTGTTCGATTCTATGTTATCGATTCCAAACTAAGGTTTACGGTGAAAATGGAAATAGTCCATTACGACCATATCGGACCCAACATGCTTAGTAAAATTAATAAATCCCTTAAAATTCATACCTCTTTTGGCCAAAAACAAAGACAGGTTAAGTGGTTCGCAACGCCACCACCCGTCGGAAGATTATCGCCCCCGGATCGTTTGACAAACAGACTCCTCACTGTTCAACCTCACCCTCGGGGAAGATGATGCGCAAGTTATCCGACTCCTTGAAAATCAGCTGACCACGACGCTTGTTCGTTTCCTACCCTTTGGCGTAAAAAAGTAATTCTTCAAAGGGGATTGATCAATAGTACATTATGAACACATGTTGAACAAACAACCTTTATTTTATTAAGAACTTAAAGAAAAATTTGTTACATGAGTAATCTCCTTTTGGGAGGAGAAAACCTGTTTAGCATCTCATAAAGGCTATCACACTCTTGTACATAAACTTAAAAACTAAAACTCGAAAATCAGAAACACTCGGAAATTCTAAACTCACAACAGAAAGAACTTTACAAAGACAGTTTATTGTAAGAAGACTAAGGAAAATGTTCGATGTCCTCGACTCCTTCAAACTCTGGTTTAAATAGATGTAAGTCCGGATTTCAATTTCGGACTTGACTCTTGTTGAAATGTAAGACGTCATCGCTTTACATCAAACTCTTGAATTATTGCTTGCTTCCACTTGCAACAATTAGTTGGCCTTTCCCTTTCTTCATGGATTGGCCCCATCTTTCTGGTATCAAGTTCTTTATACAAACTTCCAAATCCTGCGACTCGCCCTTTGTCTTGTAATACTTTGGACGACATCTTTTATGGACCCACTTCTGTCTTTTTGTTGAGTGGGTTGTTTCTGTCTGAGTCACATGTCTCCACTAGCTTTGTTGGGGAATCTACTTTTTGGTGGTCCCTAAACTTTGGATACTTACGTGACTTTTCTTCTCCGTCATGGTCTTCTCCGATCGACTTTTGGCGGAATCCTTTGCCAAATTCTGGTTTCTTCTCACGGTTTTGACATTCGGGTTCACCAAGTTCCCAATGGCCGATGTGAGCCATATTGCAATATTTCCGTGAGTTTCTTTACTCCCCGGTAGCTTGTTTTCCCACAAAAGATTTCTTTTCTTTTTCGAATAAGTCTTAGCAAATCTTGTTGTTTTTCTGTCATAGTATTCAACAGAATGATCCGTTATTTGAATTTTGATAAAACTTGAACGGAAACTTGACTTTGTCCATCTCATTAAAGAAGGACACCCACAATCCCCATGCCCTTCTTGTAGTAATTTGATCTTCGGTGAAGGTCATAGCCAATTGTACTTCTTCCAAACTAGTCTCCTTGATATTTTTGAAGGCTCTTTCATCCGGTCGTCGGCTTTGATGTAATGGAAGGCTTCATGTCCACCCTTTCCGACGGGCTCTGTTCTTTGCACTTATGAAATACAACTCCAATGTATCCCCTCGTTTTAGGTTTGTCATTGTTGGACCGGACTTTCGTCTGTTAACGCGGGATCCATTTTGGTAATTTTGTGATCTCACGGAAGCCTGGTGAAGTAGTATAGATCGAGGCCAAAGCCCCAAACTCGTACCACCTCTTCACTTCTTCGTGGTGAATTTGGTAACATCCAAACCCTTGGATATTTTCGAAATATCGATCTTTATTTTTCGAGATATCCGCACTGGTAATCGTTTCTCCCAATTAAATGCTGGTATTCCCGCCAAGAAGAAGAAACTTTAATCTCGTTAATATCAACCTTATAAGTGCCCATCATAGGCCCAAGATTGATCTCTTCGTCCTTTACCCCTGACGTCTTTGGGTTGATGTGATAACTCGGGATTTGACTCACCGAGTATCGCTTTTCCTTGGGGCCAACATTCCTCCATCTCTTGTTAGAAAATCTGCAGAGAACATTTTCATGAGATTTTATAATGACAATATCATAATCATAATATTGACATTCAACTTGCCATCTAGTATCTAGCTTTTTCCTCGTTTTGATTCAATTTTGTTTTTTGAAAAGCTTTGACACTTGAATTATCAATTTTTAAGATAAACTTTTTAGCCAATGAGAAATAAAGGCCATTTTTTGAAAGCCTTTCATTGCGAAGAATTCTTTCTCGTTGATATGCCACCGAGTTGCTTCACCGTCGTAAATAGACCGCAATATCTACATAGCACTTCTCCGTTTGGTGTGGCTTTTGTAAGAACTACGCCCACCAATAATCACTGGCATCTCATGTAAAGAACCGTTCATCTTCATCCCGTGGATTGCAAGTTTGGAAGCTTTTTGCAAACTTTTTTAAGTTGTTTAATTCTTCTTGATGTTCATTCTCCCATTTGAATCTGCATCTTTTTTTTTTTAAGCAATGGGCTAAACACATTCCTCAGAATGAGCTAGATTGTTTATAAACATTCCAAAGAAAAGTTAACAACTCCAAGAAAACTCTAAAGTCGCTTCTCTTGTCTTTCGGTGTATCCGAAATCCTCGTATCTTTTCTACAATATGACTTTGTAGGATGATTCCGTTAAATCGATCTCAATTCCTAGGAATTCAATCATCTTGTTGCAATCATTTGTCTTCTTCTCCGAAAGCACTAATCCTTCCTTGACAAACATCTCAAAATATTTCCAAATGTTTAAGATGCTCCTTCATGTTCTTTGATGCGATCGAGAATGTCATCGATATATACGAACATGAAATCGAAATAATCTTTGAAGAGATTATCCATCTTCCTCTCGATATATCCGGGGTGCATTAGCCAATCCCATGGCATCACGTTCCAAATATAGTGTCCTTGTGGTGTAGAGAAAGGCGTGAACTTCTTGCTTTCTTCATCCATCTTAATCAGTAGAATCCGTTTGCAATCGAACTTTGAGAATATCTTGGCACCTTTGATACGATTAACCGGATGTTCTCTGCTTGGGATATAGTATCCGTCGAACTCCAAAATGTTATTAATTCCCTTGTAATTAATATCAAGTCTCGCTTTCCTCTTTGATTTCTCCATGGTTTTACTAAGAACCCTGGATCTTTGTATGGAGAAACTCCTGGTGAAATTAACTTAAGGTCCGGATGTTCTTTAAGTATCTTACTGCATATCCTCACGATCCTCCTGGTTCATAAGGATTGGTTTGAATCTTACGAACTCGTACTCCTTTCCAGTTTAACCTTTAAGGATGCTTTGAGCTCATTCTTGTCCCACCATGTCAAAGGATCTTCGTTATAATTCCTTTGGATCTTCTTCTTGATATCCTCGAGTGATATTTGTTCCTCTATGGTAACGTCACTCGTGGATTCTCCATTAGACTCATCCATAATTCTCCGCAACGGCTTCGAGTGACTCATTCTTCTCCTCTGTATTCGAATGAATACAAGTTATTATCCCATATCTTCCGATCCTTCCGATCGAACCAAATTGTCATAGGATAATAAAGCTTCACCAAATTTTATTCGATCCGCCATTTTTGGATTGCGAAGTTTGGCTTCATCACCACGCTTTGCTGCGAAAAAAGTAATAGGCATTTTTACGTAAAATGCTTCCCCATGATCTTTGGACAATAACCTTATGATCACATAAGGTTGTGAAAATAAGTCTTCTTGTCTCGTTCTCTGTGTAAATCGCTTGAATGTTTGTAGGAAGTTGTTTCCTAGCAAAACATCTCGCACCGTATCATGGAAATAGATTGGTGGCGTTTTCACCTTGTCTATGGGTACCGCCCGCCGCCTCCGATCATGATTTACGCTTGTTTAATTCCCCTGTTAAGGATAAGAATCCTTTTAGAGAAATCTCTTCCTGCAATAGTAGTAAATCTTCTCAATTTCTTTAGGAAAAACATCCAGCTTTGCGAAAGTACATATTTCGGCTGAATCAATATAGGCGGCGAAATACTCGGCCAGTATTCACATATAACATTCCGATAGAAATGTATATGGAGAATGGACTAGTGGTCATCTCGATTCTCGTATCTTTTATCGGCCATCTGAACTCCATTCCGTCTTGTAATCTTTCCCAAGGTTTGTGATCCTCAAGAAAATCAATTCCCGGTATTAATTGTTAGGATCTTCCCCGCAACTCCCGTGTGATAGTAAGCTCCATTTCACCTATCTTGGGCTTCCTTGATATCGTCCAACTATTGGTTGTTGGAGATAATATAGAACATCACAAGGAAAAATATTATCCTTTTGAGTGATGTCGAATATTACTTCCACTTCTCGCCATCATACGGACATTTCAGCTCTCTGTTTGTTTTGAAAACATCCGGATACGCTTGAATCGTTTTGGTCTCCTTTCTTCCCAACGGCTACTACTCGTCATTCGTCTGTTGGAAAGACATCATCCTCAGGCTCAACTCGAGACTTCGACTTTTGTTGAAGATCGGTTGATCTTGTATTTTCATATCGATCTCCTTGATGGTTGGAGACTCATAATTTCTCGGTAAAACCACCCTGGCAAAGTCCTCGAAGATTCTTGGGACTTCAATAAATTCCTTTCTCAAGAATACTTCAATGATGTGTATTCGAGAGAGCATAGGATATCTTGTATGTGATCGAGTAGGGTCTATTCCCTCTTTCATCAACTCGACTCTTTTGAAATCTTGATGAAGGGTTAGGACTCTACTAAAATCTCGATCTCCCAGTTGTATGCAATTCTAGGATAGACATTAAATGCCATTTCCCAAAGATACAAATTTCCTGTAAATCGCTCCAATGCATGAATCCTTGAGGTTTAAGATTCGCTTGTCAAATGTAGCCGATTGAGTGGCGAATCTATTCCTTCTTTGAATGTTGCTTTAATAATGACTCTTATGGCTCCAATATGAATCCATGAGAGTGTATTTGCAACTTCTCTTTTAACTCGATTTTGATCTCGTGGATTTCTCTAATAGGGACCAATGCATCTCGATCGGGTTCATTAAACTCCATCGAATGGCAAATTCTCCGGTTGTTACCTGTGGATAATTTGGTGTTTTTCACATTCTGAAACCCAATCTTATCCAATGCTTTTTCCATAGCTCCAATTGTAAATCCATCATAGACTTGAAGCTTTGGATCTTACTTCATGATTCTCATAAGAGTTTTATGAGAAACCGTCGTGTGAGAGAGGAATCCCGACATATCCTCCCCGATTTTGTCTCAAGAATTTCTTCTTCACTCGATTAAGTGAGTCACTTCCATCGTCGGAATAGATTTCTTCTTCATAGATGCTTTCATCCGGGGTATATCCTCAAATTGATACACTGTATAAGATCTTGATAGTAGAATGACTTCCTCAATTTCTCGTGTAGCTTCAACCTGTCGACTCCTCGTTTCGATTGTGCCGGCAATCCGTTGAGATATGCCCTCTTGCTCGCATGTCCAAAGAATTACAGTCTTTGAAACTTTCATTAGCTCTGGTGTGAGCACGCCCGAAAGTTCTTCTCCTGGATTTCTGGCAGTACTTGCTTGATTAGAACCTGATGATGAGGCTCTACTCCTGCTTAGTCTTTGTCTTTGCCCCGATTTATAACCCGGGCTTTTTGTTTTGACGAAACCTTCAGGTCTCCATGAAGACCCTGCTTCGCTAGCGGTATGGATGGCTTCTCTCCTTCTTCTTCTTATGCCGCCTTGGTTGACTTCCCACAATTGTAGCGATGTCATTATCCACGCAACATAGAGGAACTGTTTTGTTAATTCCTCTTAATCTTTTGTAATTCTTGTATAGAGATGCTTGGTAACACCATTCGTATAACTTGGACTTTAGGAAAGACATTTTCGCCACAGCTTCTACTTGACTTCACCCTTGTATTCCTTATAAGCATTTCTCTCCAGGGGACTCGGAATCTTGGCAAAGAATAGTTGTCGGCTTCCTTTCCTCAATCTTGATTTCCACCATTCGGTGAACAACTTGATATATTCGTCAATATGACAAATATCCAAGAACTGGTATAGAGGTTTGTTTATATCTCTTTCTTTTTTCATCCTCTAATCCTCGAAATAACTTTGTCTTGAACCTGGATTTTGAATAGTTTTGCCATACCATCGACAATTCCTTTAAGTGATTCCCCGATGTAACCGAACTTTTTGTACTAGCATCGGTCATATCCCAGGCAATCTTCACCGATCCTTGAAGACTCATTTCAAGGAGTAAAATGAATGAATCCTTTGTAAGATCGAGGGTTCCTCACTGAAATTCTCATAGTGAAGCCCATTCATCAATGAGAACTTTCTATTTTTAAAATCGGATGTCCAGATTTAACATCAACCCATATTGATGTATTGGGTCGAGTGCGATCTTCCATAAGGCGTCGATAAACATTCGGCCTTCCAAGGTTGTCTAGTTCCCCGCAAGAGGTTTCGACCTCCTGTTCTGAAAGTGGATCACTCCCGGTCGTGAAATCCCGATGTGGCATCCTCTCGTCCCGAGCTCCATGATGCGAACCCGTATTTCTTCGACGTTAGGATTAATCGGTGGCGGGTGGTGGTGGAATTGGTCTACCTTGGGGTCATAGGTAACCAAAGTTGATTCCTCACTGCGTTCATCTTTAAATCTACAATACCTAATCCCGAAGAATTCACTGCCAGTCATGTAGATCTTTAAGATTCATCTTTTCAATATCCATCTTTTTAATTTTTGATGGATTTTCCTTTGATTAGAGCAATGAGCTTTTCCTCATCTGTCATCTTTCGTATAACTTCGGTTGGTTTCCTTTTTGGTGTAAATAGGTACCGTCCCAAAATCAATACGTTTCCTTCCTCCGGGATGAACTCGGCCATGTCCTCCAGGTTCTTGACCGTTTCGAATATCATGAAGGAGTTCAAGAGTTTCCTTCGATATTTCACCATTGTCTCCATCCTGGTTCTGGATCTGATGCACTTGTCTTTGGTAGATGAATATGGCGGTTGCCATAATTCTGCACCGTCTTACTTCTTCTAAGATCTTGAGAGAACTTAGATTTGTCTGGAAGTATCTCGTTCCACTCCAGGTACTCCATCGAAATCATTGTTCTGATGGGAATTTTCATGAACCGTTTCTTGAAGGTTCATCAAGTGAACATATAAGTCCGTTAAGCATCCAAATCGCTTTATAATATTCTCGCTCGCATTTTGCATTGCCTTAAGGTTTCCCGTCGGCTCCCGCCTGTTCTTTTTCTTCATGTTGGTATTCCTAATATGAAACCTGGTCAAGGTGTTCTTGTGCATACATCGTCAATATTTGACGATATGTCCCGTAAGGTACATCTCGGACATCGGTCCGGATCCATAATCTCGGAGTAATTTCTCCTCACCAATTGTTAATTACATAAATATAATAAATTTAACTAAAAGTTCTTAATAAACCTAGGCTCTGATACCATTTTTACGGCCCCTAAAACCTTTAAAAACCATTAGTTTACCTTTAATTCAATATAAGGGGTATTTTGGGGTTTTATCAAATAAAAAGGCTATTTTTGAAACTTTTGAATAAGTGAGGCTAAAGTTGTAAGTTGGCTTTAAATTTAGGCCATTTTCAATCTTTTCCCGAAACTATTCCACAACTAGATTTTACAAATTCCACCCTCAACATTCTATTTTCTAATTTTGATAGTCATGCACCAAAACAGCAGTTGAAGTTTTTGTTTGTGCATGCTACAGAATAATTTTCACACAGTTAATCATAAGCATCAACTGGAAAATGCACCATAAATAAATGTCGCTATGTAGCAGACCAACGATTAATTAATACAACGCACAAGTCATAGGTGTATTTTAGTAGCTAAAAAATTGTTTGTCTGCACCAAAAGAAAGGAGCGCGTTACTCTACAATGCTTCAAGCCATATTCGAAATAATGGACTACGGTGTGAAAGTAATATACAACCATCTGCTGTACAGTGAATCTATATTGCAACATAATGACTACAAATCATCTATACAATTTTCAAATGAATAGTGGCCCAATGGTTTTGTTGAATTTAGCGATTGAGCTGTATTTAGAACCAATCAACATGCTTGGTTGAGACCTTGGGCATTCTTCTTAGGTTTTTGATAACGATTATTCTCATAGTTGGCTTTAACAATGAGACTATATAGCAACTCGGCCTCAGCTGAAGTATCATATGGCATGTTCAGGATGCTGCAAAATATAGAATATATAAAAGCAGGGATGAAACTCACACAAAAAGAAGAATAAAGAAAAAGTTTCGAGACAGAGAGTGAAAGGTATATAAAAGGTAACCTGTCAAGAAGCTCCTCCAGAATAATTCTCTGTGAAGGTGTAACATAATGAATACAACTTCTTGGACACTGACCGACTGCAAGGTGAACTTGATAGTCATCAGCATGCCCTGAGGAAAAGGAGAACGAATCCATTAAAACATCCAATGGGACTAAAAAGCTTTGTTTTTGCGGCATATTCCACCCCCTTGAATCACACTCAAATAGAGAACCTCATTTCTCAGAAATACCATTTCAATAGGGTTTTCTTTTCTTCTTATTTTTCTGTTTTGCCTTAGTTAGGAAAATTCCATGATAGAGTTATTTCTAGGTATCGCAATAATAAAGAAGATATAACCAACCTTGAGAAGTTGCACATGCTGTCCCTGTTACTGAAGAAAATTTAAAAGCATGAGGTGCCATATTTGCACATGAATATGGACAACCTGCAGATATTAACACGAGTGAGAAGTACAAGTCTATCATTTAAAAAAATAGAAAAAAGGGACAATATAAAAGTAGTGACCCAGCGACCGATGCAAGTGAAAATCCTTATTGGCAATTGCAATTTCCAAGTTATTACAGAAATTGTCTCCATTGTAGAATAATCTATATATATATATTGATGCACTTAACAATAGTAAGTGCAAGATGCGTTATCCTAATGAAACAATAAGATTATGACTTGGTTTTTTGTAAGATAAATACCACATATAAAGTTAGATGGTGCATGATAGTAAAAAACTGAGAATTGGCCAGAAGAAATGAAATACTTCCGTTAGGTTTAAATAATTTTATGATTTAACCATCGGGGTCCAAATAAAGTATTCACGTATAACAATGCTAACATCATATCAATAGAAGTAAGAGAGTGGAGAAAGAGGTCGTAGCAACTATGGAGTCTCTCTTTTCTACCTTTATTTAGGAGGGTCAAAGCCATGATGTACCATGATATGCATAGAAAACTATTCAAGGCGACAAAGTTTATATCTTTTATTCATCTAAATGTTCAATAAAGAAATGTACTGAAAGAAGATAACTATACTTTTGAAGCAAATATACAGGTAGTGCTGCAAAATAATTGCAAAAAGCATTAAAAATTATACCATATAAAACCAGTTCTTCAATCATTAGATAGTAGGCAGCAATTTATAAACGTGCACTACTACGGCCACTTTGATAACAGTACTATACAGTGGTGGTGCCTCAAAGATTCATCCTTACCTCATTTTCCAGCAGCATGTTTCTGGTACATAATTATGTTTACTAATACAATCAAAATTTCAGATTGTTTGTTTTAAATTAATCAAACAATGCCTCAATGACAATGGCATCAACAAAATTGTGGGGAAATATGTCAATGTACCGAAGAGTTGTATCCATTTATAGACAAAATAATCTGAGATGGATTGTTTCTTTAAGGAATTGTCTTACTGATGAAATCATCATCATCATCATCAACTGCACCTTATCCCACTATGTGGGGTCGGTGGTGTGAAGTTTATAGTGTCAATTAATTGTCTAAAATTAGTTAACACTACAAATTCACATAAAAAGCAAAGTGGCAAAGTTTTACGCCGGATGCCCTTCCTGACGCAACCTTCATACGAAGGAGAAATGAGATGAAATTCCAAAACCATCATCATCATAAGTTTTTCCACTTGCATGGAAAATACGATGAGACGGCGATGAGTTGAGGTAGTTGCTCTAGTCATATCCCATTACATAATTGATATAGTAAAATCAACATGTACATCATGGAACATGACCACTGTCTTACTAATGAAATGGTTAGACAAAATCCTATGCAATCAGGTCCTTTTCACAATTTCTCAAAGGTCTATTTTTACGAGTCTGAAATGTCAAACTTCTTAGACTGCTGTGTGCGGGTAAATTCTGACAATTGGCAAGATAAACACTTCAGAAAGATCCTCATTTCACGCAGTTACTTCAGTTCCAATGTCAAAAAGGACATGTTTAGCACAACATCTAGGAACATAGATACGAGGAATACTGTTTCAATCTTGGAAAATCAATGTTTGAAATAAACACACAAGACCTCATTGACAAAGAATAACGAAAGAGTTGGTACCTCTGCCAATGCAAAGAACCCCATTAACAAAAATATCATATGCCTCGCATTCTGGTTGGTCAAATGGATCCATACATTCTCTACACATGCGAAAAATTAGTGGATTAAGATCATAAACCACGGTAAAATCAACATTTACCAAAGAGATCGACAGATGATGAAATCATCAGACAACTTTTGTGAAGATTTTATTTGTTGACGTCCAGCAAAGGACTTTTGGAGTCTATAATAACAATTATGTAACTGCAATATAAAATAGTCATGCCATAAAGTAATACTCAACAAGAAGAAGCGTATAATGTTCTGTTTACCTCTCAATAATCTCAGATTTGCTGTAGTTGGATAAGATCTGTTCAATATAGCAAATTACTTCTGGTCAGCCATTGTCTAATCAAGAAATTAAAATTCAATGGTAGTCTTTGTCATTTGATGGATGTTAGCATGGGGAACAAAAACAAGCTAAAACACGTTTTGTACAGTAAAAAGAAATATCATTAAGTAGATCTGAAACATATATAATGAAGACTTTTACAGCTAAAGTTTCAAACTGCTTGACCATATCAATATCAACAATAACGAATTTATAAGAGCCCTTTCTAACTACAGAATTGCCCTTGAAGCAATCGATATCATAGAAATTCTACTTCAAAATTGAGTCCATACATTCAAACACCAAAAAAGAAAAAATTGCTAAATGCAGTATGAACTCAAAAGGATGAAATGGAATTTTATATAACAAGACATAGACATGAAAGAGAGGCGCTATTCTTTACCCTCTTTTCTCTAAGTAGACTCACCCACTTTTCAAATCCACTAACATTTCCCAATTTATCCTTCCTCTAACTTTATGTGGCACAATTATGTGGCATATGACTATGTGGCACAATTGTGTGGCACTTGACTTTATGGCACGATCGTGTGACACATTATAGCACGATCATAGCGCCACCCGACATGAAATTGGAATACTAATTACTAATGAGCCTTTCATCCTCGACGAGCAGATTCAATAGGAAAACCGGTTGATGCAAATGATTACCTCATAGGCTTGAATCACACTCCGAATCATTATATCCGAGTTTTGCCCATCTCTTGTTACATCTGGATGAAACTGCTTGACCTGAAAAACCACCCCACCCCCACCACACAAAAATTACACAAACAAAAAGGGAAAGAAAAGAAAAAAAGTAAGGAATGCAATCAGTATAAGAAGTAAAACAAGTTCTACAATCCTGAAGAACCCATATTGCTCGAGATTTGAAAAAAGTACTTTCAGAAACGGAAAAAGGGTTCTTTCGGTGATTACTTTGGTTCGAAAAGCGGCTTTGAGTTGTGTAGATGAGCATTGAGGGTCAAGTCCCAGCAGATCGTAAGCCCAAGAAGTGGTGAGGGTTTCATCATCTGAATCACCATTCTTCCCACTATTGTAACTGCAACTCACTCTAAATGAAGAAGAAGAAGAAGAAGAAGAAGAAGAAGAAGAAGAAGAGATTGAGGGTTTGAATTTGGAAGCAGAAGAAATAAATGGGCAGTAGCAGGTGGTGGTGAGGAAACTTTGGGTATTTTTCTTCTCAATGGTATTGAAGAATAATAGCTGTGAGGTTCCAACCGTGTTATTATTGCAGAGTGAAATGGGTTTCATTTTTTAGCCTCTCTTTCTAACAGGCAAGAAGGAAGAGTGGACTGCAGTTGGGTTACGCTCTCAAAGTCGTTGGATCGTTTCCTTAAAAAAGAAAAAGTCGTTTGATAGTTGGGTGGCGCTTATTGCACTTTTTGATGAAGATACCCATTTTCTAATATTTCAAAAATGTCGTTAAGTTAAAAGACTATAATACCCTTTACTAAAAGCCAAGTTCTAAATACACCCCCAATCTCTAAGACACTCACATCATTCATTACACTTAAATCTACTAAAACACACCCACCCACATCCTTCAACTACATTCTTCTTCTTCTTCTTCTTTCTTGAGAAAAAGTCAAACCTTGTTCTTATAAACCCTAGTTTTTTCGACACCAACACAACAACTTAAATGGACAACAAAGATTTGATTCCTCCAAATATTGTAAGTATCTTCTTGGTTTTATTTCAAAATTATGTAATTTATCCACTTTTACCGCTCGATATTTCACGCACCATTGTTTTCCGCCGATTGGCACGATCAACACAGATGGCACGATCATCACGCCGATCGTGCCACATGGAATATGGCACGATCACATGTTCAATGATCGTGCCATATCGCGCCATATTGCCGTGTGACACGATCGAAGGTGGAACGATCATGGTATTGATCGTGCCATTTTGACGCTTTGTTTTTTTGGCTTGTTGATTTTGTTTTAATAGGGTATGGCCTCGTTGCCTACGGAAAATAGTGTTGTTTGTCCTCTCAAGAATGATGAGAATGTTGAAGAGCTTGGTGTTATTCTTCGATTACACACACGTATTCACGACGCATTTGAGTTATTTGTTTCTCGAGATAAATTATTTGATTGGGTGCGTGAGAGAGGACATGAGCACGTCATGGTAATTGTAATAAGTAGGTCGGACAAAGTGGTCAAGGAAAGAAAAGACCTCGGATATTTTTGGCTTGTGAACATAGTGGGCATTACCGTGATTCAAAAAGACTAGAGATGTCGAACAAAATGATGCTAAGAAATTTGAAAAAAAGTCTCTAAGGGAGAATGAACTAAGAAATGTGGTTGCCCATTTCGTTTGAGGGGCTCGGCAAGTAACAATTGAAGGAGAATGGTCACTAAATGTTGAATGTGGTGTGCATAATCATCCAATTGCACAATATTTGGAGGGTCACTCTTATGCCGGTCGATTATCAAGAAGCGAGAAAGAATATGTGTTGGATATGTCACATGGCAATACTCGGCCGAAGGACATTTTGTTTGGCCTACAAAATAAGTTTCAAGATAATAAGTCCACCATACGTAGGGGTGTTCATTCGGTTAATTCGGTTAACCATTAACCGAAATGTTGAAAACCGAATTAACCGAATTTGCTAATTGGCAAAACCATTAACCGAACCGAAATTACATTTACCGAATTAACCGAACCAAATTATATTTCGGTTAATTCGGTCGGTTAACCGAATTAACAAAATTTCTTTAAAATACAAAAATATATGTTGTATATATAATATATGATATAAATAAATAAATATAATTCATAGAAAGTTATTTAAAATAAAAAATATATTTTTTATATATAGTATATGATATAAATAAATAAAAATATATGCTATATATTATATATAATTATAATTATATATAAAATATATGTTTTACATAATATTTCGGTTAAATCGGTTAATTCGGTTAATTTCAATTTTCGAACCGAATTAACCGATAACCGAAATTCTTCAAAACCTTTAACCATTCACCGAACCGAAATAATTCGATTCTGAATCGAATTAACCGAATTGATTCGTTTAACGGTTAACCGGAAAAAAATCGGTTAATTGAACACCCCTAACCATACGGACTATCTACAATGCCCGTGTGAAGAATAGAGTTGTCGAGCGTGAGGGTCGATCTCAAATGCAACAACTTATGCATAAATTGAAGGAGCATGGATATTTCTATCATCATAGACGTTGCGAGACGAGTAACACCGTGAAGGATATATTCTTTGCTCACCCTACAAGCGTTGAGTTGTTGCGTGCTTTTCCGAGTGTCATTTTTATGGATTGCACATACAAAACTAATAGGTACAAGTTACCTTTGTTGGAGATTGTTGGTGTGACATCGACACATATGACATTTTGTATTGCAGTTGCTTATATGGAGTACGAGCGAGAAGATAATTACATATGGGCTTGCTCGGTCTTAAAATCATTGATGGACCCATCTTCCCTGCCAAATGTGATTGTTACTGATAGAGAATTAGCTCTAATGAATGCAATAGAGACGACATTTCCCACTTCGAGACATTTTCTCTATTGGTGGCACATTAGTAGGAATATTTTGGCAAACTGCAAAAAAATATTGGCCACAAAAGAGAAGTGGGAATCTTTTAACCTCTATTGTAATTTATTGGTCATCGCAGATTCGAGCAATCATTTTATGACTTAATTAGAGATTGCATCGAGATTTTGTGATTATCCAAATTACCGTACAATTTGTAATGGAGCAATGGATGGGGCCGTATAAAGAAAGATTTGTGTCTGCTTGGACGAATAATGTCATGCATTTCGACAACACCACAACAATTTGTAGTTTTGTTTTAAATAGACAACGTAGTATGCAGAACTATGCTCATCATTTTTGTATAGTTAGGTTACTATCGTTGGTGTTTTTTGTCTTTGGGAGCCATTTGCATATGACTTAGATGGTTTCTTGAATTGTGGATATGAATGGTTCAAACGTGGGGTGTTTTCTCTTTAATCAATATAAATTTGCATTTTTCACGTATATATGGTCGGAATGTTGTTATACAACGTTAATATTGCATTGTAATTATTACATTGTATGTCTTACGCACAAAATTATGTACAGTTAAGTATCCACTAACCCAAAACTATATACACATTATTATATAACTAAACACACAGAATCCTATTGCTAAATACACATGATTCCAAAACAAGTATACATAAATGTGTACTTAAAAATAGTGCAGTTTTACATAATTTTTGCATCTTATATTAATTATAATTGTAAATGTATGCAATAATAATTTTTTTCGCCAATGACGCTTAGTTTAATATAAAATGTAAATGAAATCTTATTGATAAGAATTACAAAACTAAATATAGAAAAAAATTGTATATGATAGTTGAAAATTATAGAAAATTGACAAGATGTCTATAAGACGAGATATATATTAGTTATAAAAAAATTAATAAATTGGGATATATATATTAGTTATAAAAATTTAATAAATTGCTACCGTGTTATTTTTTGATTCAATTGGATAATAAAGTAATGAATATACTAAATAAAAACTATAATTATTTTAGATTATAAATTGATATAATAATAATATTTAATTTTGAAATATTTGATATTTTTTCTTAGTATTTGATACTCTTAACTGATAACCACAAACCAACAATAGTTTTTTTTCGTTTTAAGACTAGCGAAGCTTTATTCAATGAGGAATGAATATGAGACAAATTTCAAGTTATTATATTTTTTTATTATATTATATCATGCAAGTGATTTTATGCTTTTTGATTGCAGTATGGTCTTAGATCAATGAAAACACTTTTGGTACTTAAACTTCATTTGATAATTTTCAAATTACACTTTTTCATAAAGATTTTTTTTTATGAAAACATGATAAATTTATATCATATTTCTGTTAAGAAAAATATTTCCTTAACATTGTGAAGTATTCATTTTTTTAACAATACAAATTCAATATGAAAATACATGTTTTACAAATATATACATATATAATTATTTATGAGTAAGTCTCATGTGAGACCGTCTCACCGGTTTAAATTTATGAGAAGGATCTAACCCATTTTACAAATCAAAAACAAGTTAAATCCATATCCAAATGAGTTATACATAATATGGGTCAATTAGGATCCGTCTCACGAAACTAATTCGTGAGACCATCTGATATGAGTTTTTGTCATTATTTATAGCAGATGGGATCTTCTATTCCAAAACCGTGTTTCATCTCCTATTCCAACTGTGTGGATGATTGACACGTGTATTACACTTACCATGTTAATTTTCAAGCATAAATCAAGCAGAAATTGTAGGGTTCTAAAATGGTAAGTGTAATACACGTGTCAATCATCCACACGGTTGGAATAGGAGATGAAACACGATTTTGGAATAGAAGATCCCATCCGTATTTATAGAGAGGTAGAAGGCATGTGTATATGTGTGTGTGTGTGTGAAAGAGAGAGAGAGAGAGAGAGAGAGAGAGAGAGAGAGAGAGAGAGATAAATATAAACCGGATGAATTTGACATTCAAATTAATTTATTATTAAAAATATAACTTTGAATTTTTGATAGATAATTTTTGTTTTTATTTACCTTATATGAATATTATAATAAAAATAAACTAATAAATACTCAATCATGTTAATAGATATTTATATTATAAAATAATAATATTAAAATAAAATGCACGTGCAATGCACGGGGGGAGTTACTAATAATCCTAGTAGTGGAAAAGGAAGTGAAACACCAAAAATGGAACATGAAATTTGTTTCCGCTATTTGCACCCTCATTTCTTTATAAATACACCCCTCCATAATATTTACAAAATTGCCATGACTTAAAATGACTGTAATACCGTTACTATCACCAAAAAAAATCAAAATACACAACTAAATCTCTAAATACACCTCTATCTGTTTTTTTCAAATTTATATTCTTCTTCTTTAGGGCTCAAGAAGTAAATCCAAAATTCACGAATTTGACATAGAAAATCCAAAAATTGCAACACCATTTCGAACTCAACCTATAAAACCTTAAATCTATATATTAAAAAAAAGGATGAAATAATTTTGCACCTAATGCTACTATCATAATAACATGATAGTGAAAAGATTTAAAAAATATGACTCTTGAGCCATAGGTTGTATCGTTGGCGTCTCCACTGTACAGTTTTTGTGGTGAGTAATTAAGTTTGTTGCTAGAAGGGCAAGATAGGAAATATATAGGAAGTGCATTTATTAATTAGGTTGGTTTATAAAATAGGGTGGGGTATATGAAGTAAATGAGTGTATTTATTAAAAATATGGGTACAAATAGTGCCTCCCGCAAAAAAAATGAGGAAAGTGAAAGTAGTCTTTAGGAGTGATAAGTTATAAGACCTTTTTTTTGGGCTTTTTTGTATATTACTAGATTAAAAAAATATAACAATACCATAAATTAAGGGGTGTGTTTAAATTGGTTTCTTAAGGGTTGCATTTAAAAAAAAAGCCTTATTTATTTAAAAGAATCAACCAATTGTATATGGCCATCTAGTAGCTGTATATAGTCATTTAAACGACTTTATATTGTAGCTTAAACGACATCGAATATTTCTTTTGTGTAGTTTAAACGCATGTACCATGTGGTTTAAATGACCATAAACTATTGTATCCATTATATACATATATATCCTTGAAAAGAATTGATCAAAGAAGACGTATGTGCTTCATGGTCAAACAATCCACATTTGGCACTAAGTGATCTAGAACTTTACCTCTTCAGTGCAGCGGTGAAACCAACAGAAAAAGGTAATAAAGAAGCTTTTCATTTATCTAGCCAATCATAAAAGCCTTAAACAATATCAAGGAACTTCATAACAAAACTTGCCATAGCACTAGCTGTTACATATGATGATACATCAACTCGCAGAGCTTGGGGATTATGGGTCTATTTGATGGAAATGGACAAGGTTAAGCATCCTTTCAAATGTTCACATATTGTGCAAAGGAATAATTCTAGTTAAATACGATGATAGGAAATTCAACGAGATTTTTCTGAAAAACAAAACCCTCAGAATTCAACGAGATTTTGGTTTGAGATTTTTCTCTCTCTAAAGAATTCTCTCTAGAGAAGCCTCACATCTTGCTTACTCTTTCATCAGATTAATTAAGTTTTTCATTACTGTTAACCATCTTACTAATCTTCAAAACTTAAACACAAAATATTGTGTTTCTTTCATCAGTTCTTCTAGAACATTAAAAAAATAGGGTTTGCTAGAGACTTCTTCTCCCTTGCGCCGTTAGGGTTTTGGCCCTCTGCGGCGCCGATAGTCCATCGGAATACTTCTCTTTGCTCGGAATCTTACTCTTTACCTTTCTATCTATCTCTTCACCAAAGGTTTTGAGTGTTTTCCAAACTTTGAGAGATTTCTCTTCGAGGGTTTCTTCGGTCTTTGCTCGTTTCGATCCTCCCTCTGATTTATTCCTTTGTATCTTCGAAGATGGGTCTAGGAGCGTATATTTCAAGGGTTGTTTTGACTACCTCTCTGGATCTTTATTCCTTAGAGGTCTTCAAAAGCGACTTGCGGGTTTTTACTGGATCTATGGATACTCTGAGTCTTCTTTTTGGAGCTTGGTTTGTGCTTGACTTTTGAGACTGTGAAGGGTTCTTTTGGCCCTCCTAGCCTAAATCTCATCCCTTTTGGGTCTAGGAGCGTATATTTCAAGGGTTGTTTTGACTACCTCTCTGGATCTTTATTCCTTAGAGGTTTTCAAAAGCGACTTGCGGGTTTTTACTGGATCTATGGATACTCTGAGTCTTCTTTTTGGAGCTTGGTTTGTGCTTGACTTTTGAGACTGTGAAGGGTTCTTTTGGCCCTCATAGCCTAAATCTCATCCCTGTTGGTGGTCGCGTACTTGGTTGCGAGAGTTCTCTTTGCTGCTGGTGTAGGGTTTTCTTGGACCTCTTGCCCCCATGGAAAAACACCCTCAGTCATCTCTTGCTAAGGCGAAAGGGAGTGCTAAACATGTTTATTTTGAATCCCCTAACCCTACCTCCTCTGAATCCAACTCTCGAACCTTAGATTCAGTGGATTCAGAGACGTTGGGTGACACGGATTCCTCTTCTACTAATCAATCGAAATATGATCTAATTTATGTCTCTCATTCAGGTTCTGAAACCCTCCCTGATGAGGAAACCCTACTTCGTGACCCTGGTGGAAACAACACTGGTCCCAAGCCTGACCACTCTGGTGTTGATGGTGATTTGAGCCCTAATGGTAATATCTCTTCTAAACGGCCTTGGCTTCAGGTTGCTAACCCATTAATATCCCAAGTATGTTTTAAAGAAAACCATTTGCTGATCTTAGAACCGTTCAACAATGTGATGAACTTAAAATTAAACCCCTACTTTGTGACCCTATTGATTCTGACACCATTGAATTCGATGAAGCTGAATTATGTGATGTTCCCAATGAATGGGGTTATTGCTTGCTTGGTTGTTTTGATGGGAAGTGGCTAGGAATGATCAACATTAAAAAACTTGTTAACTTTTGGAATGTTGGTTGTGAGGTTCTTCCTTATGTGAATGGCTGTATTATTTTTAGATTTGACAAATTATCTGATATGGAATTTTTTTTACAAGGGGGCCCTTTCTACTGTCTCGGTAGGCCTCTGTTGTTGAAATTTTTGATTTTGAAAGTTCTCCTAGAAATGCAAACTTTTCTACTGTGTCAATTTGGGTGAAATTTCCCTTTTTGCCTGGCCCCTGTTGGCACCCTGCTGCATTTGGTAGACTTTGCCACAAAATTGGTACCCCTATTTGTAGTGACATGCCCACATTTGAAAAAACTAGGTTTGTATTTGCTCGAATCCTTATTGATATTGACCCATCAAAAGTCCCCCTAAAACTGTTTCTATCAAATTGCCTAATGGCAAATCTTTTGAGCAAACAATTGAGATTGATTTTATTCCTCAGTTTGGGTAAAACAAATGTAAAAAATTTGGGCACTACTCTGAGGATTGTGGTGGTAAAAAGAAAATAGCCCCTCTTAAGGTTGATGTTATTAAAAACCCCACCACAAAAGATAAAGGTAAGAAAATTGTTGAAACATCTATTTTTTATCCTTCTTTTAATTCTGAGGGTTTTGTTGTTCAGAATAATGAAGGAACATGACCAAAATCCTTACCCTCTTACTACCCTTTGGGTGAGAGTAAGGATGACCCTCATGTTCCCTCTGCTTCTGTAGTTCCTGAGATTAATAAACCAACTTCTGAGAATGATCAATAGTTGGTTGTGAATGATCCAACTATTATATCCATGGGGGAATCTCTTGAGATCCAACCCCCTATTACTGTTGTTTCTAATAATTTGGAAATGTTAGATGTTCCAGCTATTTTGAAAGGCACTGAAGTGATTGGATCTCCTGGTCCTTTACCTTCTAAGGATCAGAAATTGGGCAATATGGAGGATGTGCCCCCTGGACCCTTCTCCCCTCCCCCTTGTCCTGTTCAAACCAAAGTAGAAGAGCCCTAATTCTCTCAATACTTGTCTAAAAGTGCTAAAAAGAAAGCAAAAAAATAATAAAAGAAGAGTCCAACCAGGAATCCTCTTCTAATGCTACTGAAATAGGTAATCCTGAAGGTGGAGGTAAACACCCTTCAGGCTTAAGTAATGTTTCTTGTCAATCTAATACTGTTAGCAAGAATGCTTCTCTGGGCAATGGTAGAAATCTTTCCCAGGATCCTCTCATGGTAATAACCCAAGGAAAAGAATTGGGTCAAAATGATTGTTGTCTCCTAGAATGTGAGGGGTTTTAACAACCGCATTAAACATAAAAATATTATTTCTTTTGTTAAAAAAAAAGAAAGTTGATGTGCTTTACATTTTGTAAACTAAACTTGAATCTGAGATTGTTTCCCATTCAAATCTCTGTGATTTTATTGTTCAAAACAAGTTTCTGGCTGGTTGGCTGTAAATAACTTTCATCTCATTAAAAATGACAGGATTATGGTTCTCTGGAATCCCTATATTGTTGATCTGCAAGTTTTAGACTTAGACCCCCAAATGATTCACTGTTTTTTAAAGTGCAAAGTCTCTCAAAACTCCATATTTACTTCTTTCATCTATGGACTTAATTCTGTGGGTGAAAGAAGGCTTTTATGGAACAAAATGTTGGATTTAGGTGACAAAATTTCCTCTCCTTGGCTGTTGTTAGGTGATTGTAATAGTATCAAATCTCCTGAAGAAAAACTTAATGGAGAACCATTTACTAATACATCTGTGGAAGAATTTCATGACACTTGTGCTTACCTTGGTCTCACTGAAGTACATTCCACTGGTTGTTACTATACTTGGACCAATAATATTGTTTGGTGTAGGCTTGATAGAGTCTTAATTAACTCAGCTTGGACCAACTCTAATTGGAGGTGTTCAGCTGATATCCCTGTCCCAGGGAATGTATTTGATCACTTTCCCATAGTGGTCTATTTTTTTGAACAAAATATTGTTCTTTCGAAATCCTTTAATTTTTTTAACATGTGGGCTCTTCACCCTGACTTTCTCCACACTGTGCAAGTAGCTTGGAATCTTTTCTTATGTGGTACAACACAATTCATTCTTTGTAAAACACTTAAATCTCTCAAACCCTCTCTTAAAGAATTGAATAAGCAGCATTTCTGCCATATCTCTTCTAGAGTCAAGCAAATTAAAGTTACTCTTAGGAGTAACCAAGAAAAGCTTCATGTTGGCCCTTTAAATATTTCTCTTCTTGATTTTGTTAAAGAACTTACGGCATGATTGGTATGAATGAATGGAATTAAGTTGGAATGGAATGAATTTTGGAATGGAATAACATTAGGAATGGAATGATGTAGTATTACTATTCCTATGATTGGTATGTACAAGGAATGAAGAAATGAATGGATGACAATTTTTTACTTGATTTAAATATCTTGATTGGTAATTATAAATGAATGATAGTAATTGAGAAAAATAATTTTAAAGTATCAAATTCTCTTAAATAAAATTTTATTAAATATGTTATTCGTAAATTGATATAAGATTATTTTAATGTGTGCTAAATAATATATATATATATATATATATATTTATATCTATGATATCAAAAATATTTTATATAATATTTTTTTAGGGATAATTACAAAACAAATTTCGAGATTTGGGCTAATTACAAAAAAATCCAGAGATGTTTCAAAATTACAAAAAAAAAAAAAACCCATCGGGTTTGATTATATGTTAAATTTAAGGGGTAACTATAGAATTTTTATAAATATCGGCAGTTTTGATATTTTGTTTGCTTATGAATGGGAAAAATGTAAGACATAATCAAACCTCAAGGGTTTTTTTTTGTAATTTTAAACAATTTCTGGTTTTTATGTAATTATCTCAAATCTCGGGTATTTTTGCAATTATCTGTATTTTTATAAGAAAATATAGAAAATTTCTATATCAAAATTTTGATTTAACTATTGAATATTGATAGAAATTGACTATGATTTATTAAAATATTAAATATAACTCATATGTAAATTATAAATATTTTTTTATTTATAACACTACTTTTCTAAAATATCGATTATATCCAACATTTTTAGTCATTTATAGAAATATAATTTTATTAAAAAAAAAATTTGAGTCATTCTTGATGACTGTGAATAGTTAAACCCATGGGGGAGAGGAGAAATAACCATTCCCTTACTTTTGGGAATAGGGATTCCCATGGGAATGCGTATTCCCATTACTAAAGCATACCAAACATGTGAATGAGAATGAAACAAGGAATGCTCATTCCATTCCTACCCCATTCCACATACCAATCATGCCGTTAAATCCAAAGAATCTCTCTTGGCTAAAGCTGAGAGGTCTTTCCTCTCTCAGAAAGCTAAATGTGATTTCTTAAATAATAGTGACACAAATACCAAATTTTTTCATAGTATTGTTAAAAGGAATTCTCTTAGAAAACAAATGAATTTTGTTTTATTGGAAGATGGCTCCCAAACAACCTCCTTTGAAGACTTTCAGATGCATTTGTGAATTATTGAGGAAATTGCACTTTTGGTCCCATAAGAAAAGGAGTCAAGCACTTTTAGTCCCACAATTTGTATTTTTGTTCCCAAATGAATTTTTTAAGCATATTTATTCTCATATGATTCAAAAGTTGCAATTTTAGTCCCAACACTAACGGAAACTTAACTGACCGTTAACTATATTCTTACGGGACAAAAAGTGCATTTTGTCCAAAAATTAATAAAAAAAGAGAAGAAAATTCAAAGATTATCAAACAATTTAAAAATCGTTTCAAAAATATTTAAAATGATTTTCAATTTATTAAAATGATATAAAAAGGTCCAAAAAAATTTAAAAATCTAAAAATTAAAATATAAAAAATATTATGATTCGTTTAAAAAAATTAAAGTTATTTTCAAATCCCGAAAATTACAAAAACAAGAAATGCGAATTGTTTTAAATAAAAACTATACACTGTGTTTTATTTTTTTGAAATAACTATACATTGTTTTAAACATCTGAAATTTATTTAAAATATTTTAAAATTCCAAACTAAAAAAACTCAATATTATTTTCAAAAAGTTATTTTAAAAATAAATGATGTTTTAAAAATCTAAAATTTTGTTTAAAGAATTAAAAGTTGTCTTAAAAATCAGACAACTATTTCAAATAATAAAAATGAGTTCAATATAAAATTAAAAATCTGGAAAGTTTTCTAAAAATCTGAAAAATGGATTAAAAACTGAAAACTAGATGATTTTGAAAAAATTAACCAAGAAATCTGATTGTGTCAAAAAAATCCCAAAAGGGTAAAAACATTGATTTTTACAAAACTAAAATTATTTTAAAAAATATAAAAATTAACGAAAATTTTGAATTTGTTATAAGAAAATCCAAAATTTATTTAAAAGTCTTAAAATTATGCCAAAATCAGGATACTAAAATTTGATAATTTGTAGAAAAGTTCCATAATTTTTTAAACATTTTTCGAAGTTTTAAAAAGTGTTTTGATTTTTATAATTTGGAATTTAAATATTTTAAAAAAAAATAAAAGAAATGTCAATTTTAAAAAAAAATGATTTATAACTTTTTGAAAAATTTCCATATTTTATTTTTATAATTATTAGATTTTAAAATAATTTCCATTTTTTACTATTTTTTGTTTTTTAAACAAATTATCATATTTTTAGATTTTAATTTTTAGATTTTAAATTATTTTTATGGATTTTTAACTTTTTAAATAAATTGCAAATAATTTTAAATTTTATTGAGACATATTTTAAAATTGTTAGACATTTTTCAGATTTTTTAAATAATTTTTTTATGTTTTTATTAGTTTTCAGATTTTGGTCCCGTAAGAATAAAGTTAACGGCCAGTTAAGTTTTCCGTTAGTTTTGGGACTAAAATTGCAACCTTTGAATCATATGGGACTAACTGTGCTTAAAAAAATTATTTGGGACCAAAAATGGAAATTATGGGACTAAAAGTGCTTGACCTCTTTTCTTATGGGACTAAAAGTGCAATTTTCTCGTGAATTATTTTAAAAACTTGTTTGGTACCAGTGCTCAAACTTGTGCTGTGGTCTGAAGATATAAATGTTCTTATGAGTCCTATATCTCTCACTAATATTAAAGTTGCCCTTTTCAATATTGAAGATGAGAGGTCCCCTGGACCTGATGGATTCTCATCTGGTTTTTTTAAAAAATCTTGGGATTTTATGGGCAGTGATGTGATTGAGGCTGTGTCTGAGTTCTTTGCTTCTTCAAAATTACTTAGACAATACACCTCCACTGCCCTCATTCCCAAAATTGTAATTTCCCAGAAACAACTGCTCACATGTTCTTTTCTTGTACTATTTTCAGGATTATTTGGGAAAGGGTTAAAAAATGGCTTAGATTCAATCATTCAATGAGCACCATTGTTATGGCTCTTAAATGGACCAAAAAGGAACGTGCATCCCCTGCTCTAAAAAAAAAAGCCAGGCTATTGTTGTTTGATGCACCATATATCAAATTTGGAAGGCCCGTAACTGCCAAGTTTTTGAGGGCACTTTTTTCTCTGAAGATGCTATTTTTATAAAGATCCAAAAAGATGTCTACAAAATTGTATACTTCTATTACCCTGTTGAGCTGGTCAATTTTTAAGACCAGATGCCTTGGTTTTTATTATGCTTTTTAGTTATGTCTCTCATGTGGGACATCCTCTTCTCTTCTTTGGTCTGTAATATGTAATAAACGATGCTTAGTGGAATCCCCTAACTACCCCGTTTCATGACTCCCTTTCTTATACTTTAGATGGTGGGTGCTTGCTTTTCTCTGTTTGTTCTTTGCACGGTTACTCCTATTACTTTGCTTATCCAGGTCTGCCTTAATTGATGGATGGCCCAGTGTGGAATTTTAAATTTTGCCCAAATGATGAAATGTTTTCAAAAATTTATCGGTTGGGTTGTTCCTTTTTATTTCTTTTTATGGGGTTTTCTGGATCTCTTTCTGGGATTCTGGAACAAATACAATTTTCCCATTTAAGAAATTTAATCCCCTTATGAAACAGGGTTAACCCTCCATTGGATGGCTTATTTGGTACTGGATGGTTGTGTGGCCTCTTTTGGCTGCCCCTTCGATTAACCTTATTTTGTAAAATCATTGTGGTAGATTTGAGGCCCCCCTGACCTTAACAGGCCTGGTATCCTCATTCCCCTACAATTGATCCTTATTTAAAAACCTTCAGAAGAAGCCTGGGGTAACTCAACTCTCTTATGGGTTCTTATAGCCTTTCTCAAATCTCACTGGGCCATCCACAAATGAACAAGTGGTGATCTTTTATTTATGGAGTATATCCATCTTCAAAGTGTAAATTTTTATGTACATCTCTCGCCACTTTTTTTCTAAGTTTCAACTGGGAGCTCTAGGTCGGGACCACCTACTCCTATTGCACTCTTGATTAATTGGTTGGTAAACCTCTATTGAGGCTTGACAGTTCAATTGGATACCATTAATTTAACATTCTAGTTCGGCTTTTTTTTTTTTTTATAGTACCCTCGTATTTATGGGCATGTCCATTTAAACACTAATTTTTCAAACTGGGGTATGCCCCTTCTAATATGTATAAACATTCTTTTTAATAAAATTTTCACATTTTCATAAAACAAAGAAAAAGAGCCAATTTTGAATCAGTCCGGGCCTAATCGGGGTCCATTTGGTGAGGCCTAATTGTAGGATGCTAGATAATGGATGCATGGTTTAAGAGGTTTACGGTGTCATTTTCTTATGTTCACGCACCTTACATTTTTTACTTTATTGAAAATGAGAACATGTCTCTTTTTATTTTGAAAAAATCTCTTTTTTTATTTGTTTTTTGTCCACGAATTGCTTATTTTTTTAAGCAAAATCATTTTCGTGGGGTCTAATTTGACATTGGGTCTTAGTTCCTGGTGCTTGACCACTTTGCGTAATTGCGTCCGATATGTCATGACTCATGTTGGATATACTATTTAACTTTTAGGGGAAATTACATAAAATACCATCTTTTTAGTAAACATACAATAAAATATATTTTTATCATTTTTGTATCTATTTTTTTCCTTTTGTACCTGCTTTTTTCTTTTTTTACGCTTCTGCATTTTTTTGATTATTTTATTTTTTTTCATTTTTTTTGTTCATGTATTTCTTTATATGTTATATACGTTGTTTCGATGTTGTTTAAATTTGTTTCTTTGTATATTGTTTCTTTGTTGTTTCAATGTTTCAAAATAACTTTCACCTATTTTTTATGTCTTTTTTTGTTCATGTATTAATTTGTATATTCTTCCTATTGTTTTGGTGTTGTTCTATAATATTTTTAATGTTATTCTAATAATTTTTTTATTGTTTCCATGTAGTGTTCAATGTGTAGATACAATTTTTTTATACCTATTTTAAGCTCTTTTTATTCATGTGGTGTTTTTAATATTTTTTACGTTGTTTCTAGGTTGTTTTCATACCGTTTTTAATGTTGTTCTAATGTTTCTTTGTTGTTTCCATTTAGTTTTCGATGTTTAAATACAATTTTTACTTATTTTTAACTCTCTTTGCTCATATTGTGTTTTCTATTATTTCTGGTTTGTTTTATATTGCTTCCTCAGTTGTTTCCATGTTTTTTATGTTTTCATGCATTTGATCAAAAATTGTATTTTTTTTATTCATGTTGTTTCCATAATATTTTTAGTTTGTTTTGTTTTAATATGTGTTGTTTTATGTGTATATTTCTTGATTTTTTTATAAGACTTCAAGTATAAAATTGATTATTTAACGAGGGCCAAATTTATTTTTTCATTGAAATTTTATTAAAAGAAACATGTTTGAAACATGTTAGAAAAAATCTTGAAACAAAGCGTAAAAAATCTGGAAATTTTGGCGGGAGCGTAAATTTGTGTAAAAAAAAGAACGGGAGTGTAAATTTGGGTAAAATAGTACCGGAAAACGTAAAAGACTGACATTGTCTCCAAAAACTGGGGCATTTATGTCAATTGCCCAAACTTTTAACACCTTTGTTAAATCTTTTGGGTGGCGCTATTCACCCCAAATTGATAAATACACTCAACTCTATATAATTTTAAAAATGTCATTAGTTTAAAAAACTATGATATCCTTACTCACATAAAAAAATGGGATAATTACAAAAAGTACCCCTGAGGTTTGACCTAATTACAAAAAAAACCGAGCTAACTTTAAAACTTACAAAAAGTACCCCTGAGGTTTGATTTAGTGTTAAAATTAAGGGGTAATCTGCAATGATTTTACAAATATGAAGGGGATTTTGAAATATATTTCAAACCTCGGGGTACTTTTTGTAAGTTTTAAAGTTAGTGGGTTTTTTGTAATTAGGTCAAACCTCGGGGTACTTTTTGTAATTATCCCTAAAAAATTCTAAATACACCTCATTTTCTTCACACCCACCCATATTCTTGCAAAAAGCTGAAACTATTTTCTGTAAACCCTAGAGTTTCCAACACATACATTGTTGAAAATACGGACAACATAAAATTAAATTTGTCGAATAATATAAGTATCCACTTAATTACAACTCAAACAATGTTATTTTTCCTTGTTTACACATTTTTTACAGTTTAAAATTTGCTATTGAATAACAAAAGTTCGATATTTGGCATGCCCACAATGCAACCTTGATTACAACTTTGCTCGTGCCATCGTTAGTTACAACTCGATCTTGTCTTATGGCGCGACAAAGTAACTCGATCGTGCTTAATATACCATCGTGCCACCAAGGGTCATCCATCGTCTTCTTCCCTAAACTCAAACAAAACCAGAAACAAAAAGCCCTGTAACTCCATAATTCAAAATAAATATAATTATCCAACAACTACCCAAACTATTCTAACTACAAATGCGAAATTAAAGTGAAATATTACATTCGAAATTAAAGTAAAATATTATATCTTCTTCCGTTGCCGGAACTTCTTGTGCTGTCGCCCCGACGGATATGTCGATGCTACCCACTTGGGCAGTTACCCAAGTGAGTTCTATACCGTTGAATTAACATACTGCCACCCCTTGGGGGTGTATAATTTTGGGGTGTATTTAGAGGAAAATAATGCAAGGGTAAAATGAGAAATTATGAGAGGTATATTTAGTAACTTATGTTATATTTTAAAAAGTGAGAGGGGTGTATTTAGAAGGTTGTGTATTCATTGGGTGTAAATAGTGACGCCCAATCTTTTTTGGAACGGAAATGGCCCCCTAAACCAAAAACAGCAAAATCTCATTTTAGGCCCCAATTTATGCCATTTCTTATTTCCTTACCAGCCTTATTTCCCCTAAAAAAATCCCCCCTCTCCTCGAGCTCATGCGACGCTGTCATCATTCCGACATCACATCTACGAATTTGCCCCTTCAAATCCTCTGTAACTCCTCTCTCTCTCTCAATTTCTCTTCCTACGTATATATGTATATACAGCTCTGTGGCATGTATTTCTTCAATATATTTATGTTTAATACACTTGCCCGAACCATACAATCGCATCATAACCATTTTGATGTCAATAACTGTTCTTTTGTATTTTCGTTTCTTGAACTTTTTCTCCCCTAAATTGCTGGTTATATGTTGCGTAAAACTGGGGATTTGTTATTTATTGATGATTCAAGAGTTTTTAGTTTAAGGCGTAACCTAATTGTTTCCCTAATTTCCCCTTTTTATCAGGGTTTTTTGGATGCTGAGCTCTGGAGATATAGCAAATACGTATAAATATAAATAATAATGTACATATAGTTTGAAGCTTTGTTTGTGAGGGAGGGAGTGAGAGATACAATGCGATTGTTTCCAGTTTCATCCAGCTCAGATAGTTCACCTTCGGAGCAGAGCAACTTGGAGAACAGTCGGGCAATGCTATACCTGAATATATATGATCTCACTCCTATAAATAACTATCTGTATTGGTTTGGATGCGGAATTTTTCATTCCGGCATTGAAGGTATAATCGACTATGCCTTTTTAATTCAATGATCGAGTACTTTGTCATGCACCTTTTGCTTGTATTAGGTTGAGTTTGGCATATGTTTGCTTTTTAACTGTACAAGGCTATGTAAATTGGGCTGTTGGTCTAATCTGTTTGAGGATCGTCTGGTGGGTGTCAGCAACATTGCTGTCTTACTTTAGCCAATTTGGAGTTCTCCTTTTTGTCCCTGTTGTCTGGTAGTTGCTATAATTAGTAGTGGCACAAAATTTTCATGGATATAGGATACTGCCAATAAAGAAGGACTATTCACCAGCGGAAGTGTTTGTATATTTTGATTTCCTATAAGTTTTGTTAACAATGATTGCTAGAAATTTTTGTGAGTTTCTTCTGTATAACTTGAATATATGATAGACTGATTGGTGACAGTTACATGAGTGTAGCACGAGACTAGGTGATACCACAACTGTTCTCAGGACTAGGAGTGGCTAAATTATATCTCCGGTTGACTAAAGTCATATGATTGGAGATTCAGATGCTCTAGTTCTGTGACTTGGCAGTTAATTGTTAGAAAGGTTTCGAATTGGACGTTAAGAGAGGTTAACAAGTAGATAAATAAGAAAACATCAAACATTATATGCCATTTGAACAATAATATATTTGAAGAGGGCCTGATTGATCTCCTTGTCTGTCACTATGACAACCAATTATATGACAACCAGGTTAGGTGTTTTTGAATTTTCATCCCCAAATTCCTTTCCTCTGATAAGCCCCAACATTTTACAGCTTGGATAACTGCTTTTACATTGGAGACATAAAATCCCGAATTTTACAGCTTGGGTAACTTCTTCTGCATTGGAAACTGCCGTTAATATTAATTTTCCAGATTTGGTGGTAAATTGCAACTGTAAGTAGATGATAAATATTAGCCATCTTGCCATAGAAGTTAGATTCTAGGCTTTTAAGATTAAAATTTCCCCTAATCCCCTCAACAAGATCCAAGCATCGTCAAAGATGATGTCCGTCGCATAAAAGTTTGGTATGCTTCAAATTCTTTGCATTCTCCCCTTTATTTGAAGGTACAAAAATCACTAATGCCTGATTTGTTTGTGTCCATATCATATACATTGTAATTGTTGTTTGAGTTCCTCATTTATTTCGACCGATGTAGTGAATTTGGTTTTGAACCTATACCTCATTATTTACATGAATTAATTAGTAGTTTCACATATTCTACAAAAATTTATTTTTATCATATTTTACTTTATATTTCATCGTTTTGGATTTAGCGCTGATACAACTGTTTCTCATGCCTAATGGAAGAAAACTTCTTTTTCCATCATTTTCCTCAAATAGACGTAAGCTTTAATGTAAACAATTTTTTGCACATACTCTTGATGTATCTTTCATATGTTATGTAATATTTTTTTGTGATACACTTCTTTTTGTTCTTCTATGCACAAGCATTAAATGTGCTTGAGTTGGTACTTGATAGTATATTATTTTACTAGCTACCACCAGTGAAGTGTAATACTTTGTGATACTCCAAAACTTCTCATGGTTAGGAATGGCTTAGTTTAGATTAGTGTGACTAGAGTTTTATGACTGGAGATTAAAATGCATCTGGTGATGAAACTTGGCAGCTATTGTTTCAAAGTTTTTTCAACCCTTAGTTCCAGTTGACGTCAATGAACATTAATGTTGGAAATTTGGTGGGGTTTCAAACCGATAACCTGATTAATATCCTATTTGAGTTGGACTTTAATCTACAATTTGGTTAGGACTAGATTCATAATCAGATTGAGATTATTCCTTGTCTAAGAGATATATATTTATATATACCAAACTCTTGTCCTAATTGACAAGGCAATTCATGTGTTATCTCAAAAAGATAGACCCTCAGGGGCCTAATGATAGCAGTGATACTATGTCACTGCCTAATATTACAAAAATGGCAGTACCCTGAATGATCTTATGACACTGCTTATATTACAAAAATGCTACCGCCTGATATTTCAAAAATGCCATAGGGTTTGGGCGAACTTTGACCCGTTAGACTGTCTAACTGGAGTTTTTGCCAGCTAGGATTATAAATGGAAAAGTTGTTCAACATAAATTTGAAAAGTGTGTACACATTCTCTCAGCCAATTTTTTCAGTACTTGTGCCATACCTGTGCCCATGATTTACAATTCACAATGTGCCTTAGAAACTCTCCGATTGTACTCATCACCTAATTGACTTCACAACTCTCACACTAGGATCTGTTTCTTGATATGATCCCAATCCTACAATTTTCTTTTACTTTTCAATATCTGTATATGTGGAGCTCATTAGGATAGTTTGTTCTATGGCCATCCATTTCCCTTAATCTTTTTACTAGTATTCTAGAATATCTGAATTTTCTCTGATAAAAAGTTTCCAAAATGTTTTAAAGAAACTATTCACTGTGCATTTTTACAGATTTTTAAAATATTTATCTGCCTGATTTTTCCTTCTACTTCCCAGGAATCTGTAATTTGTTCTACCAATGATGTTGCTTCCTGTAATCTTTTTGTCCTTTTTTAATAAGATTCAATCTCCTATAAAATCTATTCAGGAATATAGATATCATCAGCCTGGCAAGTGCAATTCTGCGAAGAGAAACTTATGACTTATCTACAAACATGTCTTCTAAATCTGCATCATCATAGGAAATGCTATCATGACTCTGCTTTATATGTTCACCTGAGTATGACTAGGACGATGTGGTCCTAAGGCTTGTGAGTTTTTTGCCTGGTTCAAATTGGGTAGTTAGGGAAAAATTGTCGAAATGGATTTCAGTCATATGCTTATTATTTATTATATCACAGGACAAGGTATAGCACTAACATGAAATTCATATGTGAGTCCACTTGATTTCTTCAAGGGTTTCGTTTTATATTTAAAGCTTCAGAAACTTGAGGCTGTTATTTCTATATTCTTTGTGAATCCCTATGGCGCATTGGTCTTAGGCCAATTATATTGTATCCTTTAGAAACTCACATTACTCAATTATTTATTTTCACCCTAGTGTTACTACAAAGTGTGAGGAGGTATTATGTGTGATGAATGAAAGATGATCAGTATGTCTATGTTAGTTTGGGTTTTCTGGTATATTACCAGGGAATTCCATGTTTACTAGTTCTTTAGATTGGGCAACCTTCTCTTTATGTTGACTTGGTAATTTACTGCTTGTTTATGAAATGAAAGTAGCATATATCCGTTGCAACTGTTCTTTATGTGTCTAGAGTGACGTATATGGGCTATGCAACTTGTGCATAAATACATATTTATAATATTGTATCTAAACTCCTAAATGCTGGAAATTGCATGTCTGACATCACAATAGTAGTGCATTTAATTAACAATGTAGTCGTATATTGTCTCCATCTAGTCACACCAATTATCTGGGAGCCATCTCTGCTGACTTTAGCAACAGAATGGAATTAGGTCTAAAAGTAAGGTGTTTAGTAGCTAGCGACGAAGCCACACCCCTGAAATTTTGAAAAATCCAGGGCTGTTTTGGTAATTACCCCTTACAACCTTAAAAAAATGAATTAGAGAAAATAGGAAAAAGGACTGTGCTTAAGTAAGTTACAATAAAGAAACAGAGCCTCCAATTTCTTCATTCTTCTTTTCCCTTTTCCACTTGTGAATCTTGAATTTTTTTTTTTTTGAGTCTTGATCAGTTTTTACCCTTTCTCAATATTTTGTACAATTTCTTTTACTCCACCATAAACTTGAGCTTGAATGTTGGCAATGAATCTATTATGCAAAGATTTCAAAATATGAAGAATAGAAGAGAAATGTTGTGATATATTGATGTAATTGTATTCTATTATTTATTTTTGAATATTAAGATGTAACTGAATCAATATATTAACGTTATTAAAATTGGTACTTATTAGTAGTTTCTTTTTCAGAGTTGATGTATTGTATTTCATTTTTATATTAGTGTTAGATGGGTCCCCTACACGAAATTTCTGGCTTCCTCACTGTTAGTAGCTGTAGTAGGTTCACAATATCTGGCTATTGGATACAATCCATTATAAAGCAAACCACTTCATACAAAATGGAGTTATTTTCACCTTTCTACATGGTATATAGCCTTCCTATATGCACTTTCTTGAACTGCTAGTTTTGTCATTTTTGTGTGAAGACTTATTCTATCCTGTGAAATTGGTTTAACTTTATTAATCTGTTTTCTAAATTTTATGACATAGCACATGGTCTGGAATATGGCTTTGGAGCTCATGAGTACCCAACCAGTGGAGTGTTTGAAGTTGAACCTAGAAGTTGCCCTGGTTTTATGTTTAGGCGTTCAATCATGTTGGGAAGCACTGACATGTCTCGTTCAGAATTTCGGTCATTCATGGAGCATCTTTCCAACAAATATCACGGGGACACATACAACTTGATTTCTAAAAATTGCAATCATTTCACTGATGAAGTTTGTCTGTGTCTTACTGGAAAACCTATACCTGGGTGGGTGAATCGATTGGCTCGATTAGGTGAGGAGTGGCGTCTTTTCTACCATTTCTTGCATCAATACATGGAGCTAAGTTGTTTGATATGATTATGCATGTCTTTGTTATTTTATCGGTTTTAACTTCTGGTATTCTTTTTTTGTACTTATATGATTAAACACATAATGATTACTATTTACTTCTGAGACTGGTGCAAATCACAATCATTTAGCTGTTACGCCTTTAAAGCTTTCTATTGCCAATGGTATGAATAACACCCCCTAAGCCTGCAAATAGTTTGTACAAATTTTTAGTGCTGGTGGTCTCCATTATCTCCGATCTCTCCTCTGTCTTACATTATTTATCTGTAATTTCAGGTTCTTTCTGTAATTGTCTGCTACCTGAAAATATCCAGCCTACTTCAGTCACACATCTTCCTGATGTTGAAATGTATTCAGGCAAGTTCTTTTAAATACGGAACATATGGTATATATGTGCTTTCTCATCCAATTCATCATTTTCTGTTAATACGAGATTAAAAATCTTCCATGCTAATTTTGGGATTGGGAAATGAATTATAGAAACCAAAGTTGTTTGGGGTGAAATAGACAATCCTCGCATCCTTATTAGGTTGTATATCATGAGTTACCAAATAATCTTGCAATTATCTATTAGTTTTCTTGAAGGATTTGGGTTATACAAGCATGAAACTTCTGAGAGGTGTTTTGTGTTTGTTCTTTACCTTGTTTATTTTGGTACCTTCTAAATTCTTCTCGAATAATTATGTAACATTAAAGGTGTTGTCTTTGATTAATGTAAAAAATGTTAATTGAATAAATCTTTAGCTTATTAGATCATTTTCTGTTGATTTTAGGGACCCTCTTTGTATATCGGTCCAATTGTGTAATCATATCCGAGATCTGGAGAATATATCCAGCTCTTGTCCCACATCCTGTTTGTTGTTTTGGTCAAAGTGGAATGTCTCTGTTACTTTTTGAGTCTTTTAACACTAAAAAAATTCTTGATTTTTATCGAACAAAGAGTTTTTTTTTTTTAGTTTTTTGTGATTTAGTAACACTGTACTTCGGTAACCCTAAAAATGTTTCAAATGTGGTTTCAATCTTATGTCAAACAATGTGTGTATGTAAACAGACTATTCATTGTTGTAGCCTCTTTTCTAGAAGATATATTAATGATTTGGTTAAATAAATTTTTATCTGTTTTGCAGTCTCGTAATGTAGCCTATTTTCTTGAAAATGTATTAATGATTTGGTTAAATAAAATTTTATCTGTTTTGCAGTCGTTTCTCTGTATGTTCAGAGGGACTTATTATTCAACATTTCCAACTTATCTGTTGTACTTGTCGTAACATCTTTTATTTTCCAAAACAGAAGATGGAACCGATTTTGGTGCATCATCCGTAACAGGAGAGAGCGAAGAGGAAGATATAGATCATCATTTGCTTACCGCACCGAACAGTGATATGGCATTTTTGAAAGACAAACCAGTGAGGCTAGCAAAAGATATTCTTTGAATTTCATTTCTATTGCCCCACAATTTCTTAATTGTCTTGGATGTCTTGTTTGTACAAGTAGTTTGTAAATCTACATTGTATTTTGTTATTCACAGCAATATCAACCAATTTGTTTGCGTGTTTTTATTCTTGGCCTGGTAGTCAGATAAGTAGCTATCATTCATCAAATGTCTGTTTTTATCGATCTTTGTTTTGGATGTGTCATCGTACTAGCTGTTCTGTATGATTTCGATATGGACTACGTTTGGGTGGCATCTTCGTTTCTCTCTACTATTTCGTTTTTTTTCCAGAGCGCTTTGTGGTTCCATACGGCATCTTATCTCATAAACTAAACACTCAATCAGTAATCACACTGTCTGGTCAAAGTTTGCCTTTTTCGAAATTATTTTTTGATCAACAGATGAGAAATCCTTTATTAAGGTTATTGGTCCTGCTTTATATCCTTATTTTATTATTCATCAAGGCTGTCCTGATCTGGAGGACACTGTTTACAATCTAACAATTCACTTAGATTTGAAAAATATGATGAAACGATTGCTTAAAAAAAGAACTCACATTTTGATTGTTGATCTAATATTGTGAGGGATGTAATCTTCTAATTTTATTGGTCCTGCTTTATATCCTAAATAGATGAACAATGTGGTGGCAAAAATTGTTGAAGTGACTTCAAGATGATGACTTTCTAAATGGTTGGCGTTGTGCAGGGGTCAATTTATGACACGAGCATGAAAAAATGATATGAACTTAACATGTTATAAGCAGTTCAGATTGAGGCTTGACGAGTTAGTATCAAAATCGGGGCCGGACCCGAATAACAAGAACAATTAACAAATCAAGTTTTGGTTGACTTGAGATGACACGATTAACACGCTTGATATTTGGTCGCTTCAATAAAATTGGAATACGATGTTATTATAGCCTAAGTGTTTTACAATTCAATCCCTGAGGAATACGGCATTATTCTATAAACTACAATGTACACTTGCAGTTGTATGATCCAAAATATGTTTGGCGAACAATATGGTATTGCAAAAATTTTACAAGATGACCCGAAGCTCCAAACTCGGGTTGTCACGAGGAAACACTAGAGATGGCAAAATGCCCCGAACCCGATCGAGGAATTTGCCCTCATTCCGAACCCGATGAGGAATCCCCGCCCCAATTATGTCAACGGGGCGGGGATGGGTTTAGGGTCACCGATCCCGCACGCCCGCCTTGCCGCTTTATTTATATATAATTATATATTAAGTATATTTTATATTTTATATATATTACGTATGAAAATATTATTTTTTAAAGATACTATCATCCCATATTCAATTTTTCAATATACATGATGTTAACAAATATAACATGTAAATTTAATAAAATATGTATGTATTTTTGTTAAGATATATAAATTGAGAGTTGAAAATATTATTTAAATTATAAAAAATACAAAATGGGGGCACTCGCTCGGCCGCTCCCGCCCCGATCATACCCTGGTCCTTAGCGAGGCGGGTACGGGAATGACAAAACCCGCTCCAACCCGCCCTGTTGCCGCTCCTAGGACCTAATGTTCAAGTCCTCAATATTTTTAATGTTAAATCAAATGGACTAGTACGTAGAGTAAATTACGTAAAAAATTGCATACATTATATTAAATAAGACGGGATGGACTATTTATAACCGGGATTGGGGCCTCATAAGCCTTGATTAATGAGTTGGCCTTGGCCAAACATTTGACAGTAATGCAAATTTAGGCCCAAATTAATAACTAGTCCATAAATAAGTAATTAAATAATTAAGAATAATTAATTGGGAAAAGGACATCAATACCCCATTTTCCATACCCAATCCCTGCACAATACCCATTTTCCGCTGATTTTGGACAATAATACCATTTTCCGCTGAATTTTGACAAAAATACCCATTTTCCGCTGATTTTTGACAAAAGTACCCATTTTCCGCTGATTTTTTGCGTTGATTTCTTTGTTGTTTCAAACATGTTTGTTGTTTCTTTGTTGTTTCATACCTGTTTCATTTATGTTTCTTATATGTTTCATTTAACCAACTTTTCATTGAATTTCACAGTTGCATGGAGAAAATCTCAGGTGGTATGCCACAATGGACAATGAGAAGAAAATAGAGAGTATACCAACTTTGTTCTAGGGAGTTGGTGAATATTTCCGTTTACTTTAGCTTTGGGATAAAGATTTATGCTATGTGCAAACTTTTTGAGTCTCTAATCAAATAAGTAAAGCATCTTCCCAGGAGATGGATGTACAATACAAATTGATTTAATTTTTCAGATACACTAGTTTGTTATCATTTGTAACCCTGCTTATACTTTGCTCAATTGTACTTATGATCACTACATCTTGCTACTTTCTTTAATTTCATCAACATGCCGAATTTATTCACGTGAAAACTGAAAAAACCCATGTAAATCAGGTTTTGCTTTCATCAATTACTCATCCTTGGGTTGACAGTTACTCCCTCAGATTCTAGGATATAAGATATATTTTTGTTAATTAAAAATATGTTTCTAATAGTGTTTCTTTTTAATAATATTTTTCAAAAGTTACAAAATAAGTTAATTAATGGAATTAATGGTTCTAGGTCTGAGTCTAAGATTGGATTGAATTTAAATATGAGTTCTTAAAAGTTTCAACATTTCCGAGTCTCGAATGCATACAAGCTCACTCCAAAACACACGACTCATTAGACTGTGCTAATTTACTACAAACTTTTATCACATGATCCCCTGTTTCACAATTATTTCTTACATGTTTTATTTATGTTTCTTACATGTTTCAATTGATTACACCATCATTAAAGATTTACGTAACAACAATTCTCTAAAATCATTAGGAAGTGGAGGTAGAATCTCAATGTCGTTGTCATCGTCATCACCATTTTGCAGCTTCAGCTTAGCATGATTGTGAAGCAGATGACTGAGCCTTGCTTGTTCATTCTCTATCTCGAACGCTTCGACGTACATAGCCTTCCCAACAATAAAGAGTTTGGCATAACAAGCAACAAAAAATCCCACATTCACTATAAAAGAAATAAAAAAAAAGATACACAGTCAGATAGATAACACAACAAATCAAAAACAATAAAAAAGAACAAAATAAATGGAAAATACATAAAAGAACAAAAGAAACATAAAAGAAACAACTTCGAACCAACATCGAAACAAACAAAAAACTTCAAATCACAAAATAATAAAAGAACACAGAAAAATCATGCATCAGCAACACAAAATCAACAAATCATTCAAATTTGCATTCAACACAAACCCGCACCCCGCCGCGCATGGGGCGGGTCCACCCCTCCCTGTTAAAACAAAAACCAAATGCTTTCCTCTTTGCATCCATCACAGTTCTGGAAAACATATGACAACTCACATAGCATAACAAGATCACATATCATATTATCTCCATTATAGCTATCATGATATGAATTCAGTTCAAAATACAGAAGCAGGACAAACCAAAAAGGAAATAATTTAATTTACAATTAATTGCAAAAGGCTGACGCTCTTTAAAATTTTAATCCCCTAATATACAGTAAAAATCGATGAAGAAAATATCGAAACAAAAACGCGTCAACTCCCTCATAAGAACGAACGTGCTCTCGATCTCTATAAAGGTCTCTTTCTCTAACTACAAAAAAAAACCCAAATTTGAAATTAAAAAAAAAATAAAGAGAGAGAAAATGGACTTAGTCGGCGGGGCGACGGAAGATGGCGGGCGTGAGAAAAGGAAGAGGTGCGGCGGTAGTGCAAGAGGTGGGAGGTGGAAAAAAGTCTTAATAAGAAGTCTTAACGGGAACTGGAAAAAACTTAATAAAAGTTCTTAATCCAAACATGTGATGAAACCAAAGGTAGAGTGATTTTTGTCATGGGATGGAGTGGGTGAGGTATTTTTGTGATGGGTGGGTATTTTTGTCTTTTTTCTAAAAATCGGATATTTGGTGTAATTTCCTCTAATTGGAATCTATATTATGTCTTGACCGGGCCGGGATAGCCTGTAGTCCATCTTGCTTGGCCGGAATTGTAAACAATTTTATCAAATTATTATATTTGATAAAACTATTGATTATTTGTAACAAAACATAAATTATTATATTTAGTTAAATAATTTAATAAAAAATATCAATTAAAAATAAATTTTGGGTTTGCATTTAAAAATGTTTTTTTCTTCCTTGAACGCAAGAACTTAATGCGTTTCAATTTTTTTTTCATTTTTTTAAAAAAAACTGGCACAACCTCAATTTGTGGATTAATGAATTAGAAACGTACTCTATATTTCAATTCAATTAGTATTATGGCTGTGAATATAAATATTTGGATTAAAATTAACTTCCACAACCCATATAGCTCATATAAATAGAAGAATAAAATAGATATTTAATATATACATGTCATTTTGGGTCGATTGTAAGTTAGAAGGAACAAGACTCATAAACCGTCCAGGTCAATAACATGAAAGCCCAAGACCTGTCCGTACCCGCTTGTAATCAAACTTGAAGTCTTGGATCAATTTCCATTCCTAGTTTAAGCTAAGTGCTGAGACGCTTTATCTAAGTAGACAATCAAGCAGAAAAATGCGTTCCTACATAAGCATATGAAATGACATTCCAGATAATTAAATAGTAAGTTTTTGATAAATCAATAACAAGTTATAATCCAAGAGATTATGGTTTCTGTTACAGACAAGGATGGATAACATAGTATCTACCTGGGGGATGTTGGCTCCATTTATTCATCATGAACTGAATAAACAATGACTAGAAAAAAACATCCAAAGGAGAGTGAGAGTGGCGAATGAAATCATCTACAGAAGAGTATGTCCATGCCGGTAGTTCCATCCGTGAAGCTTAACACGAGGGGTAATAACGTGGGGTACCTCAAACTTGAGGCTTATTGTCGTTACTTCCCCTGGTACCAATGAGAAATAGTTGTCAGAGTAGTGAACAGGAAGAACGCGAGTGTCTTCACCTTCTCTGTAATCTCCCTTCGAAGCATGCACAGATAAATGAAGAAAGAAAGCAACTCCGACCTTAGACCCATTGATTTCAGTAACTCTCTTACCACCGGTTTTCAATGGCATATCAAAATCTCTTTCGCAATGTTTTCTGAAGAAGAGTGCATTTCTTGAGTCGGGCTTCTTTGAAGTATTTGCTATGTGCATGCGCACCTCATAGGTGGACCCTCTTATGAAAGTCAGAGAAGTGATTTTGAGGGGAATTATATTTTTTTTGTATGGTTCAAGGAGCTTGTAATCACCTCCTGGCAGATGTAACCAGTAAAAGTTTCTGGATAACATCTCATGGTCTGACCTTTTATAGAGTTTAAGGAGGAGAAAATATACGGGTTTGGGATTTTCGGATTTTGGATATTTCATCTCGAAAACAGATAGCGTTCGTTTGGGTGGTAAAGTGAGCTTGTCGGAGACTTGGTTGTACGGACAGGCTCCTTCCAGATCCCAAACTGAGGCTTCTATAGCCAGATCAGATAGTTCTTCTGATGTTGTGTTGACTACCTGTATAGTAAAATTCTTTTATTTGGATAAATCAACTTAACAATTAGAAAATGTAAACATATGTACAAGGTACATCCTGGTCTCCCACTAAAAATCAGTCCACTATAGTAGAATACGAAAGACACATCATGATAATTGTCGCGGCTCAGAAAGCACTTCTTATGTAAGTAAATATTTCTTTACAACTGCAATATGCTGAGATTAAAAGCAGTAATGTTTAAACTTCATAAAATCCCCGAAACATTATTGATATGTCTGTTCCATAGAATTGATTTTTTTAACCATGTTCATATTGAGAACAGCAAGGAAAACAATCATTTAATGGGTGGTTTAAGAAATATGTTGCATGTTAAATGTGTTATGCCCGAGGGACAGTAGAATTCAACTTAGCTATTTTTGTATTTTATACTAAATGCATAATGCAGCAGATGGAAGAAAGCTTCAGAATTAAGAGAATAGTGTTGAGACATTCTAGACTTGTCCTAAATATTCGTAAAATTATGGTGCTGCATGTTTACCTCTACATAATATGTTGCCAGATTTAACTGGACATGAATTGGTTCTGCAGCACGACGACAGCCATAGAAACCTGCAGTTTGCTCATGGAGATGATCATACAACTGCCCCCTTAGACCTGTCCATGGGTTTTGGGTTTTCCAAATCAAAACACCTGTATACTTGCTCCACATGCGCGAGGTCCAACCTTCTAAGAGCGCTCTATATTGGGTATAATTGACCAATTGTGCCTGGAATAGACACTTTAAGTTGAAAAAACAAAAAAAGAAAAAAATGGACAGCAGACTTTGAACTCAAAGATCACAAAATAAGGGATAATTACAAAAACACCTTGAGGTTTGGTTTGATTACCAAAAAAACCCAGATATTCCAAAATTACAAAACAACCCGTCAGGTTTGATTCTATCTTAAATTAAGGGGGGTAACTGTAATATTTTTATAAATGTTAGGGGTGGGGGGGGGTTGAAAATGATAAATGAAATCAAACCTGAATGGGGTTTGTGATTTTCAAAAGCCCCTTTTTTTTCTTTTTTTGTAATTAGCCCCAACCTCAGGTTCTTTTTTGTAATTATCCCCACAGCAGTATACCTTAAGACAAAAGTCATCAAGATCCTTTGGTGTTCCATACAGTAGAATCTGATTATGAACCAATTCTGGTTTCGAATGTGGAATGTACTTGTGATAGTTCCATATAGGATTAGGCACTTCCTGTATATAACCATTAGGTAATTCTTTGAACAGAGGAATCTGCCATCCATATGGAGGGATTGTGGATCTGACAGTAGCTGCCACAGGCATTCCTACTGAACCAACCTCAGGGTTGAAACCGTAGTCGTAAAAGTCATCCTTAAAAAAACTCTCAGGATTTTGAATTTGGTAGGGGCCTTTGGTAAAATCCCCCTTCCCATTAGCAAAGCCATCCCACATAGATCCTTGGACATAAATACGTGTGCCGTCCAGATATTCACTTGGGGCCTTGGAATACTTGCAATCGCTGGAACCTTGAAAATAGGGGTGCAGTATAAGGTCCTTTTTCAAAGCCATATTGATATCATCGGGTGGAGCTCGCTCATTACCTCCAACCCATAGGGCAAGACTTGGATGATTTCTTAGCAACTTTATAGTGTCCCTTGCACATAGCAAAAACAGGTCATGGTCCAACGGACAAACTGGATTTGATAGTGGGACACCTTGTGCATCACAGTCTCCAGTTATCCAGAACTCTTGCCAAACCTACAAATTATTTGCTAAGTTCATCATGTATTTCTTCTTAGCCACCTTTGAAATGGGTATAATGACAAACGGTCAGATGCATGGATACACATATTTCACACACACACAGAGGAGGGAAAGGCTAACCAGAAGACCGTAAATGTCACAATAATGATAGAACTCAGGCCTTTCAGCAAGTCCACCACCCCAACAGCGTATCATGTTGAAGTTCATGTCAGCATGAAATTTGATAGCTGTTTCATAGCGTTTCTTTGAAAGCCGTAGTAATCCATCTGATGATATCCAATTACCTCCACGGATAAATATTGGCTGGCCATTGACCTTAAATATCCTGCAACAATATGAGGTCAGTTTGGCTTCATATACCTTAATTATTACTTGCGTCAAAACAGGAAACATTATTACCTTCCGCCAGTTTTGCTGTCTATATGACTTTCAATCTTACGAAACCCAAAATGCTGGCGCCAGGAGTCAGACTCTCCATGACCCTTCACATCAACAGTTATTTCTACATTGTAAAGGGATTGGTTTCCCATGCCATTAGGCCACCATAAACTGGGTTTATAGAAGAATAGCTGCATAAAAAAGCAATTAAGCATTCATGATGCATATACAAGATAACAAAACTACCATATGCAGGATGTGTAGGAAATCAACCGCCCAGATACATTAGAAAATGGAGAGAGTCTCTCATTTATAGATGAGTGAGCTGTAAGTATTTCTCCAATAGTTTTTCTACTAGCATGTTTCAGGAAACATGCCATTTTTTTATTGTTTTATATGATATCTAGAACCCATACTTCTTAATTTCGAAACAACTAGATAACCACATGTTAAGGTCAGCTAGAGCTTGTTACTTCATCAAGCAATTAGCTTCATGATAATATTCAAGAATTACATTTTTCTTAAGGGAAAAGTACGACGGATAGGACTGTGAGAAGAATGAATAGAGGGGATGACACCCTATTAATGCATGCAAGAGATATGGAAACAGTTATTTCATCTTTGTGTGAAGATTCTCCCATGAAAGGGGAAAACAAGATGACAGATGGTTGAAGAAGTTGTCGACGCCAAACAACTCTTATTTCAAGACAGAAAATACTCCTATTCTTACATTTTCTTCAATACTAATGCTGTTAATGTGTAAGGAAGAACCTCTGTTAGGAAGGTCTCCAGGATTAGGAGTTAAATTTTCCTCGCTCTTCAGAACAAATTTTATAAAAATGAGCTTCATAGCATACATCAGTTCTCACATCCTGGCCAGTTATCATTTCAAGGATTTCTTTTCCGATCCATGTGTCTAATGTCATAAAGCCTCGAAAATGCTTTATATATTTCATAGTTATTGGGGTTTGCTCGTTTTCTCAAAATCATGACCAAAGGAAGTTAGTAAATTAAATGGTAATTCCCAGAGAAAATTACAAAAATTACAAACCATATGTCATAACAGAAAGAAACTCAGAAACCAACCTCAGGTAATGTGTATTGAATTTGGGAAGCAGCTGGAATTGACAGATTTTGAGTATGAAGATGCTCTACTGTGCATATATCCCCTTCCAGTTCAGTTCCAACTTGGATATTCAGAGTACACTCAGCAACCCAGTCACTTTTGTTGGCCAACTCCATTGTCGTATGAAGGTAGACCCTCTTGTAATTGTCAAAGAATGACGAGACTAAGTGAGGATCTACTATCTTCACTGGCTGCATGAAATGTCATGGCAACTGATTATAAAATCAGAAAATGTAAATGTTTATTGATGAAATTAAAAAAACAAAGCAAATAAGCTTGCAATATTGATTCCTTGTATGATTTTAGATTACGTCCACCAGATGAGGAAAAATGAATGCAATATGTCTGCTTTCACCAAACAATTTCATAAAGATCGTGGTTGGTGATTTATTTCATAACTAATTAAAGTATGTCATGCAACATCAATTACAAAAGAAAAGACAATAAGAATTAATTTGACTGCATAGTATGGCAAAATATTTGAAAGAATGAAGTGCATAAATTACCCCAGTAACACAAAGAGAAACCTCATCCCAGATGCCAGTGTTTCTATCCCTGAAATAATGCAAAAATAAGCTTTTGAAGTCCTGGCTTTTGCCTGTACTTAATATTGGTAACACAGTATAGCTAACAAAGATTATAGTATCCGTCAGTCATTGGGAATTAATCTTTTCAACTTATGGAAATGTTAAAAGCATCTAAATATCTTTTTGCTAAATTATATAATGCAGTAGCTTTCTCTTTCACAGATCTAAATAGTATCTTCAAAAAATGAAACAGAATGCTCCATCTTTAAAGGAGAACAGTGAAAGCTCAACAAAATCATAACACTCCACTCATGAGTAAAAAAATAGAAGTACCTTTCCTTTCCCTGGACTAATTTATTTCTTGTCAGGGAGTTAGAGATTTGCAATAGAATGGGAAAACGCCACCACAAGATGCATCACTTTAGAACAGATGTTGAACAAAGTAAAAATGCAGTGATAGAACCTCTAATTAATGAGCTAAATGTAAAATTCAGTTTTGGATATTTTAATTTAAATCAAACTAGTGAACTCCTTCATCGTAAGTGCAAATTTAGAAGAAGGAATATTTAGGTACCAAGCGACACAACTAGTTCCCATAGATCTTGCAAAATATTGTGAACAGACTAATCAGATACCAAGAGAGGTAAGCATCTCCATCATATCAAGAAAAGAGAAAAGAAGAAGTGAAGCTCGCAGGCAAGGTAAGCTAACCATTCACATGAGGATAACGATAAAAAAATTGAGGATCTTCATGGTGACAACTTTTTGATTGGACTTTTGCATATAAAAGAAGTCCATGCTATATAATCCATGGTTACAAGATACTCTTGCTCAGAGAAAATTATTATGAAACATAACATGCATGAAGAGAAACTCCTGTTTAATAAATGTATACGTCTTCCTTTTGATGGTAAAACTGAGGCAATTTATATAGTGTGATCAATGAGTGCATAAAAATTTACCTTATGGGAGCCATCCAATCCCAACCGTCAACATATTGTGCTGCAACATCTTTCCTAATCTAGCATTGACATAGAAATGGTAAGTTATGACCCTATTCTGAATAGAGTATAGAAGATTGCATGAATTTGAACATGCAAATAATTTGGTTAAAATGAGGACAGTGAGGCATCAAACAATAGCAGTGAACTTCACCCCTCCCCGTAATCCCCAGCCGCAACACAAGCTGCAAAGGAATTTAAAACTTGTTTCATCATGAAGTGTTATCTGTCAAAGCATTGTCAATTTGATTATAGCTTCTCATATATTTGGAACGCAAAACATACTAGTGAAAGTACAATTAATCAAATCATAAAATCTGGTTTTCACAATCAATCCACGGCATCAGTCATCCACGGCGAGTAAACCAATATGCATTTATTAAGGGAAGGTTTTAAAGCAAAATTCACCTATCCCAATGCACTATCTTTCAGAGAATATTCTTCTTCATATACTTAGTTTCATGTAACTTCTCCCATTCAGTGGAAGATTATTGGAATAGATAGGGTGAATTCAAGAAGTCTCCAATTCAAACAAAAGCTTTCAAGCTTGGAAAGATATCTCCAATTTAATAAAGAGTTTTTAACCTTGAAAATGTGCCTAATGGATATGACCGCTCACAAAGCAGTGTGTGAAGAGTTGTGATTGTTTAGGAATGTTGAAAGGGCACAATAAATGGACACATCCATTCGTATGTAAAAGGTGTATAGTGAGGGTTGTGAACCTTCATCAGGGGGGATGTAATATGAACTACTAGATAGCAACAATATTTAAAGAGATGGACCAGCAATGTAGATTGATCAATCATAGGACATGGTCAATCACGATGAAACACCTAGAAATCTATAATTAGACCCCCTTCTCGTTCCTTTTCTCCACCCTACAAAATAATACAAGTTAATTGTTTATATTCTCTCTTCTTCATCTGTAGTTTCCAAACGGTTTTTAATTATTTTCGAGCTTTTGTTCGTCTGATAAAATTAGTATAGTGTAGTAAGGAGGTTGAATTTTTACTAAGAATTGAATTGCAAGTTTGAACACCTTGAAGGAGGTGAAGGGTAGGTGGCATACTTGCATTTATGATACTTCAAATTTTCAGCGCAATAAAATTTGACTGTGTCCATCACAAATACATCCTTCAGCTCCCAAAAATACAAACATCCAAGACTCCAAGGGGCAGTATGCTTATTAAGAAATTAATAATTTGATCATTTTCCCAAATTTGAGAATTGAGTTAATTTGACTTCCATTCGGGTTTTGATGATGCAGAACTGGGTATTGAATTTTATCATATCAGCGCCACTCAAGTATTGAGAAGCTCAGGCATCAAGAGTCCACCCGAAAATGTGAAGGCCAAGGATTAAGTTCATTAGGCAGCAACAATCCTATGTTACCTCTGTTAAAGTAAATGTATATAATATATGTTAGTGGAGTAATTTAGGGAGTTAGTGGAGCACCTTAGGGGTGCATGTCTCCACCTTTGTATATATAAATATGTTAACATACATTGAATACAATTATCAAGTTCCCTCATATTCTCTTACATGGTATCACAGCCAGAAAACAAAAAAAATTAGGGCTGGGATTACCCAAAATTAGGGTTTGGTCAATTTTTTTTTTCGAAGTCTTCAGCCTCCAGGTTCAGGTTCCAGTTCGCATCCCTCAGGATTTTTTTTTCCCCCAGCCGTCTTCCCTCACCACCTCTGCCACGACGTGCGCCCATTGCCGCTGTACTATTGCCCGGAGTCCGGCGACGTTCGTCAGCGTTTTGCTGCCTCACCCACGCACCGCTCCTACTCGCACAGCCACCCACCGGAGCTGCGCCTGCCACCGTTCCGTCATTTCCTGAAGTTTGGTCGCCGTTGCCGGCGCGTCCGGGTCACACGCGCACATAACGTTCCTGTTCAGCTGTTCTGTCCCCACTCGCTGAACAGTCAGTTGCTTCGCCACCTCCAGCAACTACTTCACTGGACTTCTGTCTGTATCGGTATTCACTCTAAAGAAAAAAAAAATCGAAAAGGGAGGTGACTCCTGTCCAGGTCAGGCTCTTCTGTGAACCTTTCTGATTTCTGATTTTTTGTTCCTCTGTTTGGTTCATCCAGTTGCGGTTTTGTTCTTGTCGAAATCCCGATTCTGTTCGAATTTTGAGTGTTTCTGCTCTAGGTCAGCCTTCGGTCAAGCATTCTGATTTTTGGATTTTAGTTCCTCTTGTTTGCCTATTGTCAAAATCCCGATTCGTTTCCTTTTGTTTCGTCTTTGTTGTGAAATTTTTATTTTCCCAGATTCGGTACTTCCAAAAAAGAAAAAAAAATGGCTGAACAAAATCTGTGGTTACGGCTGAAGTGATTCCGATTATGTCTAAAATAACAGACCATAAACTTAATAGGTCTAATTATTTAGATTGGAGTAAAACGGTTCGATTATATTTGCGTAGTATTTCTATGGACACACATTTAACTGATGACCCGCCTACCGATGATTCAAAGGTCTCTTGGCTACGAGACGATGCTCGTTTATTTTTACAAATTCGTAATTCTATTGAACGTGACGTTGTTGGTATGGTAAATCATTGTGAATTTGTAAAAGAATTAATGGACTACTTAGCATTTGTGTACTCGGGGGAGGGAAATATCAAACGTATGTACGATGTGTGTCAAGCCTTTTATCGTGCAGAAAAAGGTGAAAGATCCTCACGATTACTTTATGGATTTCAAGAAAACTCATGAGGAACTTAATCAGTTACTTCCATTCAAGATCTTGATGTAAAAGCTCAGGCAGCTCAACGCGAAAAGATGGCTGTTATGAGTTTCTTGGCAGGTTTACCTTTTGAATTTGAGACTGCGAAATCTCAAATTCTATCTAGCCCAGAGATATCATCACTTCAAGAAGCTTTTAGCAGAGTCCTCCGCACCGAACATTCTGCACCTATTCCAACTCATGGTGCTCTCGTTAGTCACACTTCTGACTCAAAAAAACCGATGTACAAAAATGGCAATCAAGGGCGAAACTTTCATCAGAATGTCGGGGCTCGGGGATCGGATTTGAGCCACATAATATGTCGCTATTGTCACGAACCCGGACACTTTAAAAAGGATTGTCCAAAATTACAGCGAAAGAACCGATTTAGTCAATCAACACATCTCGCTTCGGCTAATGCTCCTTCTGAGTCCGTTTTAATTTCTGCCGATGACTATGCTAAGTTTTCACAGTACCAAGAATCTCTAAAGTCTTCATCTGCTTCAATCACTGCCATTCTTTGATTCGGTAAACCTAAAACACGCTTGTTTCCTCATCTTCCAAGTGGGTCATCACTGCGTGCAACCGATCACATGACGGTAATTCAGTCTTTTTACTTCATTTAAATCTCATGCCTCTAGCTCATCGGTTACCTTAGCAGATGGCTCCACATCTCATGTTTTAGGATCTGGCACCATTATACCCACACCCTCCCTCACTCTACAATCTGTTTTAAATCTACCAGACTTATCATTTAATTTGGTTTCTGTTAGTAAACTTACCCGCTCCCTTAATTGTTGTGTCTCATTCTTTCCTGATTTTTGCTTGTTTCAGGATCTTATGACGAAGAAGATTATTGGTAAAGGACATGAATCTGGAGGCCTCTACATCCTTGATACACACGTTCCCAAGTCTCTTGCTTGTTCTGGATTTGTGACCCCCTTTACGGCGCATTGTCGGTTAGGACATCCCTCATTCTCTTCGCTGAAGAAACTTTGTCCTCAGTTTTCCAGTATTTCTGCTTTCGAGTGTGAGTCGTGTCAGTTTGCTAAACACCATCGTTCGAGTTTTACTCCTAGAGTCAATAAACGAGCTACTGCTCCGTTTGCGTTAGTTCACTCTGATGTTTGGGGTCCTTGTCCTGTAGTGTCTAAAATTGGGTTTAAGTATTTTGTCACTTTTGTTGATGATTATTCTCGAATGACGTGGTTATTTTTAATGAAAAATCGTTCTGAGTTGTTTCATCACTTTACTACCTTTTGTGCTGAAATCCGAACTCAATTCAATACCTCTGTCCAAATTTTGCGTAGTGATAATGCTAAAGAATACTTGTCAGAATCCTTTCAAAAATATATGGTACAAAATGGCATTATTCACCAAACTTCTTGTGTAGATACGCCGTCACAAAATGGCGTTGCTGAACGCAAAAATAGACATCTTCTGGAAACTGCTCGAGCTCTACTATTTAAAATGCACGTTCCTAAACATTTTTGGGCTGATGCCGTCTCCACTGCTTGTTTTTTGATTAATCGTATGCCCTCTTGTGTTCTGTCTGGTGACATTCCTTTTCAGGTTCTCTTTCCCGGTCAATCCTTATTTCCTGTTGAGCCACGGACATTTGGTTGTACTTGTTTTGTTTGGGATGTTCGACCTCACATTACGAAACTCGATCCCAAATCTCTAAAATGTATCTTCCTTGGATATTCACGTGTGCAAAAAGGTTATCGGTGTTATTGCCCCACTCTTAACAAATATCTTATGTCAGCTGATGTCACCTTTTTCGAACAAATTCCATTTGCACCCTCGACCGATCCTTCGACTCCAGGGGACGTCGATGATGTTCTAATCTACACAATTACATCCTCTGGTTCAGACATTTCTCTAGGTCCTACTAAACCTCCCATAACACAAGTTTACACTCGTCCGCAACCAATCTTCCCCAATATCGCTCCTCCCGCTCCGTGTCTGCGCCACTTCTTCCGTCATCGATCCTGGATCCGAGTGATGATCTCCTATTAAGCCGTAAAGGTAAACGTCGATGTAATTATCCCATATCTTCATTTGTATCATATAATCATTTATCACCATCATCGTGTTCTTTTCTTACATCTCTTGATTCTTTCTCTATACCAAAAACTGTTCATGAAGCTTTATCCCATCCGGGTTGGCACAAGTATGATTGAGGAGATGAATGCTTTGAGACAATAATGGTACTTGGGACTTAGTTGACTTACCTACAGGTAAAAAGGCTATTGGTTGTAAGTGGGTTTTTGCTATTAAAACTCACCCGGATGGCACTGTTGCTAGATTGAAAGCACGACTTGTCGCTAAAGGATATGCTCAAACATATGGTGTTGATTATTCTGACACCTTTTCACCGGTTGTTAGCTCACATCTGTCCCAGGTTGTTCATTTCTATGGCGGCACATATTATTGGCCTTTACACCAGTCAGATATGACAAATGCATTTCTTCATGGTGACCTTCAGGAAGAAGTCTACTTGGAGCAACCACCTGGTTTTGTTGCTCAGGGGGAGTTTGGGAAAGTTTGTCGTCTTTGTAAGTCTTTATACGGTTTGAAACAGAGTCCTCGAGCATGGTTTGGAAAGTTTAGTCAGGCTATTGAGCATTTTGGGATGAAAAAGAGTAAATCCGATCATTCGGTGTTCTACAAACAATCTACAATTGGTATCATTCTATTAGTGGTTAATGTTGATGATATTGTCATTACTGGAAGTGATAACAGTGGTATCTCATCTCTCAAAGCGTTTCTTCATACCCAGTTTCATACAAAAGATTTAGGGGCACTAAAGTATTTCTTGGGCGTTGAGGTGCTAAGAGGTAAGAAAGGTATATTCTTATCTCAAAGAAAATATGTGCTTGATTTATTATCTGAAACAGGAAAATTAGGGGCTAAACCATGCAAGACTCCTATGGTTCCTAATGTACAACTTACGAAAGATGGTGAGTTATTTACGGACCGGAGAGATACATGAGATTGGTTGGAAAATTGAATTATCTCACATTTGTTACTCGTCAAACATTTGCTTATTCTCAGTGAGTGTAGTAAGCCATATATGTCTTCTCCAACAATCGATCATTGGAAAGTCATTGAGCATATTTTGTGCTATCTCAAAGGAGCACTGGCGAGGAATTCTATATAGCAATCATGGGCATACTAGAATTGAAGGATTTTCGAGATCTTTGATCAAGCGGGATCGAGGAAGATCGAAGATCTACTTCAGGTTATCAGTGTATTTGTTGGAGGCAATTTGGTGTCATGGAAAAGCAAGAAGCAAAATGTAGTTTCACGGTCGCGTGCGGGATCGAATATAGGGCTATGGCCAAATCGTATAGAGAAATAATGTGGATACATCAACTTCTCACCGAAGTAGGCCTTAAAGTTTCTATACCGCTAAGTTATGGTGTGACAAACTAAGTCGCACTTCACATTGCGTCCAATCCTGTCTTTCATGAACGAACAAAGCATATTGAGATTGATTGTCACTTCGTTCGTGAAAAGATTCAGGAAGGCTTGATTTCTACAGGATACGTGAAGACTGGAGAACAATTGGGGGATATCTTCACAAAAGCTCTTAATGGGTTCCGGGTTGATTATCTGTGTAACAAGCTGGGCATGATCAATGTTTATGCTCCAACTTGAGGGGGAGTGTTAAAGTAAATGTATATAATATATGTTAGTGGAGTAATTTAGGGAGTTAGTGGAGCACCTTAGGGGTGCATGTCTCCACCTTTGTATATATAAATATGTTAACATACATTGAATACAATTATCAAGTTCCCTCATATTCTCTTACAACCTCAAAATAAAAAGTGCATCTTTCTATGCAATTAAATCATACCTCATGACCACCTTCAGGAGGAGTTCTTCCAGGATGATCAGGAGGGTAAACCAGGACAGCCAGCATATTTTCACCATTGGAATTTATAATATCAGTTACATCAATAGAATGTCTTCGGAACATCCCCTTGGGTACGACCTCTTTGTGCCCATTTAAATAAACTTCAGCAGAGTAATTTATAGCACGGAAATTCAGATCCACATGTTGATTGGTTGACTGAGATAAATTTGAAAGATATATCATGAGAAAGGAACCAGACAGGGTGGGTTTAACAATTTCAAGTCTGGATTAAATTAGAACACAACTCAAGAAAAAAATAATAAGTTTAAACCAAAAAACAGCGCGAATGAAAGCCCTCTACCACAAAAAGTAATAACATTCAATTGTTCCATTTTCACCATTATCGATATCAGACCTAGTAAGAACATCTCTGAAAAAAGAAATTGCAAAAGGGTACAACCAACGGCACCACAACCAGTAATACCACAACCTCATGAAACCTACTCTGTTTTAGCATTACTCTAATACAAAGACTTAGTAAATTATGGTTTGCAGCAATGACAAAGCTGACAAGCATTTCAATTCCTCCCCCTCCCCCCCCGCAAGTTTTGTGGGTGACGTTGAGATTGCTAAATGTACCTCATATGTTATTGTTAAACTGATTGAACCACTGAAATGATTAATAGAGCTCAATTTATTAGCAATCAATCACTTGAATGAACATAAATGTTTTCTGCTTTATCTTTATAAGAGTTCTAATCATGCATAAACTTAAGTAAACTCAGAAGGGACTTGGTCATGAGCTTTTGCATATTCTATGGTTCAGTATTCTGAATTGAAAGGGATGTGGTTAATGATTGCCGACACATTATTTCAGAACTATTTTCATGTGTAACTACTTAACTGAACCTTCATTTCATCAAATCACAATATCATGGTTAATAAGTTTATGCAATCATCAGATTAGCCTGGCAAACCTAATGTCTCACAATCATCTAAATTACTCCATTCAAACAGAATATAGCCACTTAAAATTGCGTCTGTACTATACACACTGCTCCTGAGAGCTTCCATAAAGCGAAAATCGTAGAATGCATAATGTTCTAATTAGAGGTTGAGGAAGCTTGAATGAAAAACTGAAACCCTGACATACATTCAACAAAACATATGAACAGCCTAACCTGATCCCTAACTATCAGGATGTGATCCTTCTTTGGCAATACAATACTTTATGTATGACGAGAACCACATAGCACCATGACATCAATTCTTAAACAATAATTCAACTTATGAGAAACGTTTCCACAAGTTAATTCATTGTATGCACATTAAATAGTATTTTATCATCTTCACTTCAAATAAGCAAATGTGCGTCAACTTATCCACTTGCATTCTTATCATAATTGATTATGACCTTGGTAGGTGTATTGTGGATAATGGTATCAGAGTACCTGGTACTTCATAGCCAATACTTACACGCCACCGAAATACTATGGTACACTAGTTATTCTTCTCTAAACATTGTTATAATAACTGACGCAAACATACAGATTATAAATTTATGTCCCAACTTTTCTGATCAATACAAATAGCCTAAAATTTATTGTTAACATCCATTTTCAACTTTATTTCCTCACGAAGTGCCACTAGAAAAAGGGAATTTGAACTTTATTCCCAGTCAATACAACAAGACACTTAAATATCTTGATTTCAGCTTTAGGATTACTACTGAGTTGGATTTCTGACAGAGAGAATAAGCTCTATCGATCAAACGAATCAGGTCTGACAAATAGATTGTAATGATGACTCAGTAGGTTGATATTTTTCCTGTCTCTTCCGCTAGCTCTCAGATAGTACCAGTCACTTTCGCACAAACTGCTATACACTTATCAATTACTGAAGGACAGTTTAACTTTCCAATGTGCAGTTTTAGTTAACAATGTCCTTTTTCTCTCAACAGAAGTAAGAAAACAGGATTTCACAAGAGTAAGCAAAAATAGTTTCCCAGTGCATTACTTCGAATGTTTTGGTATTTTGGAAAGGTAGAGCATATGCCCCAATGCTTAAATCTTTTAGTTTCATATCGCTGCTATTATTTACCTCTGCATTCTTTGACCAGATAACACAGTAACTGAAGCATGTGAAAAGAGATGGTAAACTTATTCCACCAAGATGATAAGGTAAAGAATGTATTTTATTATATATCCAAAGGTTCTTTACATAGAAAATCCATAAACAGAAGACCAATACATGCAATAAGCATCAATACTATGCACAAAAATCATAAATAGTTATACTACAATCATAAGAAGATACTTTATCAAACACAATATCACTGCACATAATTAGGCCAGAGTACCACTTACCAGCTTGCATTCAAATGTTGTGAAAAACCAGAAAGTGTAGTATTGCCTCCCAGAGTCAGCAATATCGATAATCGCCTCATTTTGTAATCCATAGAAGGGATCCGGCACAAGTTTGTTCTTCACAAGAGTTGCCAAGACACTAAATCCAAAACCAGCCAACTCAATTGTGGAGGTGAGGGTGGTTATGTAATAATTCATTCAGAAGAAAAAAGAAACTATCAACCTTTTCCATTTATTTACTGATATATAAGAAATGAATAAGGAATGTTGGCAGACTAACAAAGCAAATATGTTAGTGGTGGTTAATGCGCAGAAGAATCCTAATAGCTCATTCTCAGCAGACTTTCAAGAACCATAAATTCAGTAAATGACTTGATACACTATATTTTCATAGTTTAACAAAGTTCCAAATGGATTCTCCTATAATTGCCAAATCGAATACTAGAGTTATATTGTAGATTCATCCATTCCAATCTAATTTGGATGCATCCAAATGCAATGTCAATATGTACATATTACATCGGGCATATTAATCATCAAGAACTAATTAACAAAATGACAATCAACCAATAGACCTTTAATAACAAACAGTAATCCACGATCAACTAATTGAGTACATACATATACCTTCATATAACTTTCGAATTAAGACCATAAAATTTTTGGGGCCGCTGTAATATTCATATGTCATGATACATTTTTTTCAATGTAGAAAACATGATTGACAAGCAAAAGTAACGCTGCAAGTAAACTTACGTTCCGGGTACGACAGCTTCCATCCATGGGGACTGATGAGAAGGAGGGTGAGTGGTGGTGAGCTCAACACCAGTGAGGTCGACCTCAGTGGACCGTGCCGCCAGCCACCCTTCGTCCAGCACTCTCTTCCCTATCGCCGCAGCCATCAAACAGCTTCTCACTCAGTCTATTTTACCGGCCCACTTCGAGAAAAACCGTTAAAATAGCTGTGAATGTAAGTGAAATCTTTGTGGGTTTGTGATGGGATCATATATAATGCGAGACGAAAGCATAATGTTCCTCGAGGATCGAGAAATTGTAACAATCCTGAATAAGGATTCATCAACCACAGATTCATACGGAGAGAAAGGAAATTTTTCAAAAGGAAAGTTTTTAAAATTTTGACTGGGCTTTGTACAGCTCGAATCAGATTCATAAATCTCCATGGAATTGCAGTAACTGAATTACATAAGGAGATGGAAAGCAAACGGTGTAGCCGCGTGATTGGCTGGAAGTTGAGGAATTGCTAATCCTGAACGAGGATTTTCTCACAAGGTCATACAGAAAACTGAATTTGCTCAATCAATGGGAGAAAATTTGAATTTTCTCAGTAAATGGAGTCAAATTTATACAGCTCCACTGAAGTTGCAATAGGATTGCAGTAACATAATTATTAACAGAAAATGGAAGGTAGATGAGAGTAAGAAAACCATAAGTTTTAAAGCAGACAATGTAGTCAAAAGCTGAAACTGCTTGGCGTTCTTGAAGCGAGAATTTCCGTGTGCTAATGAAAATGTAATCAGAAGCATGCTCATTTTGCTGGAGCAAACCTGCCAGAATGGGGTGGCACAGGGGTGGTGGGAGGGCGATTGAGGAGAGGTACGTAGTAAGCGCCATTGGTTTTGCATGACAAACCCAATTTGAAATTAGGGATTTCAAAATCAAAATAACCATGTTTGGGGAAATCTCATCTACAGTGAGATTTTAAATCATTGAGCTGAATGTTCATGTTATTAACTATTTTTTTGAGGTTTTCTTTTTATTCACTTGAAAAATTCAGCTATGTCATTGCAGAGACTCGAACTCGGGATTCTTCACTGAAGAGTAATACTCATGGCGCACTGAATTAACACAGTAGTTTTAACTATTTTTTGATTACTAACTATTATTTGATTATTATTGATCTCTAATTCATTCGTATGAAATATTTTCTCCAAATTTTCCTTTTCAATTCAAATTAATCAATCCAAATACAATTAAAACTTCATTTGAATCGATGGTGGATTTGAAGTTTGGGATTTCAAATTCACGATAACAAATCCATTGAATCTCAATGAATTTCAAATTATTAGGCTCTCGTAGAAACTATTTTTTAAGTTATTATTGTGAATTTTTCAAATCCACCTTGTAGGAACATATGTGTCCAAAATCCTCCATCTAATTGACTTTACATACCAAGAAAGTTCGGGAATATAAATTATGGTCTTTTTATCTAATATTTTAATTAAAAAAAAAAGAAGACTTGAGTCAAAGAAACTATTACACCAAATTGTATAATTTTATGGAGGAAATTTTTTTGCCCTTCGAGCTATTCGATTTTTTCGACTTTGTGATCTAAACTTTTTTTTTCTTTTGGGGAGCGGGGGAGGGGGAGGCACTTAACCTCCTGAAGTTCAGGGGTTTTACACATAGCCTCTGGGACTCATCGACAACTGAATATTTCACCGGAATCTTGTCACGTGCCATGTATGTAGGGGCAAAATTGTCTTTGACTCAAATTATATTAAACTTATTGCACTTTGTAATCTATACCTTTACGTGTTTGTTATTTTGTCATATGAATTTTAAATAATATTTACACTTTGTCACATCAATTTAAAAGAAAATCAAAAAATTATATATACACATTTATTTTATACCTTTTTTACTTTCTTTACCTAAAATAAGTAAATTTGACTAGTATTTACTTCAATAAAATATATTATCAATATACTTTATAATTTCTTCCTTTTTAACTTATTTAATTTACTATCTTTTATCATTAAAATTAGGAAAAAAATCTACTTCCATGAATTTTGAAGTGAAAGAATAATAAATATACACAAGTGTCAATGTTATAATATAATGCATTTCAGAAATTATTTTTATAAACTCAGGTAAATTTCAAAAAGATAAAAATAGTGCAACTTTAATGAATTATATTATTTCTAGTTTTAAAATATTGTATATGATTTTAACATATGGTTCAAATTTATTACTACCCATTTTATTTTATTATTTTTTGTTTGAGTTTAGACTATTTTATTTATGAAAATTCATTCTAATTTATATTAGAATTTATATTTGCCTATGTATATTATTTTAGTACCTCGAAATGGATAAATAATTATTTATTTATATTTTTTATTTATAATTTGGTAACATATATTAACATTAATTTCATATTTTTTAGGTTTATAAACTAATAAAGTAAATCATTGAAGTAAACTATAATTCGACAATTCTACAAGAAAGTCAAAAAATAAAAAAAATTATAAAATAATCTTGTTGATAATATATTTTATTGAAGTAAATACTAATTAAATTTAAATTTTTTTATCAATAAATTAAAAAAATTATATACATATAATTTTTTAATTTTTTTTTATAAATGAGGTGACAAAGTGTAAATCGTTCAAAGTTCATATGTCAGAGTAACAATCGTGCAAAGTTAGATGACAAAGTGCAATAACTATAGTATATATGACTTGAATAAAATGATAATTTTTCCCCACGTGCATGACATGTGAAAAGATTCTGACAGAATATTCCATCGGCGACGAGTCTCAGTAGGCTATGTGCAAAATCTGAGCTTCAGGAGATATAATGTTCCAAAAGTAAGTTTAGACCGCAAAGTCGAAAAAAAAAGTTCAATTGGATAGGAAAAAAATTCCGTTGATAGTTTTCATTTTCTTATCAAATTTGAAGGTCAAAAACCACCCAATCCCCGCGCGACGGCCACTTCCAAGTTCCAACACTACCTCCACACCCCACGATAAATCTCTCTCTCTCTCTCTCTCTCTCTCTCTGTGTGTGTGTGTATATATATATATACATATATTATAAGTAGTAAGTATAATATCACATGTATTTTTATATACATGTGGATGTGTATTGTGTTCATAAAGGGATGAGAATGTTGGATTCACGTGGCCTTAGATATGCGGTAAAAAAAAAATCTATTTTTTCCCCAAAACATAAAGAGCAGTCTTATACGAGACCCTCTCGCGGATCATAACAAAAATAAAAATATAAATTATTTTCATGAATTTAGGTTACAGTTGAAATTCTATTTAAATGTATGATCCATTTCATGAATTTAATCCACATTTCATGAATTTAATCCATGGACCATCTAGCACAAATTTTTTTTTTTGAAAGTTTTTTTCATCGAAAAGATAGACACTTTCATATAACTGAACCAAAACAAAACAACGTACATATCAACAATTTTTGTGAAACATAAATTATGTCACTCAAAGTTTATGAACCTACCTATGCGATTGTAATTACAGTTGGATCAAGATGAGATATTTAATTTCTGTGAAAGAAGAAAAGAGTTTTTACCTATAAGATTGTGCTTTGTAAGGACTTGAAATATCGATCCAAATCGTAAGGTACCTCCCATTTGTTAAAATTCATAAATCTAGAATTTCCACAAATTCAAAGTCCATAGATGATTGTTACATCTTAGAACTCCAATTGTATTTCCTCTAAGCATAATTGGACATCCTGCTACAATTAATTTTTGCTAATCAAATTAAATTGGTTCAATGAAAAAATACTTTTATGTGTAGATTGAAGATTTAGTATCCCTAAATCAAAGAGGGTTAATATTAGAAAGACAAAATCAACTCAAAGTGAATATTGGGTAGGAAAAATAAGTACTTCTTGCCAAAATTTGTGATCTTAATCAGCCTATAAAACCTTACAGCAGGGTCGCTTAGATGTTACACCTAATGTATATACAATTGATGTAAATTCATCATGCATGTATCTATTTTTATAAATGAGACACTTGTCTTCAATACATACAGTGTACTTTCTATTTGTCTTTTTTCACTTTCACCACCTTTTGGGTGCCAATCCTTATAATTTAAGGATTTTAAAATCCTTTTTTTTCCTTTCATGATTTGAATTCTTATTTTGGATTTCATCCTAATAAACCCAATCTCTAATTAATTATATTTATTTCATTCACTTAATCCATCTTAAATTAATTAAAAAAATAAACAGTGCATGTTTGAGAAAACTTTTGAAATAGGAGTTCATACATGAAATTTGCTTTTTAATATGAACTTTTTTAGAAGTACTTATTATGAGTATAGTGAAGTCTTTGGTGAAAATGCATTTTAATGCTCATCGAGTAGAATTGTCGTAAATGAAATTCAAAAGTCATAAATTATCATTTCTCAAAATAAATACTTGGAGAAGTGGTATATTTCATAAGTCCATTTAAAAATAATTTTTGTTGTTGACATATATGTTTGCCATGCCATTAGTTTTGCTTTGTCTTAAAGTTAGTTTTATAACTTAATTGTTGCATATTTGAACATATCGGTTTCTTATTGTTTAGATAAGTTTTCATGATATACATGTTTTTTCAGCCTTTTTGGAGAGAAACTAACCTTTAACTGTATCTTCTAGCAATTATTTTTCCTTGTGTTCTATTGTGAGGCCCCGATTTTTATTTAGCTCGAATTTGTAATATTCCGGATAATGTACTACGTAACTAGTGTCGCAATATTGTTAATAATAAAATGTGTTCTTAATTTCGAAATTCTTAATATCTAACTACTAATTTATTTTATTTTCTTTAACTTACTAATTGATAATTGCTAATTATCCCTAAGTTTAGAATTTCATTAACTCATACACTAGTATTTTATTAATACCAACTATAGAGTTTGGATGAATTATCATAAGAGTTGGAAATAAGAAAGCTTGACTTATCTAAGAGGACTAAGCTATAAGGGGAGTGATAAGAAGGATTAGAGATAGATAATAGAACATAATTATCACCAAAATACAAATAAAAAATATATAAAATTGCAAGCAATGTCTTTTCCTTTTGTCGTATTCACTCAAGCATGCAAGCTTTTCTCAACCCCAAGATCACAAACTCTTACACTTCCAAGCATGAGCCACCAAAATGCAATCTTCAAAAAAAAAAAAAAAAAAAAAAAACAATGAAAGCCTAAGTGTTGGGGGGGACTTGAGGTTAGAGGAGGAAGACTCTTGTTCACTTCTTATTCCAATCCTAACTTGGAATTCACTTCTTTTAGTACTAAAGAGGAAAGACCGAAAATTTAAGAATTTGGAGTTAAGGTTTTAAGGAGCTTTAAAGAGACAAGAAAGGTAAGAACTTCCTAGGCCTTAAACTCTCTCTTGTTTCTTTTTCTCTCCATTTTTCTTCATATTTTGATACCCAATCTTCCAACTTAGAGGCTCCCCAAATAAGCTCTGGGACCTTTGAGGAGATATTCTAAGGAAGAGAATCACTAGACCATTCTACTACCAAAAAAATCAAAGAGGTGGGTGAAATATTTTCCACAACTCTCTCATTTTATTTTTGCATAAAAGCATGCCAGATAATTTAGTATTATGTACAAAATCTTATTATGAATTTTCATTATCTATTCAGAAAATTTTACAAAAAACAAAAAAGATATATATTATGATTTTATTTGCAATAGTAATAAATTGTCAAAAGTTGCCCCTTTATTATGCTTTAAGGTGCCTTATTACTATGCATGTCCAAAAAAGAGCTTAGAAATGTACAAATATATATTATTACATATTTATATATTCTGGACTTGTAACTTAGCAAAATATAGGGCCAAATGCATAAATTACAAAATTGTGAAGGACCTCTCTGGGAAATAAAAAATTTGGACCTTATAATACTATAAACATTATACTATAAGTTACAAAAAAAATGGAGACCCTTCGGGACCAGTAAATACAATAAAAGACTAATTAGGCACTAAAATGATAATTTTTAACACTTAACATGATCCAACTGTAATTTTCAAAAATTATAACAGTCACTGTCCCAAAAATATTATGGACTTATTTTTAATAATATTCTGGACTCCTAGTCCAAATTTCATAAAAATCGGATTTGAAATGAGTCCTTAACATCAAATTCACTTTTGGGCTAAAGATATAATTTTTGAAAATAAGGTACTTAACCTGCAAAAATTCTGAAACTATTTTTATCTTAAAATAATACTATCCTAAAGAAATTTTAGGGCTTTCAATCACATTAAAACCTTCCCTAATTAAGATATATTTATTTTTAAAATATCGGGTCGAAAACATTATTTTTGGAAAAATTAAGGGTTAGTCTGTAAATTTCAAAAATCTGACCCCAGGACACTGTAAATATAACACCTTGGAATTTTTAGAAAATTTAGGAACTGACCTTGCCTCGTTCCGAGTCCTATTGAATTTTAAAAACCGGTATGAAAATACATTCCTTAGTTAAAAAAAGGATTGATTTAAAAACAAAAAATCACTAAGGAAGAAAATTTTATATTTTCAAAGACAATTACTTATATTAATTTTAGACACATTTTTATATTACTCAATGAAAATTATAGTTTATTTATTATCCGATTTATTAGTCGAACTTTCTTACCTGGATAAATACTCGAACAGTAAGGCGACTTCCTCGCCGGAATAATCTGTAATATTACGATATGGACTTTTATATAAAGTATCGACTCAATAATGTATCCGACTAGATTATCCACCCGGTAATTAGACCACGAATTTAAACTTAGTTGACTTAATACCGGATCCGTGTGTTTATGAACACTTCTGTTGTTTTGACTGACTTGCTAATCGCTCGAGTGAGCTATCCCTGACTGTATATGTGGAATGGATGAGTCGTGTATGGGATCAATAGCTCGACTGCAATCCCGTATCAGCCTCCATCGTCATGCATTATACTGTGGCAAATGTATTTTCCTAATAATTATACGAGTTCTATCGTCATGCATTGTAATAGTTTTAAAATAACATTAGACAATAGACGGGGTATACAATTTAATATTTTATTATTGATGAAGTCAAAAAAGAAAAAATATCATACATACATTAGAATCATCCATGGATATATGCAATATATATGTATAAAATTTGGATACATATTTTGAGATGTTTTCTTCAATTAAATAAATATTTTTTAATTAAATTTAACCAACTTAAATACGATTCTATATAATTATGAAGAAATGGGATAAACCCAAATAACAACTTAAATATATCATAGATAGCCAAAATTCATGACTATATAAATTGATGTTTAATACCCCGAATACATAATTTTTAAAGTCTATTAAAAATAAAATTTTGGGTAAATATATCTTATATTTTTTATGTTTATTATTATTTTATATATACAATATAGATGTCAAACTGAAGATCATAAAAAAATGATTAATATGATACATTGTACGTCAAAAATAGATTAAAAATGAAAAAAAAACGTTAAATTTTAAAAAATAAAAAGACAAATATGATAATTAATAAAATACACACACGAATATGAAAGTTAATATCTATTTAATTCTAATTGTATAAGAACCTTAAAAGTTGACTACAAAAAAATTACTATTTCAACAGTAATCAACCTTTTCTTATTATACAGATTTCAATTATCTTTTATATAATAATGTGCGGGAAAATTCTTACATATTATTTATTAGTGACTCATTTATTATGACATAGAAATTATGATACGTGTAAAATATATGTGCATTTAGGAGCTTAAAATGATATATAATTGATATATTTGCATGTATATTTAGTGTGTTTTACTTGGTTTCCTTTGTTGGACGTGATACTGCATACTCTTGTAAATTTTACAGGAAATGGAGCTAAATTAAGTAAAAGACGATATCACGTTCCAATACGAGCAAACATATGAAGGAAAGAAGTATGAACGGTCAAACAAAAAAGAATTTTCTTCAAAAACGTCAAAACGCGCTAACCAAAGATCGGCATGATTCATAATTGGCCATAACTTTCGCTACAAAATTGATTTTAAGGTGATTCAAGTGGCTATGAAAAGCTAAGAGAAAGGGCTACAACTTTTGTGGGACCCCAGATGCCAATTACGATCGCATGACCCGACCGTGTGGGATGACACGGGCATGCGACGTTTTTGGGGCGGCTGAATTGGTCTCCTAATCCTAACAATACTCTACAAGTGATCTCTCCATGTATCTATAAAAGGGACCCAAGGCCATGCACGAAAATACATCACTTTATACAGAGAAAACACATCAAATAACACAGAAACATAAGAATCAAAGATCTTATGAGCAAAGAAGTCTAGGTCGCGAATAACACTACAAGGCTTTCGCATCTAGGGAGCACAAGAGCTTCGAGGGATTGGAAGGAGAATCCATCTTGACAAAAAGAGATTTTCTTTCTATGTCTAAAAACTCCTATCTGTACTTAAACGATATCTTAATATTGATTCAAATTTATCTATGAGTTTGTAATCAATGTTTGGCATATTTTGTGGATCTTAGTGGCATAATCGAAACTGTTGATTTATTTTAAATATGATTATTTGTTTGCTTAATTAATTCATGCTTTCTATTTTATGAATTCAAGTGCTTATTTTAATTGCTTTTTATCTGATCAATAATTTGCATGTCATACTTGTTAGTCCATAATCCGGGAGGTGAGTTTTAACGAGAAGAAAATCGAATTTAGACATAAACAGGGTAATGTATCGAGAGACTACTTATGTTTGTGGGGAGTATTTCAATTCAAATATCTTTTGGGAGTTAATAATAGTTGTGATAGATCGGGAGACCTCAATTATTATTAATCTCATTTTATGCGCCACCTGAAAGGGGGAATAAACTATTTTAGGAGTTGAACCCATAGAATTGCATTAATTGGTTTTTAAAACTTTGCTTGCATTTAATATTGAAGAAACATGTTGAGATTATGTGCCTAAGGTTGCTCCTATAGATAGTGAAAATACTTGTGGGGTTCGCAAATTTAATTCTTTTATTTTCTTTTATTTTCGATTTTTAGTTAAAATAACTTGATTTTCGGTGGCTTCAATAAAATTAGAATACGATGTTATTATAGCCTAAGTGTTTCGAGTATCAATCCTTAAGGAATACGACCTTGCTTGCCATTATTCTATAAACTACAATGTGCACTTGCAGTTGTATGAACCAAATATTTTTGGCGAACAAGTTTTTGGCGCCGTTGTCGGGGATTGATTAAATTCTACTTAGATATAGTAATAAGCAGTTCAATCTTAACTGAAACATATTATTTTGTAAATATATTTTTTTCTTTTTTCGGTTTTTTATTTTATTTTTTTCTCTTCTTCGTTTTTAACATCGTTTTTGTTGAATGCGATACTGGAATCTTTGGAGATACAAGTAGCCCAAATCGCAACTGCAGTGGGAGGCCAACATCAAAGGGCAAATTCCCAAGCGATATTGAACTTAATCCGAGAAAATAGTGCAATACCATTCGTCTGTTGGATGGTACAGAATATGAGGGCCCAAGGATTTCAACCAATCCGGTTCAATGACAATGATGTTAGAAATTTGAAGTCTGGTTGAAGACGTAAAACTTAGCGCTTTGTGGAGGTAACACAAGAGACGTCGCGAAATACCCCGAGGTTAAAAAAACGAAAAAAAACCCAAAAAAAAAGCAAAAAAAGAAAAGAAAAAATAAACGAAAAAAAATCAGACGCGCCCAAGCGTGTGGACGGACACGATCCGATCGTGCGATTTGCTCCTCCAGTTTCAAATTTGACGAACGAGCTTCCGGCTTCACTGGAACGATCCAGGTAAGTACTCTTTACGCATTCCTTTTTCTTTTGATAATTTCCTCATATGTTCGGGACGAAGGATATTTTAAGTTTTGGGGGGTTGTCAAGAATGCGTAGTTAGGTACTATCTTGCATTTTACATTTGCATTTAGGATTGCATGTAGAGCACTTTGCATTAATATTTTTGAAAAAAAAATCGATATGTAGTTTAATTTTTTCGATTTATTTGTTTTATTGTTTTAGCACGTTTACTGCTTTAGCAAGTTTAATTGCTTTTGTGTGTGGTTTTAATTTAGTTTTTATGCCTAGCTCCCGTATAGTTTTATTATGAATATTTTATGGAATGAGATAACATACATGTGGGAATAATGTGATAAATTGTTAGGAGAAAAGTTATTTATTTGTTTGCATTTATTAAGAAGATTAGGTATTTGAACATGTTGTGAAAAATAAGCCTGTGAGCTTTTGTGCGTTAAACTGCTTAATATGATGCATACTTATTTTTTCTTGAGTATGTCATTCATGATAGATAGAACTCTAGAACTTGCTCTGGTATCTTCATTGAAGCCATGTGTGTGTGCAATTTTTGAAAATGATCTGAGACCATCTTTGTTTAGCCTACTTAGCCTAAAAAGCCTACCTATGAACTCATGATTCCCTAGTTAGCCAATTTTGAGCCAAAACTTTTATTCTAAGCCACATTGATCTTTAAAATTATTTATATCCCTCAAATTTCTTGAGCTTATAGAAAATGAATACGTTTGGGTGAGAGTTGCGAATTTTTTTTTTTAAAAAAAAAGAGGAAGTTGGCAAAAGAAAGAGGAATGAGCAGTATTTGGGTAAATGAAAAAATTCATGAAGCTCGAAAAAGAAAGAAAATCTTTGAAAAATTACATAGAGAAAATCGAGCAAAGCAAAAGAAAAAAAACTTCTGAAATCTTAAAGGCTAGAAAAAAAAGGAAAAAAAGGCAAAAAGGCCTAAGTATGAAAAAAATGAGAAATAAATGTGGAATTGAAACATAAAATGAGTATTATACGAAATTGAGTTGGTGAATTGCAAGTCTGTATGCGTAAATTCTATTTGCTCAAGTCAATTCACTTAATCCAAATTTTCCTATCCTTACCAAAGAACCTACATTACAACCTAATAAAAGTCCTTTTTAATTCTTCGATTGTGCACACAAAAGTGGTAGAAATGTTAGATGATTTGCAAGCCTATGGTAGTTCTACTTTCAATGAATTGTATTTGAGCATAAACACTACCCATAAACTTTGAGAGTATAGTGATACAATATTTACTAATGAGTCACAATGTCAAGTATACAAAAGAGTATTAATTATGCCGAGTTTATGAATGATGACTTCTTGATGATGAATTATATGGTTTCCTTAAGTATAAAGTCAAATGCTATTTAATGTTCATAGTGTTCTTGGGTATTCGTTCATTTTTACCCCTTATATTATTTTTCTTAATTTGCTCGAGGACGAGCAATGCTTTAAGTTTGGGGGATTTTGATACGTATAAAATATACATGCATTTAGGGGCTTAAAATGATATATAATTGATATATTTGCATGTATATTTAGTGTATTTTACTTGGTTTCCTTTGTTGGGTGTGATACATTGTACTCTTATGAATTTTACAGAAAATGAAGCTAAATTGGATAAAATGCGATATCACGTTCTAAAGTATAAGTCAAGATCTAAGGTACGAGCAAAGATATGAAGGAAAAAAGCATGGACGGTCAAACAAAAAAGAATTTTCTTCAAAAAGGTCAAAACACGCCAACAGTTTCCAGCACTGGTAGGGTTTAGCATTTTGACCATAACCTTCGCTACGAAATTGATATTAAGGTGATTCAAGTGGCTATGGAAAGCTAAGAGAAAGGGATACAACGTTTGTGAAGACCCCAAAAGCCAATTCCAATCGCACGACCCGACCGTGGGATGACACATGGGCATTTACATTTCGGAGCTGAATTGGTCTCCGAATCCTAACGTAACTCTCTATAAGTGATCTCTCCATGCATCTATGAAAGGGACCCAAGGCTATGCACCAAAATACATCACTTCATACGGAGAAAACACATCAAATAACCCAGGAACATATGAATCGAAGATCTTCTGAGCAAAGAAGGTTAGGTCGCAAGAACATCACCAAGCTTTCGCATCTAGGAGCACAAAGAGCTTTCGAGGGCTTGGAAGGAGAATTCATCCTGCAAGAAGGGGTTTTCTTTCTATGTCTAAGAACTCTTTCTGCACTTAAACATGTTTTAATATTGATTCAAATTTGTCTATGAGTTTGTAATCAATGTTTGACATATCTTTCTGGATCTTAGGGCATAATCAAATCTGATTTATGTCAAATATGATTATTTGTTTGCTTAATTAATTTATGTTTTCTATTTTATGAATTCGAGTGCTTATTTATAATTGCTTTTTATCTGATCAATAATTTGCATGTCATACTTGTTAGTCCATAATCCGGGAGGTGAGTTCTAACGAGACGAAAATCGAATTCAGACATAAACATGGTAATGTAGCGGGAGACTACTTTTGTTTGTGGGGAGAATTTCAATTCAAAGATTTTTTGGGAGTTAATAATAATTGTGATGGATCGGGAGACCTCAATTAATCTACTGTTTATGCGCCACTCGGGAGGGGGAATAAACTATTTTAGGAGTTTAACCCATATAATTGCATGAATTGGTTTTTAAAATTTTACTTGCATTTAATATTGAAGAAACATGTTGAGATTATGTGCCTAAGATTACTCCTATAGATAGTGAAAATACTTGTGGGGTTCGCAAATTTAATTCTTTTATTTTTGATTTTTAGTTAAAAATAACTTGATTTTCGGTCCTTCAATAAAATTAGAATACGATGTTAGTATAGCCTAAGTGTTTCGAATATCAATCCTTGAGGAATACGACCTTGCTTGCCATTATTCTATAAATTACACTGTACACTTGCAGTTGTATGAACCAAATATTTTTGGCGAACATATTGACATAGTCCTAAAAAACAAAATAATAATAAGTCTAGAGTTTTGACCTAGTAGGATACGGGCAGAGTCAAAAATGGCTTCTGTCCGAACGACAATGGTCGGGCCAAAGGGAAAAATCAGGCCGAGCCAAATAGTTCACGAGTTGCTGTTTTCGGAGCAAAATAAAAATGCCAGACTGGCCCAATGTTTTGGGTTGAATGATCCGGCCAAATAGATCAAATTCATTTCAGGCCTCCAAAAATGAAGCCCAATCCGTGTTGGAAAATACAGTGGTTACATAAGCGGGAAAAACATTCAAGATGGCTTACAAAACAGAAACACAAAATTACAAAAAAAAGTAAAACTTAACTATTACAATTCTTGAATGTTCTTCAACTCAAGAAGCATGAACCTGACTGAACTTTACAAGTCGAGTCGAGGAAGACCTCTTTCCACAAGACAAATACGTCCCTGCTAGTGCTCACGGTTTTACATAATGTCCCCAAAGATAAAACGACTTACGTCTTTTGTGTAGTAGCACCACTAACACAAAAGTCCCATCAAACTAGAAGGTGAGAAAATTGGTTTGCTTGACTCAAAAACTGCAGAAAGGAAGTGCTGACACGAGATGTTATAACACTGGGTGGTAACACCTACTGGACAGATTATGAACATCTGAATGTTATCTAATTCTCTGCAAAATCTGACTTCCTCTCTAACTTCTCACTCTACTCCCATGCAACAATGCACCATAGGCTTATTAAGGCCATCATTTCCAACACTTGTAGGGAGTTAAAGATAGAGAGTGGGCATTAAAACTATATGTAACTCCCATAAGTTACAAGCCTCTTCTTCTGACCACTACTTGAGGAGTTACAAACTCCAAAAGTCACATGAACTTGGATACCTCCAATGCAGATTCATGACACGCGAACGTGGACACCTCTAATGTCCGTGATTCATCACCAACAATCACTTGAATCGGGCCAACCATTTTCGAGTGACAAACCAATCGAACCTCGAACCCGAGCTCAAAGAGTTGGGCGGTCCAAGCCCATTTGTGATCATACACTTGTGTTACTAGTAAGATGCACGTCGTCGCCGCACGTGACCCATATAATTTTGCTAATTACTTAATAATAAGTTATTAATATATTATAATTTAGTTTAATTATTATGAATATTTTTCATATTGTAAAATACAGTTTGACTTGATGAGAAATCTACAAAATAAAACACTTGTATTTTATGAAATAAAATATAATAGCTGAAACATACTGAAGACTTTGTGGACTCAAAAAACTTATCAGAAAAATTTACTTTGAATTCGTAGAACTTTAATCTACCAAATAATTTTTGTTTAGGATGCATGTAAAGAATTTCCACTTTGTGTAATACATATTCCATTTTAGTAATATCAAATGTACCTCTATAAGAAAGAAAAAAAAATAAAAAATATTCCTTGAGTTATTTCTGAAAATGCTTTGTTAAACAAAAATGAAGCTTCAAAATTGTCTCTGATATCACATGATTCACATCACAAAAAAACTTAAAGCATGTTTTAGGATTAAACATACATTTTTCTGAGTCATAGTTGTTCCTTAAATCTGAGTCGTGCAAAACATTGAAGATATCCATCAAACCATAAGAAAGTACTTATAAGTAAAGTAACACGAATTTAAGTTGCATCAAGCCTTCATATTACTCTTACTTGAATTTGACAATCTCATGCACTTTTTTTTTGATACTTTGGAGAGTTTCTCCATCATCATTTGAATTTTGGATCTGACTCTTCAAAGCATCTTATAAGATGTTTGAGAGCTTATAAGTTATTTAAATTTATTTGGTAAACTTTTTTTTTTTTTTAAAAATCTTATAAGTTCCTAAATAAAATGTTAGAAACTTATAAGCTGTTTTTTTGAAAAAAATGGAGAATCCCAACTTATTTTCAAAATAAAATCTTATTTCAACAACCTCCTTTAATTTTGACTATTTTAATTACACAATTGTCATTACTAATATCTTAAAAGCTACAACATCTTTTTTTTTTTAATCTAATTAAACACTTCAACCACTTATTTTTAAAATAAGAATATCTTATAAGCTCTAAAAATATCTTATAAAATGTAGGAGTTTATAAGATGTTTTAAATAAGTTTAGCTAATCACCCTAGTGAGATGTTTGCTTCTAGTCTCCTTCCCCAAATGATCGACATGACTGGTATATGTACTTGATGTATTTCCCTTTTTGCTCGTTTTCAAAGCGGGTTATCTATATATATATATATAATTGCATCACAATAAAAATTTGAAATTATTATATGGGGCAATGTGATGGAATTGAATTGAACATACATAGCAAAAAAAATTAAAATATTTTAAATAGAATTGACATGATATTGCCATTTGTTGAAAACAGCATACAACATCTTGTATTCAAATTATATTTTATTCAATATTCAATATATCACCAATACAAATCAAATATATTGATTCAAAGACGAATAAAATCTGTTATTACACTTCATCAGAATAAGATTGAAAGAAAAATGAAAACAGGGGAAAACATGCATAATTATCACATTGAGGAAAGAATGTTATATAGTTACGCATATATATGTATATCATTTCAAGAACCGCCAAGATTAAGTTTTTGTGTGTGCATATAAATACAAAATATCAGAGATGCTCAACCTACATTATAATTAAAATAAAATTTAGACCACATATCCACCACATGCAAGAAATTAACATCAAAATAAGATTGTTGTCATTTGCAATCCATTACATTGTTCAAAAATAAAGATTCAAGGGTCAATTATTTGATGCAAAGGCATAGCACGATCAACAAAATAAACTATCAACCAACATTAGATCGCAAAAAGATTTGATGCATATATTACTCGGAGTAAATTTTGTGGAAATGTAAGATGGAAAAAATCCAGTAATTAAGCAATTGTTAAGTGGAAGTATATTATAATATTATGATACTCAAGTTCTCCCAACTAAACTGGCTGCAAATCTTATATGATAATATAATCAATCTTTAAAATCTTCTTAAATTTAATTTTGAATGTATTCTTCTTTTCACCAGCAAATTAGAAAAAGAGTTGCAACAACTGAAAAATATATGTTCACCATATAATTAGGAAGATGTAGCTCTGAATACTCCTTCACAGCTCTTCGTATTTCCCCTATTTGTATGTCATGATAAACATTATGATAATTAGCAAGACAAAACCCATGATAAGTAAACTCACAGTAAAGAAAGAAAACACATTAGACAAACAACAAAACTGATAATAAATAAAATTAAGCCTACAATAAAAACAACTTTTTTTTTTTTGGTCCTTTTTTCCTCTCTCCATACTTCACACAAAGTAATAAATAAATCAGTTGTTTGTCCAATTAAGTTTTATGGGAATTCAAAAAATGCAATGTTATAGCAAATATTCGAATTTTGAAATCTTTGTATGATGAAAAGGCCAAAAAGAAGTTAAAAAAAAAGATAATTAGTTGGGAAGTTCCATTTTGAAATATAGTTGACACATGTATATTCATTGTTTTTGTCGAACAAAAAGGAAATAAAGTTAATTTGTGACTGGTTGCTCCCAAAAAACTACCTTTCCTCGATCACTTTCCTGCACGAAGTCCACCGAGAAACTCACACAAGGGGGCCGAGGGGGGCTCAGCGTCATCTCTCCGATGCTTAAGTCGATTCGAGAAGGAAGCAAAGACTAGAGAGAAAAAAGCAATGTAACAAAAAAAATGAGATTAGGTTAGAATGAACCCGGGCTTGGGCCTTTATACCTTAGCTCGGATTAGGGTTTCCGTAAAATCCGGGATTCCGTTACGATTCGGTGTCAGAGTCATCATTAGATTAGGATCGGATCTCCTAAAAACCCTAATTTTACGCCCGTAAGACCACGGCTCTGACCTATTTCAAAACACCTCGGCCCAATGTATGATATAAAGCCCCTGTAATTCTCCAAGGCATCCTCAGGGCCTCATACATATTCTATCCCGAGCTGAATTGTACAACAGGACAACAACAGGTCGCCTTTAGCCGTGCAGGGCTCGACAGGTCGGTTTAGTACAATGGCCCCTACACAGGTCGGCCCAATGAACATCCTTCACTCATGTTTGGGCCTTCACAGATCGGCCCGATATGATATACCTCCCACCTATGGGCTCAGTAGGTCGGCCCAATGCCTAATTCTCGACAGATCAGCCCAAAAGTATGGGCCTTTCCAGGTCGGCCCAATACCATAAGCCTGATCAGGTCGGCCCAGACAATCTTTTGCCCTTATCAGTGACGAAAACACTTTTTTCACCTCTTTCCTTCCTCCCCTTTTTATTTTGTCATCTACCGGTCTGATGCTGAAATCCATATCAACTCACAACCCCCATTAGGTAGAACCGGGTGAACACACTCAATTGCAATCAATAAAATTTTAAAAGTAAGACTCCATCCATATCAAATATGTGCCAAATTTCCAATATCATCGACAAGGCATTAACCAGTGTTATTTTTTGGTCCAGATAGTTTAACACAAACCCACGCCTAATAAATTCAAATAGTCCAAAAGATCAACTAAATAACAGAGCAAATCAAAGCAATTATCATCTTGATTTTATTAATAATCATGAGCTCATAAGTAAGAACAGTTAGATATTCTCTAACAAAGGATTATAAGACAAAAATTACAACAAAATGAAAGAAAAAGACTGAACATCTACCACTCAAAGATATGATGAAAAATCTGTTTGAAAACAACCCAAGAACTCCACAACCCAATTCACATTTACAATGAAGGATTACGTGAAAGAAATATTGCTAGATATCTTCACTCGTTTAGTCGTTCAGTAGTTCTCGGGTTTCACAAAATAAGGTTACACTTTTAAATATTTTTACTAAATATGGTGACAAATAGCTAAATGTGGAGGATTCTCATCAATGTGGTAATAAGTTTGGAGACTAACATATTGAAATTGCTGCCATTGAATTTCAGTCACTTATTATTTAAAATTTGGGCAGCACAATTTGTACCCATACCTTGCTTTTCAAAATATTAGGTCAATACCTCCAACTAAAGTTTTACCTTCAAACCATGCAATATGCATGTATAGGGTATGTGCGAACCCACTTATGTTGGTTTTCCTTTGAGTTAATGGGTCAATAAAATAAAGAAAAAAAGAAAAACTGAGATTGATCTTAAGTCCTTGGCCAGCAGACACTTTAGATTTTCTAATTTCCCACCGTGCATAGGAATACAGTAATTAGCCTCAATTTCTTCATTGTACTCATCTTGTGCAACATAAATGTCATTCTCAAGACTGCACAATTTCAATGGGTATTAAGTGCAATGGGTTCAACTTACACCTTACAACATAAATATTTAGGTTCTTATTTAGCAACTGCACACTTGAGAAATTACAAAAATAGAAAACTCAAATAAGGCCTTCTAGTTGATTCCATGGAGCAGGTTTCATCCGCTGCGTGCATAACGACTTCATTTTCTGAAACTTGATGTCTAAAGGTTCCATCTTTATTTGCCCCATAGGAACTGTGGACATACAAACCAGAATTATTACCCAATCACATACATATTAGTATGACACTAATAGCTTACTCAAAATTAGACAAAAAATCAATAACCATTCTCCTTGGCTCATGGTAAATCTGGTCCCTATGAAACTATGCGAGGAATTTATGAGATAAAATCAAGATTTTAATGAATCTAGATAAAATTCAACAATTCCCACATCAATATATTAGATCTGTTGCAAGGGGAAAGAATATGGATAGCTGAATTTCCTTTTTACATCGTTGAGCCCTCACCTATTGTTTTGGCAATGGGAAAATCACTCATTTACTAAACCATGTGAATAAGATTTTAAAGATCAATATAAACTAGATTAATTGGATAATTCAAAGAAAAAATGAAGCAGGCTCAGCAAAATGAAGTGAATACAACCCCTGTTTAGGTTTACTTATAGCAGAAACCCCAAAATCTCTTCTAAATGAAGCGCTCAACTCAGACCATGTATTTCTGAATCATCAACTCACATGATCACTACAAATTCACAATCAAAAGTCACCGACCAGTTTGCTGACCTAGCATGGATGTAAGTTAAATATTATGTCTCAGAAACAAAAAATTAAGTCAACAAATGGATGCAACAGATGCGCAGAATGAATCCGATCTCTTAAGAATCCCTAAAATTTTCCATGATTATAGCACAGTTCCCAAAAGTAGAGTAACACAAAAAAAAATTATTAGAAAATTTTCATGAGCATAGAACACATAACAGCCCCACATTACAGTTCTCCCTTCTCCCTTCACCCAACAGATCACACACATAGGAAAAAAAGAAAGAAATACCCCAATGCAGGAGGGAAGATCGAAATGTCTGCATTCATTAGAATGATATTTCACTTTATAAATTAAAATGAATTTTATTTAAAAGGCGTGATTTAAACAACCAGGGACAGAGTCAATTTTGTAGTTCTAAATCAGTTAGGTGCATGAAGGATGTGATATTGAATTCTGGCAGAGTACTTGAGATTTGAAAAGAGTGGGAAAATTATGCTTTTATTTACTTTATTTTGCTAAAATTTTATATTTGAAAGGTATGTGCTTCTGGGAAACACCTCATAGTAAGATGATTCCCCATAAAAAGACAATTTTTTCTACATATTTAGAAAGTAATTTCTAGAAATGAAGAATAATGCTACATGTAATTGCATCTATTATCAATTTTATAAATTGTTTATCTTTCATAATCACAAGGAACTCACAAAACTATATACATATATAAATTATGTATTCTCACACCAATGTCTTTTTACTTAGAAAGTCGGAAAGGGAACCAACTCATTCTTCTTCAGAGATTGAAAATGAGAAGCTTTGTGAGGCAAGTTAAACAAAGTTGTGTCCATGTCAAGATTGCAAGGTAGTGGATGTGATTGCAAAGACACCAAATCTTAGGGACTGAAGTTACAAATTTCCTAAACTTAAACACAATTATAGAGTCATATGCACCCCAAATATACCATAAAAATTATTGTACATGGATTTAACATGCCTGGAAAACCACAAATCTCTATTAAGGTGGATCCCATATAAGTTCACATAATGATTGCAGTTGATATATCTTTATTGCGCACACATTTTGTCGGGATAAATACAGAAACTCACCTAAGATTTAGCTTAGACTCATTGTTTGAATTTCTAAATAATCAATTAACCATAAGTAGCCAATTGATATATATAGGATGATACGCATTATAAGGAATTCCTTGGTTTTAGCTTTCTAAAGAGATGAATCAATCACAAGGGAAATGAATCAATCATAGGATCAATAATTACGGTTTCCATGTAATTGCAATTTAACTATAACACTATATATTATAATGATTTAGCTAACTATCGCATTGTGAAAAAATAAATCAACAAAAAAACCTTTAGTAATTTTCACAAATTCAACTGAAGGAAGTTTGGCTACTCCTCCTCAATAGAGAAGGTTGGAGATATACATGCATATTTTTTTTGCCACCGCTTTAATGTCTTTTCTGAATAGAGAATGATTGACAAAGAGATAACTTGAGTTGTTACCTGAATTCTTCCATCTGTTTAGTCTCCTTTCTCTTAAGTATTTGTTGGTACTAATCCTAATCTTTTTCTTAGTCTCTTGGCAATCTCATCTAATGTGTATTATCATTCATAACACAAAAATTAGAAAAAGAAAGTGCCCAAGAAAAAGAACTTGATTTCAGAGAAAGAATTCTGGTCTGGAATAGATTTTTCCATCTAATCTTTTGGAATTCTTTTCTGCCTTTGGCTCTATGGGGCATTCACATATATTCAGAGTCTCATATTGGCTTTTAGTATTCTGATTCATCATATTCTTGAGCCTCTATTTCTTTTCCTAATTTATTAATTACATTTGTGCCATTAAAATTAAAACATTTAAGGAATATGTTTTGGTATTCAAAAAGTCTAATGTTGGCTTTTAGTATTCTGATTCATCATATTCTTGAGCCTCTATTTCTTTTTCTAATTTGTTAATTATATTTTTGCCATTAAATTAAAACATTTAAGGGGTGTTTTAGTCCATCTAAATTTTAGCAAAAATATTCATGTTTTTTTTGAGTAGTATAGATAGTATATCCAACCAATAACACCTTCTAGTATTTATACTAGGATAAACTATGCTCATTCGTGTGGCCAACTTCGTGTTAATTTCTCACTCACTGAAATTCGGTTTTGAGTAATAACAAATACTACGAATATCTACTCAGAATATAGATTAATAATCTATAATTCAATTCCTCCAGAATTAAATACTTAGCCACCGAAAATTTGGTCAAAAAAAGTCAGGTTGACGCTCATTTTCTCAAAACCAAATTTCCAACAATCCCCCACATGAGTGAAAATTAATACATGCATGAATGCAGATACGCAAACCAGTCCTAAAGAGACAATATTGCATCCGGAAAGGTAGCTTGTGGCTTTGAACCTTCCGTAGTCAATACCATCGGGTACACTGGCGGCTTAGTGGACATAATGCCTTGAACTATTCCTATGTGGTGTATACCGAGACAACAATATTAACACAGTAAAGTCTCAACACCTCCTTCTCACGTTTTGTGTTCGTTTTGGCCATGGACACCTCTTTGGATTCATAAGTGTTACTTTGAAGTGGCACGCACTTCTCACTTATATAGGTGATCTTCTATCCGAGTATCCTGCCATACTCAACCTCAACAAGGTGTAGGAATTATTAAAAGTCAAATGACTTAGCCTGACCACAACTTTGCAGGTGTCCCAGCACTTGGTATTGCTTTCTAGGGATGGGTTGAAACATTGTTTCCAAGTGTTAGCATAATCTTCATAGCTTAGTTTTTCCATTGAACCATGTTCTTGGATCTCCAATCATCATGGTTGGGTTACCACTATGATGTTTATTTTACTTTGTAGACTTTAATCCCATTCGCTCTAGCAATTTACTCAATTGATCTCGATTCAGTCCTTTCGTCAAAAGATCTGCCAAATTGTCTTTTGACTTAATGTAATTAATTGACATCACACCATTTGAGATCAATTGTCTAACAGTATTGTGTCTCAGAAGAATATGCCGAGACCTACCGTTATGCATATCGCTCTGTGCCTTCCCATAGCCGCTTGACTATCACAATGAATCATCACATAAGGCACAAACTTCCTCCAACATGGAATATCTTCCAAAAGGTTTTGAAGCCACTCGACTTTTTCACCATCTTTGTCCGAAGCTATAAACTCGTATTCCACGGTGGGCCGAGCTATACACGTTTCCTTCGTAGACTTCCACGATACCACACCACCTCCAATGGTAAATATGTATCCACTAGTGGAATAAAAATATTTCGAATCCGAAATTCAACTAGCATCACTATACCCTTCAAGTGTAGACGGATATCTCGAGTAGTATATGTGATAACAGAAAAAAAAATATAATGAATAAGGGTTACTTTAGGAGTTATTTTAGGGCTTAGTTTAGAGGTTAGTTTATAGGTTAATTTAAGGGTTAATTTAGAATTTAAAAAATATAGAAATAAAAATAAAAATTAGCCTATAAATACATGGTTAATCCACATATATTTTCACAAATTTCTAAGTTCTCTACAATTAAAAACGAAGGGATCTAGGACTAGGACTTTTATCGTTCAATTTTTCTACATCAAACATCTACGATTATTAAGGTAGGGATATTTATAGTATTTTGTCTTTATTTAATGTTCCATGATTATACTTCATTGATTGCAATATATATCAAGAGGAAATAAATTCACATAAGCTATGGGCCATAAAAAGGGTCCGGGATCAAATGTATCTTCAGGGTGAACCCGCAATGCTATATGCAGTAACTGGCCAGTCAGAGGAAAAAGAGGAAATTAATGAATTTATTGTTGTAATTATGTGAATGCTTTTCATGTTATATTAAAATTGACAGATATATCTCTACTGAGAGAGATGAAGCTCACCCCTATTATTATTATCACGACTTTCAGGTTGAGGAATCCGGCTGAAGATATGATGTTGTGGATGGTGGAATAAATCATGCTATATTTATATTTTCAAATAATTATGATCGAATTAAATTTTGGATTTACGTCTTTAATTTTTCCTAAGTTTTTCTGCTTGGAATAATTGTTGGATATTTAATTTGGAAGGTGTAATATTATTATTATTATTATTATATTTTTCTTCCCTTAAGAATTAAAAATTCTAAATCAACTTTTTTTATAATTATTGGGATCACTTTAATTTATAACTTTGTGTTTTCTAAATAATATATTTAGAGTACTTTAATTTCATAAAATTGGGTCGTTACAAGTGGTATCAGAGCAGGTCCATGTTTCTGTAGGCTTGTTAAAAAGAATTATTAAAAATTAAAATGTATAGTTTTTTTATCAAAAAAATAAAAGTCAAACTTTGTATAAGATAAAATGATGTAATAACATCCACCTCCATCATATCTTGCCGATCTCCTCAAGGTATGAGAATTATTAATGCAAGTTACATTATACAATTGTATCAATATGCTCATTATATCATGATGTATTTTATTATGATTTCATGTTACTATATTCTGCTTTAGATATATAATATCAGTTTAAATGTTAGAAGAATAGAAATCTTGTATTCCTTCAAAAAAAAAAATAAAAATAGACTTATGGTTGCAAATGGACATATATATAGATGGCAGGAACTCGCACTCGCCACACTGCAAGAAAGAACAATAATAATAATAACTGGGGTCCGAACCATCCCATTAACCGACTCAATCATTATTTCAACTATCAAACTGAGTAGGGGGATAGCATTGAAGAATATATAGTTAAAATTCACCAGTTGTGATACAATGTGAGGAATGTCATCGGGGCTCCAAATGAACGCGCAACCTCCCATAGAGTGATTGATTACTTACCCTCATTTTGGAACGTCAAAGCTGAAAAGCTTTATGCCTCATTATTAGAGCTGACAATGGGCTGGGCCGGGCCAACCCGGCCCGAGCCCGTCGGTCTTTTGCAAAATTTTGGGTTGGATCGGGCCGACCTGATTTTGGTCGGGTTGCAAAAATATTTGGCCCAGCTCAGCCCATGCATAAAATCTATGTGTAAAAATTCGGGCCGACCCGAAAAAGTCGGGCTAGCCCGGCCCGTCGGGCCAAATAGGCCCGACTTTTTTCGGGCCTAATTATTTGCAGCCCAAACCGCGGGTTGGCTGGATCGGCCCGCGGGATGGACTGGGTTTTGCCACCTCTACTCATTATTAGAGTATGACGGGCATGACGACTGACCCAAAATCAACTACGGGAAATTTACTGCCAGGTTATACAGTAAATGGATTGAGTTTTTGAACAATGAGGCTATGGCAGAAGACGAGGAACCAGAAGAAAATATGGAAGAAGACCCAAAAAAAGATCTGAAGGAAGATGAAGACATGGATCAGTAGAGATATATAGGTCTATGTATTGCAATAATTGATAAATAAATCCTTATTATATATAAAGCTTAGTTGTCTTTTAATTGATACTAATTTATTTGACCATTATATTATGATATTTAGATTTTAAGTTAGATATTTTATGCAAAATCCATTAATAACTTGGGATAAATAATAATAATACATTACATATGACCTTAGGAATATGGCTCCCCGTCGTGGAAATCAAGTCAATGGTGGAACTCCAGTAACACATGAAATCAAACTACTACTACTGCTGGAGATATAATTGTTGAGTTCCTCAGAGGTGTGCAGAATAACAGAGACAACAATTCTGCCACTATCGTCCACCCACATTCAACGGACGTGATGGCCCGATAGCAGTAGAAGAATGGTTTCGATCGCTAGAGAGGATTTTTCGACTTATTGGCTCACATTATCAATGAATAGAGAGTTGTATGTGTTGCCTTCCAACTCGCTAAAGACGCTGATCATTGGTGGGAAGGGTATTGGAGGACTAAGACTGAGGAAGAGCGGAATGCTTTAACATGGGATGAGTTCAAAACTGTTGTAAAAATCTCCGTCTAGCCCCGATTAATCCCCGCCTAGGCGCTAGACCCCCCATGTCCGCCTACGAATTTTTTTTTCGATTAGGCCCGCCAGCTCGCTGCGCGCAGCGCTCCGATCTGCCGCGCTGAGCGCCTGCAATTTTTACAACATTGGATTGTAGTGGAATTTGTTTTTTCCCACAATCATACCGGGACAAGAAGGAGACAAAATTCCTTAACTTTAAAAAAAACATGGACTACCACAGAGTATGAGGGACAATTCAATCAATTAAGCCGGTTTGTAACGCCCCAAATTAAATAGACCAAACTAATCACAAAATACCAATTATCAGGTACAACTCTGGATTAATACCAACTTAGGCTCCACAAGAATAATTATCCAAAAGTATAATAGCTGAAGTACATAACTTGACGAAACCTAAATCTATGGAAAAGTTGAGAAAATCCAAGATACATGCCTAGGTTTATTACATATAACACAGCGGAAGTCTTAACTTATAAAATAATATAAAGACAAATTACATAAACTAAGATTACGACCATCCTCTAAGCAAAATACTTAAATAAAGTCCCAAAACTAGTTCAATCTAGTAGTCTCAACGTGCTACTATTCTTGCGTAGGTGGTTCAGTGTTAGTCCCACCAATCTCTGAAAAATTTAGCAAAAACAAGGGGTGAGCTAAACGAGCCCAGTGGGTAGGGGATGGGAATGCATGATAGTTAAGGAAATGAGGAACACACACACACACACACACACACACACATATATATATATATATATATATAAATAAAATATCGAGCAGAGCACTTGGTGTGCAAAATAGTTTTCATGCGTATAAAATAGATACAAAATAATCAGACATTAAATTTACTCACAAACTTATAGAATGATTGTAGGTCCCAAGGGGTGTGAGCAAGGTTTAGAAGGGGGGCTGAATAAACCTTACCAAATTTTTGATTTTTGTCGTTTTAAAATTATTACAGAGTTAACTCAAACAATTGTGTCATTGAGGGAGAGCTAAGTTGGTTATTTAGCTGAGTTAGCCACTTAACAGACTCGATAGAGCTATTGATAGAATAACTCGGCTGTTTAACCTGTACTTTAACTTGGTTGTATTGATTTTATCAGCGGAAGACTTAACACCCTTTGAATTGATTTTAAGCTTGTTTTAACACTTGATTTTAGCACTTGGTTATTAATCAGTTAGATAGCAAATATGAGTTTATCAGCAGATATGATGTAAGTATGCAGAAATATAAATGTGCTGAAAAATAAATGACACAGTAAATTTTTATAGAGGTTCGAGGATGGGGTAATTCTTCTAACCCTCTCTTCTCCAATTCCTAGAGAAATCCACTAAGTAATAGATCAATTTACAAAGTGGTGAATGACCTGAGAAACCTTTTGGCCACACACGCTTGGCTTCTCTTGCGACTCCATTCTTCACAGGCAAAATGCTTGCTACTTGAGTTCACTTTCTCAAGCTCTTGGATTTGATCACGAAGCCCTCCAATAACTTGATATCTTCGGCCAACCTTCCTACAATCCTCCTTGAAAGTAGACCCTTTGATTCTTCAAAAGTTTCCTCTTCAACAGATTTAAAGTTGTCTTTCCTTCACAAAAATGTGTTGGATCGATTTCCTTCGAGTTTCGTGCTTGAGGATTTGCTTGAATATACTTGAGAATATTTCAGTTAATAGCTTAAATAATACTTGCTTTTTCGTGTTCGTAACCTTTTCTCAATGAATTTCCTAAGCCTTTTATAGTGAAATTTTAAAATTTTGCCCGTTGAAGAGATATGCTAATTTCAAAAGTCACTTGTGTTCGTTGGATTATCTTGTTGCAGTCCTTGATGTTGACATTTCCTCATATTTAATGTCTTGCAACATTGCAGTGTATCTGACACTTGGTGTAGTGCTTCCCATTGGTTTGTTCCTTTTGCACACAACTGGAACTAACACTTTATCCCTGGCAACTGTAACATGTTACCATTCTGAGTAACATTCTTGTCTTTCATCAACGGATCTCGTTCGATTTCTTGACTTGACTTGATCGCGCCTTTTTATTCCCAGTGACTTGAGTTAGCTTCCAATCTTTGGATGACTTGACTGACTCTTCACATAGCTGATTCACAGCTGATACACATTCAGTCGAGTTTTTGACTTTTCTTATTTGCTATACTCAAATTGTCTCGCAATAGAGTCTTCACTTGATCTTGATTGACTTTGTATTTCTAGGCATAGATGACCGACTGACCTTTCCAAATTTATCTATTACAATAAAAATAACAAGGAAAATTGGGTACCAACTTTCTAGTTTAAGTTTTACATGGTATCATCAAAATCTACAAAATAAATTTCCTAACAATGATTATAATCAAACAATTTTTATGATTAACACGGTCATGCAGATATAACACAAGTTCAAATACAGAAAAATATTTTCGATAATTGAAAAGGATTTATAAACGGACAAGGTTTTATACCCCATTTCAAAATCTAACGATCGAGATACAAAAAATAACGTTGGGCCGATGTGGAATAAACACCGCACCTTAGTGTCCCAATTCAAGCCTGATTTTAAAACGGACAAGGTTCTACGTCTCATTTTAAAATCCAACGAGATACACAAAGTAAATGCAGGTCGATGTTGATCAAACACCGAACTCAATTGCATTCTCCAACGCACCAGGCCAAAGCCTCATATTCACCTTATTCCTCCCGAGTGGCTCGACGACTCTTTAGTTGTGGTTTATACCCGCAGTTCGTCATATTTCTAATATACCAATACTACGATCCAAGTTCGCCTCTCCTCCTCCCGACTGTAAATGGGAATAGGCACATGTGTAGTCGAGCAAACATCAACATGCGATCTGTTCGATTGATTGCCTGAACCACACACGCCAAATGGGATACGGGATTCATAACAGTAACAATAAACGGTAAATAAATATTTAAATTATACTAACGAGAAATTTTTATACAAAAGATTCAAATTGCACATGTAGTGCAAAATAATTTTACCCCAAAGTTTTGATTTTTATAAAACTAGCCAAAATAATTCTTTCAATACTCCTTAAACATCCATATGAGCAAATTCTAATTAAATTATCAAAATTTCCACACTTTGCATTTGTATATTTTTTTTTTTTTGCAAATTAACCCCTGAAATTTCTATTTCCATAAATTTACCGAAACATAAATTTTTAACATCTACAAACTCCATTCCAAATGTTTTAAAAGTATACAAATTTGGACAAAAGACTTATCATAGGCAAAAATAGGCCCTCGGTTTTTTTTTTTTGAAAATTACCGAATGACTTCACGGTTTCAGAAAATTATATTTTACTCCTTAAACTCTTTATTTTCACATATCAACCTCAAGAATGACTCTTTAAAATTTATAATCACCATCGAACATTAAGAAATAATCTCGACAGCCCCTCAACAGTTTTAAAATTTCAGATTAATACAATAATTTTCGAAAATTTACAAATTGATCCCAATAATTTCTATTTTTATGAAATTACTCGAATATGAACTTTTAAAACCTGCAAAGTCCACTTCATCTTCCTTAAAGGTATAAAATAAATCCAGATCAGTTTCAAATTCATAAAAATGGGGAGGACAGTTTCTGGAAAGTGCAATTAGGCCCACAAAATTCTTGATTTTTATTGATTTCGCCTCCAAACTCTTGATAAGTTGAAATTGAACCTCTACTAATCAAAGTAATCAACAAAGACCCACGAGTTAAACTCTTTAAAGTTTTTAAAACAGCCCCACAGTTTCAGTAATTATAAAATTAGCCTCCAACTTAATAAAATTCAATTAAATTGCCAACTATAAATAATCCAACAATCAATTTGTCAAACCATCACAATTAGCACATAATTACACATATAAATGCATAATAACTCAATAAACTTCATGATTTAACAATAATTTTAAGAAACCCATTTGAAAAATAAAACAAAATTTTGCCCACCTTTTTAGAATCTACCAAAATCTCCAATTCACAAGCTTAATTAAAGTCCAAGCTTCCTACAAGAAAAACCCCTCAATCAATTTCAAATTTAAACCATAAAAAGAACCTTGTATCTATGACCAAAACACATCTAAAAGATGATCGACTTACAAAATTGGAAACCTCAAGTGATGGGTAATCTAATTCACCAATTGCATGTATACTCAAGCAAATATTTCATCATCAATTTATTCCCCTCAACTCACGGCAAATGGGGTTTTCACTCTTCAGTTTTAATAAAAATGGAAGTCTATGGGTAAAGGTGATGATTTGGAAGCGGTTGATGAATGTAAAAGAAAACGAATTAAATTTTCTCCTTCACACAATTTGATGAACCATAACTTTGTCTTCTTTGGTATACCCAAACTCAAACATCTCTGCTATGCCATTCTAAATCGCCAAACTTCTTCACAAAATAGGTTACTTCATAATCAATAATGCCTATCAAATAAGTTCTTTATTGAGGGTTACGAAAGTAACTAAAACCAAAAAGATGCATTTCCACAGAAACCAATAATTCATATCATCTAGCGATTGAATTATACCTCTATATAAACCAATTACTGATTAATTTATTATAACCTAATACACTTCAAATCATCAACCTATTTTTAATCAAGGTGAGTACTTCAATCATAAAATAATGTCCCAAGATTACATTTCAATATTTTGCTCAATCCAAATACCAGCAATAATTCTAAACCTCTGAATACTCAAAATTATAGAAACCTAATGGAATCCATAAAGTAATTTTGCAAAAGAGAGTTTACAACATCTTGCTATTGTATATAGATAATGTCCATAATTGTCCATCAACAATCCACAAAGCGGTATTCAATTATTATCCCCAAAAGACAAGTTACTTACATAGATCAGTAATCATAGTGTAATTCATATCACATCATAATTGGATTTGCCTACGAAATACTTAATCCCAATTTCAATCGTAAGGTAATGTTCAACTCATTACATAAAATAAAAATGGTCTAGTTATCAATTGGAAGTTAATAGATAATCGTGAGGATATTAACCCAAATTGTCGCGCACCTTATTTTTTTTTATCAATATCTCTTTTCTTCTTGAGAAACTGTTTCCTATCCACTCTTTAAATCCATTTCCTCATTTCATTTATAAACTATAATCGACACTTATGTCTGTATAACATCACGGTGATCAAATAATATGGTATACCCTACACACTATACTGACTTGAATAAGAACATTGTTTCAAATTAGTATTCCTTAATAATCCTAAGGCTCTAAACCTAAAAATCAATACTATTCCAACAACTCATCGATATCCTAAATTAGCAGTTAAGTAATTCATCCACATAGATGTATCCCAGTGTATTAATTCACATATTCCTTATTAGGATTCCAAATCTAAACATCGATACTATTCTAATAGCTCATCGATACCCTAAGTTGGCAGTCAAGTAATTCATCCACATAGGTGTATCCCATTAGTTAGTAATTCTTTATCAAACTTATAACCTGGGCACCACAGATATCACTCATAAATTAATAATGATAGCAAAGTAACAAAACCTATCAAGAGAAGAAAAAGTCATGATCTTGACAAGAGGTAATGTGTACCTAGATTAGCGTCTAATTGTCATATAGATTAACTAAATACAAGATCCATACTTAGGCATATAATTTATTAATAATTTCGATACTATAACTTCAAAAGATAAACTTGTGGATCCATCTACGGCCTAAACATATGTCAACTTAAAACTAGCGCCCTCGTCAAATTCCTATTAAATCCATTGGTAGTTCAATTCAAACCCCAGTAATTTCCATCCTACTTGACAATCAAATCTTAATTGTTAATTCAATCTAGATGACGTGATTATCCCAAAGTAAACTGTTAGAAAATTTATTGAGTAGATTTTGATGATACCATGTAAAACTTAAACTAGGAAGTTGACACCCCATTTTCCTTGTAATTCATATTGAAATAGATAGGGCTGAGAAAGCTGAGTCAAGTTAGCTATGCCAAGGAATACAAGAAATCAACTGCGGTCTGGATTAAAGACTCTGTTGTGTGTCAGCTGAGTATGGCCAAGAAGAAAGTCAAGGACTCGACTGAAGGAGTTTCAGCTGAGGAATAACTGTGAGAAGTGTCAGTCAAGTCAACTCAAGAAGCCAAGTCTCAAAGTTGGAGTGACAGTTGAGTTATCCAATGACTGGAGTTGACTCAAGTCACCTGGGATAAAGACAACAGTCTAGTCAAGACAATTGACTTAGATCCGTTGATTAAAGTCAAGAATATTACTCAATATAGTAATATGTCAATGATGTCAGTTCTAAAGTGTTAGTCCCAGAATTGTGCAAAAGGGATAAACCAATGGGAAGCACTGCACCTTGTGTCAGGCACCTGCGATGCTGCGAAGACATTTAATACGAGGAAATTTCAACATCAAGGACTACAACAAGACAAGCCAACGAACAAAAGTGACATTTGAAATTAGCCTATCTCTTCAACGGGCAAAATTTCAAATGTACACTATAAAATGCTGAGGAAATTACTGAGAAGAGGTTACCTGAACCACGAACAAGCAAGCAATATTCAAGCATTTAACCTGCAATATTCTCATTAATATTCAAGAAATTTCTCAAGCCTGAAACTCGAAGGAAATCGATCCAACACAAGCTGTGAAGGAAAGACAACTTCAAATCTGTTGAAGAGAAAACTTTTGAAGAATCAAAAGGGGTCTACTTTCCAAGTCAAGATTGTAGGAAGGTTCAAGTTCGAACCAATATCAAGTTTGTTGGAGGGCTTCGTGATCAAATCCAAGAACTTGAGAAGTGAGCTGAAGTAGCAATGCAGTTTGCCCTGTGAAGAAACGAGTCGCAAGAGCAGGCTTTGTGTGATCAAGGCGTCTCCGGACTATTCACCACTTTGTAAACCGATCTCACATTTAGTAGGTTCCTCCAGAGTTGGAGAAGAGAGGATTAGAAGAATTACCCCATATTCGAACCTCTATAAAAATATTTGTCATTTACTTTTAGCAAATTTATCTTTCTCGCATATTTAATTTATATCTCATGGATAGAATCATATTTGCTATCCAACCGATTTATAACTAAGTGCTAAAGATCAAGTGTTTAAGACAAGCTAAAATCTAATCAAAGGGTGTTAAGTCTTCCGCTGATAAAACCAAACCAGCCAAGTTAAGTTTAGGTTAAACAACTGAGTTATTCTATCAACAGCTCTATCGAGTCTGTTGAGTGGCTAACTTAGCTGAATAACCAACTTAGTTGTCCCTCAAGGACACAACTGTTTGAGTCAACTCTGTTGTAATTTTAAAAGGACTAAAATCGAAAATTTGGTAAGGTTTATTCAATCCCCCCTTCTAAACCTTACTCACACCCCCTTGGGACCTACATAAACTTAACATTCGAGTGTTAATATGACATACCATATATATTCACTATATATAAGATTCACACTTAGGTATATAACCTATAACCAACATCGATACTAGAAGCCCAAATGATAAACACATAGATTAATCGACGGCTAGCACCCTCGTTCATTTCCTACAAAATCACATAATCCCTTGATAATCGAATTCAAACCCAAATAATTCACATCATATTCGATAATCAAACCTTAATCTTTGAATGAATCCCAACAACATACTTATTTAAATTTAAACTTAACTAGAGTTTTAAGATCACCCACTAGTAATAATCTAATCCACAGGTAGAGAATCTTGTCCTGGGTTAGCTCAGGTGTAGCTTTTTTTACACCCAAGCTCGATACCATAAATCGTAACGTCCCAAATTAAATAGACCAAACTAATCACAAAATACCAATTATCAGGTACAACTCTGGATTAATACCAACTTAGGCTCCACAAGAATAATTATCTAAAAGTATAATAACTGAAGTATATAACTTGACGAAACCTAAATCTATGGAAAAGTCGTGAAAATCCGAGATACATGCCTAACACGGGAAGTTTTAACTTATAAAATAATATAAAGACAAATTACATAAACTAAGATTACAACCATCCTCTAAGCAAAATACTTAAATAAAGTCTCAAAACTAGTTCAATCCAAAGAGTCTCAACGTGCTACTATTCTTGCATAGGTGGTTCGGTGTTAGTCTCACCAATCTTTGAAAAATTTAGAAAAATTGAGGGGTGAGCTAAACGAGCCCAGATGGGGGATGTGAATGCATGGTAGTTAAGGAAATGAGGAACACACACACACACACACACACACACACATATATATATATATATTAAATAAAATATCGAGTAGGGCACTTGGTGTGCAGAATAGTTTTCATGCGTATAACATAGATACAAAATAATCAGACATTAAATTTACTCACAAACTTATAGAATGATTATAAGCAAACAATTTTTATGATTAACACAAATATGCGATATAACACAAGTTCAAATGCGGAAAAGTATTATCGGTAATTGAAGAGGAATTTTAAACGACAATGTTTTATGCCCCATTTCAAAATCCAACGTCGATACAACAAAATAACGTTGGGCACATGGAATAAACACAAAGACCCCAGTGTTCCAATTCAAGCCTCGATTTTAAAACGGACAAGTTCTATGCCACATTTTAAAATCCAACGAGATATACAAAGTAAACGCAGGTCGATCTTTGTCAAACACCGAACTCTATCGCATTCTCCAATGCACCGTGCCAAAGCCTCATATTCACCTTATTCCTCCCGGTGGCTCGACGACTCTTTAGTTGTGGGTTTATACCCGGAGTTCGTCATATTTTGGAATATACCAATACTACGACCCAAGTTCTGCCACCGTCTCCGACCCGACCAGAAAAATGGGAATATGCACATGTGTAGTCGATCAAACATCAACAGGCGACCTGTTCGATTGATTGCCCGAACCACACACGCCAAATGGGATACGGGACTCATAGCAGTAACAGCAAACGGCAAATAAATACTTAAATTATGCTAACGAGAAATATTTATACAAAAAATTCAAATTGCACATGTAGCGCAAAACAATTTTACCCCAAAGTTTCGATTTTTATAAAACTAGCCAAAATAATTTTTTCAATACTCCTTAAACATCCATATGAGCAGTCCTAGTTAAATTATCAAAATTTCCACACTGTACAAATATTTTTGTTTTTTGCAAATTAACCCCTGAAATTTCTATTTCCATAAATTCACCGAAACATAAACTTTTAACATCTACAAACTTCATTCCAAATATTTTAAAAGTATACAAATCTGGACACAAGACTTATCATAGGCAAAAATAGGCCATCGGGTTTTTTTCTTTCAAAATTACCGAATGACTTCACGATTTTAGAAAATTATATTTTACTCCTTAAACTCTTAATTTTCACATATCAACCTCAAGAATGACTATTTAAAAAATAATCACCACTCGAACATTAAGAAATAATCTGGACAGCCCCTCAACAGTTTTAAATTTCAGATTAATACAATAATTTTCAAAAATTTACAAATTGGCCCCAAGAATTTCTATTTTTGTGAAATTACTCAAAAATGAACTTTTAAAGCCTACAAAGTCCACTCCATCTTCCTTAAAGGTATAAAATAAATCTAGATCAGTTTCAAATTCATAAAAATGGGGAGGACTGTTTTTGGAAAGTGCAATTAGGCCCACAAAATTCTTGATTTTTATTGATTTCACCTCCAAACTCTTGATAAGTTAAAATTTAACCCCTACTAATCAAAGTAATCAACAAATACCCACGAGTTAAACTCTTTAAAGTTTTTAAAACAGCCCCACAATTTCAGTAATTACAAAATTAGCCTCCAACTTATAAAATTCAATTAAATTGCCAACTATAAATAATCCAACAATCAATTTGTCAAACCATCACTATTAGCACATAATTACACATATAAATGCATAATAACTCAATAAACTTCATGATTTAACAATAATTTTAAGAAACCCATTTGAAAAATAAAATAAATTTTTGCCCACCTTTTTAGAATCTACCAAAATCTCCAATTCACAAGCTTAATTTAAGTCCAAGCTTCCTACAAGAAAAACCCCTCAATCAATTTCAAATTTAAACCATAAACATAACCTTGTATCTATGACCAAAACACATCTAAAAGATGATCAACTTACAAAATTGGAAACCTCAAGTAATGGGTAATCTAATTCTCCGACTGCATGTATACTCAAGCAAATATTTCATCATCAATTTATTCCCCTCAACTCACGGCAAATGGGGTTTTCACTCTTCAATTTTAATAAAAATGAAAGTCTATGGGTAAATGTGATGATTTGGAGTGGTTGATGAATATAAAAGAAAACAAATTAAATTTTCTCCTTGACACAAGCTTACTGCTGAACTTCTTTGCAAATGACCAAATTGCTTTCTTATGTTTTTTATGTTGAGGAATGAGTTGATGAGAGGAGATGGTGTGTTGCTTTGAGGGTGTTTGGTTTCAAGTTATAACATGTAAGAGTGGGCTTCCATATTTGGGCTAGAATTGGTAAAGAGTGGGCTAGAAAATGTTGAGGGCTTGAGCTAGAGTTGAATGTGTTTAGAAATGGGGTAAGTAAATGTTAAAATGCTTGGAATTAAAGTGGATCAAAGTTACTAAGAAAATAGTTGACCGAACTTAGATTAATATGCAAGTGTCATACGAAATCAATCACTTATTTGTTACTAATTTTACTTAATTACTAGGTAATCAACTTATAGTTAATAACTCCAACAATTCTAGTCTAATCTTGATCTACTAATATTAGCCACAATTCATTAACTCAACAACTAGACGTATCAAAATATAACTCACTTATAATAATTTAAACTAATAGGAACTTTTACAACAACCACAAAACAATTAACAACAGCAACATGACACTTTGCATACTAACTACAGAAACATCAAAAACCAATTTTAGGGGTAAAATTTGTGTGAAAAAGGCAGTATTACTTTGTGTGTGAAAAATGAATGTAAGATTAACATACATTGCAAAAGTAAAAATCATGCAGACACAATCATTACAACAAATAAAACTCAACTTCAATAAATCAAAAGCCTAACATACATTTCAAGTAGAATATATGCTGATCAAATTAAAACCCTAACATACATTTTCAAGCAAAATCCATAAAACAATTGAAAAATACCAAAATAAAAGAAAATCGAAGAGAAGCGGAGAAACGAAAGAAAAATACTAAAATCGAAAATAAAAAGTACCTGGGATTTGGTCGTCTAACGCGAAACTTTGAAGAACTGTAGAAAAACTGAAAAAGAAAACTTTGCGGTGAAAAAAGCGGAAGAAAAACAGACCAAAATCGCAAGAGAAAACGTGACGAAAATTGCTATAAAAATCGGAAAGAAAAAGGAAAACTCGAACAGAAAGAGAGAAGAGAAGAAAAGAAAAGAGAAAAATCAACGTATTTGGGTATAATTTCAGTGGGATCCGTGAGACGGTCTCTGTTTGCCAAAAAGTATTTGGATCTTACAACTGCAAGTGTACAATGTAGTTTATAGAATAATGGCAAGTAAGGTCGTATTCCTCAGGGATTGACTACGAAACACTTAAGCTATAATAACATCGCATTCTAATTTTATTGAAGCGACTATAACCAGTATACTTATCCAAATTCTTAAAGTAAACAAATAATACTAATAAGACATTACTCTACTTGTCAAATGTCATAAGTTAATAACTCAAGGATTTAACTAATCAAACCCACATAAGTCTATCAAACTATATGAACTCACATACTTATTTAAGTCATTAAAACAACTAATAATTATATACTAACAAGAAAAATCAATTGTATAGATAATTAAAACCCAATTATTTCTTAACACTCTATTTATATAATCGTTTGAACTGGATCTCACACGGTTTTCTCCACACCTACCGGATATTAATTTGGAAAAGGCTCTGCGAGGTTCGTAGAAATGACTTGAGCACAACTATCGAATACTAGTCAATGCTCGAGGATTTGGAATACTCGGTGATGGTGAGAAGGGCTCATGAGGTGAAGGCAAGTTTTGCTGGGGACAAGGAGGAGCAAAAGTTGGTTGTGTTGTCTGAGAAAATATAATGGTAAGGGGCAAAACAGAAAAAAAAATAAAAATCAAAGTAAACAAATAAAGACTGATGGAAATGCACATCCAACTACCCAAGCAGACATGCCGACTTGCCCAAAATACAAGAAGAATCCTTTTGGAGAATGTTTATCTGGACAAGGAAAATACTTCAAGTGAAAGAAAGTATGGCATGAAGTCTCTAATTGTCCTCTCTTGAAAGCTGAGCGTGAAAGAAGAGAACAAACATTTGGAGGTAGAGCTCGAATGTATGCTATGACTCAAGAAGAAGCTGATCAGAACCTGGGTACAATGTCAGGTATGCTAGCCATCTTTGGAATACATGCTCTTGTACTTTTCGACATGGGTGCCACACATTCATTTTTATCTGCCAAATTTCATGTTATATTAGGACATACGAGTGCTACAGTAAGTGAACCCCTTGAGGTTAGCTTGCCATTTGAAAACTCGATAACAACTGACTCAGTAAATAAGGATGTTGAAGTGAATATAGGAGGACAGTTGATCTATACATAATTAAGATGAAGGATTTTTACATAATCTTAGGTATGAATTGGCTTAATAGATATCAGGCAGACATTAAGTGTCACGAGAAAGAGTAATATTCAAACTACCAGGAAATGATGAGATAAAATTCTATGGGATTAAGTCTAAGGCAGTACCACGAGTGATATCGGCAATGAAGGCAAGAAAGATATTGCAAAAGAAAAATTGTCAAGGATAACTAGTGAGTTTAGTAGATACCTCGACAACCGAAGTGACACCTAATGACGTACCAATTGTGCAAGAATTTTTGGATGTATTCGCAAAAGATTTGCTGGGAATTCCTCCAGATCGCCAGGTGGAATTTGGAATAGATTTGGTACCTAGAGCAACACCTATATCTAAGGCACCCTATAGGATGGTGCCAAAGGAATTACAAGATTTAAAGGCGCAAATACAAGAACTTTTGGATTTGGGATTCATTAGACCTAGTGTATCACCGTGGGGAGTTTGTAAAGAAAAAAGACGGGTCACTTAGAATGTGTATCGATAATAGAGAACTTAATCGACTCACAATGAAGAACAAGTACCCGCTACCGAGGTTTGAATACTTGTTCGATCAATTGAGAGGTGCCAGCAATTTCTCTAAGATTGACTTGAGATCCGAATATCATTAATTAAAGATTAAAGAGAGTGATATTCCAAAAACGGCATTTAGAACCCGATATAGACATTATGAGTTTGTAGTAGTGCCATTTGGGTAGGGTTAAGTAATGCGCCAACAGTATTCCTGGACTTGATGAATAGAGTATTTCATCTGTATCTAGACCGATTTGTCATAGTCTTTATAGATGATATACTTGTATATTCAAAGAATAGAGAGTAATATACTGAACACTTATGAATAGTGCTGAAACACTTCACAAGGAAAAGTTATATGCGAAGTTCAAGAAATGTGAGTTTTGGCTAGATCAAGTGGTGTTTCTTGGACATGTAATCACTGCTCAAGGAATTGAAGTGGACCTGGTTAAAGTTGAAGTGATCAACAAATGTAGTGCACCTACGAATGATAATGAAGTTCACAATTTTCTACGTTTGGCAGGCTATCATCGGAGATTTATTGGAGGATTCTCAAAGATAGTTGCGCTTATGACTCGACTGACACAAGAAAGGGGAAAAGTTCCAATGGAATGAGAAAAGCGAAGAAAGCTTTCGAGTTGAAGTTGAAGGCTAACTTCTCGCATCGAAGATAACAATTCCCGACCCCACTAAAATTTTGTTATTTATAGTGATGCATCAAAACAAGGCTTGGGATGCGTGCTAATGCAACATGGTAAAGTGGTTGCCTACGCCTCAAGACAATTAAAGCCACATGAGTTAAATTATCATACTCATGACCTAGAGTTAGTTGTTGTAGTGTATGCATTAAAGATCTGGCGCCATTACATATATGGAGGGAAATGTGAAATCTTCACCGATCACAAAAGCTTAAAATATTTGTTTACTCAGAAAGAGCTAAATATGAGGCAAAGAAGGTGGTTAGAATTGGTGAATGACTATGATTGAACTCTCAGCTATCATCCGAGTAAAGCTAATGTTGTAGCCAATGCATTAAGTCGTAAAACAAAAGGAGAAATGTCAAGTTTGATATCTGAACAAGAACATATTGTGAGAGAATTAGCCAGGATGAGAATTGAAATAGTGGTACCACCAAAAAACAGAGATAATACTAAGATCTTTTGTGGTGCAACCTACTCGAGAGAGAAGATAAAAGAAGCACAACCTCGAGTTAAATTTTTGAGCGAGAATGAAAGAAAAAGCTCGTGAAGGGAATGTAAAAGGATTTGTTATAACAAATGATGGTACTTTGACTTATAAAGGGAGATTATGCGTTCCTAAAGAAGAAGGGCTTAGAAAAGAAATTCTCGAAAAAGCTCACTTTGTCTGCCGTACACAAATACTCACCCTGGAGGTACAAAAATGTATCGAGATTTAAGAGAAGTATTTTGGTGGCGAAGTTTGAAAAGAGATTGGAACCGTTGTGGAAAAATATTTGACTTGTCAGCAAGTTAAAGGCGAACACCAAAGACCATTTGGTTTGCTCAAACCACTTAACATCCCAGAATGGAAATGGGAGCACATAACGATGGATTTTGTGGTAGGGCTTCCACCATCAGTCAAGGAAAACAAGGTTATTTGGGTTGTAGTAGATCGGTTAACAAAGTTAGCTCATTCCTTACCCGTTAAGATGTCGTTCAGTATGGAGCGATATGCACAAATTTATATTGAGAATATAGTGAGACTTCATGGAGTTCCTGTGTCAATTGTTTCAGATAGAGATACGCTTTTTACTTCTAGGTTTCGGAAAAGTCTACAAAGTGCCTTGGGAACATAGCTAAACTTTAGTATGGCTTTTCACCCGCAAACAGATGGACAATCTGAAAGAACTATACAAATATTGGAAGATATGTTGAGAGCATGTGTGCTCGACTTAGGAAGTAATTGGGAAATATTATTATCTTTGGTAGAATTTTCTTATAACAACAGTTATTAAATGACTATTGGGATGGCTCCATACGAAGCGCTGTAATGGAAGAAAATATAGATCACCATTATATTGGAGCGTAGTTGGTGAAAGAAAAATTTTGGGGCCTGAATTAATTCGGCAAACTGTTGAGAAGATAGCTATGATACAAGATCAAATCAAGATGGCTCAAGATAGACAAAAGTAATATGTTGATAGACGGAGAAAACATATACAATTTAATGATGGAGAAAAAATATTTCTGAGAGTAGCTCCTATTAAAGGTGTTAAAGATTTGTCGAAAAGGGAAAGTTGAAACCAAGATATATCTGACCATTTGAAATCCTTACACGAGTTGAAGATTTAGCTTATCAACTAGCATTATCACCGAGTCTATCAAGTGTGCACAATGTTTTTCACGTCTCTGTGCTAAGAAAGTACATTCACGATCCAAGTCACATCATGAATTATAAAGATCTGACAATCAACAATGACTTAACTTATGAGGAAACACCAGAAGTTGTTTTCGAACGCAAGATTCACCATTTGAGAAATAAAGATATTGCTCTGATCAAAGTACAATGGAGACGTCATTGCAGAAATAAAGCTACTTGGAAGCGTGAAGAGGAGATTCGTGTCAAGTACCCAAGTTTTTCAATTCCAAGTAAGATATCAAATTTCGAGGACGAAATTTTATTTAAGGAGAGTAAAATGTGATAACAGAAAAAAAACTAATAAATAAAAGTTAATATAGGAGTTATTTTAGGGGTTAGTTTATAGGTTAATTATTTAGGGGTTATGTTAGGGGTTAATTTAGGATTTAAAAAAATATAGAAAATAAAAATTAGCCTATAATACATGGTTAATCCACACATATTTTCACAACTTTCTAAATTCTCTACAATAGAAAACGAAGGGATTGATGACTAGGACTTTTATCGTTCAATTTTTCTACATCGAGTATCTGCGATTATTAAGGTATGGATTTTTATAGTATTTTGTCTTTATTTAATGTTCCATGATTATACTTCATTGATTGCAATATATGTCAAGAGAAAATAAATTCATATAAGCTAGGGGCCATAAAAAGGGTCCGGGATCAAACGTATCTTCGGGGTGAACCCGCAATGCTATATGCAGTAACTGGCCAGTCAGAGGAAAAAGAGAAAATTAATGAATTTATTGTTGTAATTATGTGAATGTTTTTCATGTTATATTAAATATTGACAGATATATCCCTCTTGAAATGAGATGAAGCTCACCCCTATTATTATTAACATGACTTTCAGGTTGAGGAATCTGGCTGAAGATATGATGTTGTGGATGGTGGAATAAATCATGCTATATTTATATTTTAAAATAATTATGATCGGACTAAATTTTAGATTTATGTCTTTAATTTTTCCGGTTTATGCTTGGAATAATTGTTGGATATTTAATTTGAGATGTATTATTATTATTATTATTATTATTATTATTATTATTATTATTATTATTATTATTATTATCATCATCATCATTATATTTTTCTTCCCTTAAGAATTAAAAATTCTAATTCAACTTTTTGATAATTATTGGGATCACTTTAAGTTATAACTTTGTGTTTTCTTAATAATATATTTAGAGTAATTTAATTTCATAAAATTGGGTCGTAACAGTATAGCTCATACTCCAAGGTATACTTTAAGTATTTTAACAACCTGGTTAACGCTTTCCAATGCTCATAGCTTGGATTGCTCGTGAACCTACTCAACATATTTACAGGATAGGCCAAGTCTGGATGTGTACAATTTGTAATGTACATCAGACTGCCTATTATACGTGAGTATTCCATCTGAGCCACTAGTTCTGCTTTATTAGCAACCAGATTTACACTTAAATCAATGGGCGTTTTTTACGGTGAACTGTCAAAAGCATTGAATTTCTTGAGCACTTTCTCCACATAGTGGAATTGTGACAAGTGTTAAGTTGGTTTTTATACCAACGTATTGAGTACTCTAGATGAGGATTTTGCGTTGTTTTTGGGTATTTTAGTGTCGTTTGAGTCGAGTTTGTGTCATTAGTTGTCGTTCGAATCGGGACTGATCTTGATAGCAATCGTTAAAAACGATGAAAAACATGTTTGGGTAGTGAAGATCGCATTTTGGGAGCTAAAAAATGGAAATATATCGAGCAAGATCGAGCGCCGCAGCGCCAAAACCCCCGCGCCGCAGCGCGGGGGCCGAAATTGGTACAACGGATGAGGGCATGGGAAAGGCCCACAGCGCGGTAGACGACATACGCAAAGATATCGGGACGCGTGCAGCTAACAACGAGGCTGCAGCGCCAACAACGGAGGCTGCAGCAGCCGCGTAGGCTAGCGGAGAGGCACGCTGCTGCGCGCCATTTCTAATGACTAGCTGACGTGCGTGTATGGGCCTGAATGTATTTTGGGCCTTTTTGGACGGAATGTTTAGGGTTTCAAGCCTATAAATAGAACAAGTGACGCATAAAACTGGGGTTGGACATTTTGGAGAGCACAAGGACGATTTTGAGCAAGGAGAAAGAGTTCGGGACGAGATTCAAGGCATCTATCTTCCAAAACAGAGAAGAATCCTCCTTTAAATCATTCCGAATTATTTTTCTAGCATCTTTGTTGAACCCTATCAATGTATAATTACTTCTTCATGAGTTTTTGTACATCTATTATGAGCTAAACCTATTTTTCTAGGGGATTGATGTAACTTATGTTTGAACCTATGTTTTGATTTCTAGTTTATGAAATTTGCATGTTTATTAATCTATTTGTGCTATTTGATTTGATTGCATCTGGATTATCTGATCAATAATATAGATTGTTTGGCGTGTTTAATTTGACGCTCGAGAGAGGTAATTGAACACATGGCCTTAGAATAGCACAACCTAGGGTTTCATAGAATCTAGAGATTTATGAATCTTTTGAAGTCTGTGAATGAATATTCATTGAGCGTATTAAGGTTTAATTTATGATTTTTATAGAGATATCGAAATCAGAAATTGGAACCTATAATCACTTGGCACTCGAGAGAGGAAGTGATAAACGGTAGGAATATTGACTTATAGATTAATAACTTGTGATTTATAAACTGGATTGAGAACATAGGGGATAACTAGGTGAAATCAACCCTCTAGAATTCATCTTCTACGTGTTTGATAATTTGTCTGAACCAATTCTTAGTTTAATTTTTAGTTTTAATTTTTAGTTTAATAAACAATCTATCTCTTTTCGATTTTTAGATAGAATTAAGCTATTTTAATTATAGTACTTAGTATAAAATTCGATAACAATCCCTGTGGAGACGATAACCCTACTTTCAAAACCTATACTAAAACTTGACACCGTCGTTTTGCGGTAAGATTTTCGCGATCAAGTTTTTTTTGCGCCGTTCTTAGGGGACTTTTTTATCCTATTTTAAACTAATACTATTACCAAGTAGTCTTAATACTAATCTAGACTAGTATAGAATCATAATTTCGTATTTCTCATTGATTTATTTGTTTATGCGAGATTCTCAAAATACTAATTTGCTTCCTTTTGATCCGAGAGATTGAACGGACACTTCGAGCAATCGGAGCGAAAGCGAGCACATAATCGAGCAATGGCGGCATTTGCGTAGACAATGAGAATAATGGAAATCGGGTCGTGAATATGCCACCACAAAGCTGAGGCACCGTAGAAGGGCAATGGGACTATTTCCGACCAGCCATGAACCACAACTACTCTGGAATTGTGCGCCAACCCATAAATGCGAATAATTTCGAATTGAAACCGGGCCTCATAAGCATGGTTCAGCAGAATCAGTTTGGGGGAGTCCAGTGGATGATCCGAATACACATTTGGCGACATTCTTGGAGATTTGTGACACCATCAAGATGAATGGTGTGTTTGATGAGGCGATTAGGCTGAGTCTTTTCCCGTTCTCACTCCGGGATAAAGCCAGACAGTGGTTACAGACATTCGCACCTGGAAGTATCACTAGTTGGGACGACCTGACTAAAAAATTCATGACAAAGTTTTTCCCTCCCAGCAAGACGCTCCAACTGAAAAGCGAGATAGCTCAATTCCAACAGATCGACTTTGAGCCACTGTATGAAGCTTGGAACGATATAAGGATCTGTTGAGAAGATGCCCACAACATGGTTATGGGGACTGGCAGAGGGTCCAGTACTTTTACAATGGTTTGAACGGGCATACGAGGACAATAATAGATGCAACAGCAGGAGGCACTTTGATGGATAAAACTCCTACTGAGGCATTACTTCTTCTTGAAGAAATGGCCACAAACAGCTATCAATGTCCCTCTAACAGATTAGTAACAAAGAAAGTTGTTGGTGTCCTTGAGTTGGATCATATGTCGGCATTAGCATCTCAAATATCAGCATTGTCGAAACAACCGGCCATCATGAATTCGGGTGGAACACCGCAATGATCAAATACCACCAAATGTGGCTGTTCGGAGGTTACAACATTCGATGTCGAGCAAGCCAACTATGTGAATAACCGAGGTTTTAACAATCGAGGTACTCGATTCATCGGGCTTCATTATCACCCGGACTTTGCAATCATGAGAACTTCTCCTACAAAGAATACTAGAAACGTGTTGAATCCACCTCCAGTTAAACCAATCCATCTAGCTCTAATGCACCGTAGGTGAGAAGAAACAATCGCTCAAGAAATACTCTCACATTTATTGGAGAGACTAGAAATCGGCTGAATAGAAGCGATGCACAGATTGATAACTTGGGCACAAAAATGTCTACTATGGAGACACACCTTAGATCATTGGAGACCCAAATGGGACAATTAGCTACCGCCATAAGCTCTCAGCATAAGAAAAAAATTTTCCAAGTAATATCGAGGTGAATCCGAGGGAACATTGTAAAGCCATCCAATTGAGGAGTGGTACTGCATATGATGGTCCTAAGCTTCCCTCTCATGCCACCCAAGAGGATCCTTCTGATTCTGAAGTACCTATTGAGAATGAGTCGAAACAAGAAGAAGATAAGCATAACAACGAGCAGACGGAGGCTACCAAGCCTAAATCTGCTCCCACTCTTGATTCTCATGGTTCTAGTGCCTAACTCACTCCCATTTCCTCGCAGATTTTTGAAAAAAGAAGCTAGATTCTCAATTTTCGAAGTTCTTGTAAATTTTTAAGAAAATTCACATCAACATCCCATTTGTTGATGCACTCGAGCAAATGCCTAATTATGTTAAATTCATGAAGGATGTGATGTCGAAAAAGAGGAAGTTGGGCGAGTTCGAGACTGTAAAGCTTACAGAAGAATGCAACGCTATTTTCCAAAGGAAGCTACCACAGAAATTGAAAGATCCGGGGAGTTTCACTATCCCTTGTACAATTGGTGATTCTATTTTTAATAAAGCCCTTTGCGATCTTGGTGCTAGCATTAATCTTATGCCTTTGTCTGTTTTCAGGAAACTAGGTCTTGGAGAGGTGAAGCCATCCACCATCACCTTACAATTGGCGGACAGATCGCTTACATATCCGCGAGGCATAATCGAAGATGTTTTGGTGAAGGTGGACAAATTCATATTTCCGGCAGACTTTGTTGTACTGGATATGGAGGAGGATCGAGAGGTTCCATTAATTTTGGGGAGACCATTTTTGGCCACCGGTCGTGCATTAATCGATGTTCAACGAGGTGAACTGACTTTGCGAGTTAATGAAGAGGAAATGATGTTCAACATTTTTAATGCGATGAAATTCCAAGAAGAACAACACACTTGCCATTTCATAGACTTGGTAGAGCAGTATGCTCGCTCAAAAATAGATCGACATATTACTGTGGATCCACTGGAAAGATGTCTCACCCAATCCCTAGTGCAAGGTATGGATTATGATTTTGATGACATTGATTTATTGGATTACGTGTTGTCTCTTGATGCCACACAGGTTGACACAAGCAAGGGTCTGAAGGAGAGTTTGGGAGATACAGTCATTGAGAAAATCCCGAAGGTCACTCCGGAGTTGAAGGAACTTCCTACACATCTCCGGTATGCATTTTTGGGAGAGAATGATACACATCCGGTAATAGTCTCCACCTCTCTATCCCCTTCGGAGTTAGATAAGTTGTTGCGCATTTTGAGAAAGCATAAATCTGCACTGGGATGGTCGATAGCCGATTTGAAAGGAATCAGCCCTTCTATAGTGATGCATAAAATTCTCATGGAGGACTCTTACAAGCCATCTATTGAACACGAAAGACGACTTTAATCCGCAATGAAAGAAGTAGTCAAAGCCGAGGTTCTTAAGTGGCTTAAGGCGGGCATCATTTTTGCCATATCTGATAGCTCATGGGTTAGTCCAGTGCAAGTAGTTCCAAAAAAATGGGGGATGAATGTGGTGAAAAATTCCAATAATGAGTTAATATCTACACGTACGGTGACTGGGTGGCGAGTATGCATAGATTATAGGAAACTAAACAAAGCCACTCGAAAAGACCACTTTCCTTACCTTTTATTGATCGATGTTGGATAGGTTGGCCGGATATGACTACTATTGCTTTCTTGATGGATATTCGGGTTATAATCAGATTGCGATTGCTCCAGAGGATCAAGAGAAAACCAAGTTCACATGTCCTTATGGTACCTTTGCATTCCGAAGGATGCCTTTTGGGTTGTGTAATGCAGCAACCACATTCCAGAGATGTATGATGTCTATTTTTCATGGCATGGTGGAGGAAATTATGGAGGTTTTTATGGATGATTTTTCGGTGTTTGGTAATTCTTTTGATCACTGCCTCCATAATTTATCTCTGGTTCTACAAAGGTGCCAAGACACAAATTTAGTGCTTAATTGGGAAAAATATCACTTCATGGTGAAAGAAGGCATTGTACTTGGTCATAGAGTATCTGCGGCAGGATTAGAGGTGGATCGGGCGAAAATAGTGGCGATTGAAAAATTACCACCTCCGGGAAAAATAAAAGGGATTCGGAGTTTTTTAGGGCATGTTGGTTTTTATCGTCGATTCATTAAAGATTTTTCAAAAATAACCAAGCCCTTATGTAATCTTCTCGAGAAAGATGTGCCTTTTTGTTTCGATGATCTTTGTTTGCAGGCTTTTGAGCATATTAAGAAGGCACTTATTTCCGTTCCTATAATGGTGGTACCGGATTGGACACAGCCCTTTGAGCTCATGTGTGATGCTAGTGATTATGCAGTAGGGGCAATGTTGGGGCAAATACGAGAAAAAAATTTCAAGGCCATCTATTATGCAAGCCAGACATTGGATTACGCCCAACAAAATTACACCACCACGGAAAAAGAGATGCTCGCAGTTGTATTTGCGTTTGACAAGTTCTCGGGCTTACTTGGTGGGTACCAAGGTCATTGTTTACACCGATCATGCTGCTATTCGGTACCTCTTTGCGAAGAAAGATGCGAAACCACGACTGATTAGATGGATTCTCCTTCTTCAAGAATTTGATATTGAGATCCGGGATAAGAAGGGTAGCGAGAATGTTGTAGCCGACCATTTATCGAGGTTAGACCAGCCCAATGAGCTAATTGAAGTTCCGATTCAGGAGTCTTTCCCGGATGAGCGTATTTTGGTAGCAGAAGCTCATCTCCCATGGTATGCTGATTTTGTGAATTATCTGGCTGGTGGAGTCTTGCCTCCGGATTTGACTTCACATCAGAAGAAGAAATTTATACATGATGTTAAATCATATTTATGGGATGATCCGCTTTTGTTCAAGAGGTGTGCGGATTCAGTTATCCGACGTTGTGTGCCTCGAGAGGAGGTAGAGGAGATTTTACAACATTGCCATTCTGCCCCATATGGTGGTCATTTTGGGCCAACCCGTACGGCCGCTAAGGTATTACAATCTGGTTTTTATTGGCCTTCCTTATTCAAAGATTGCTATACTTTTGTGCAGACTTGTGACAGGTGCCAGTGAGTTGGCAACATTTCCCGACGCCATGAATTGCCTCTCACCAACATGATGGAAGTAGAATTGTTTGATGTTTGGGGGATTGACTTCATGGGTCCATTTCCCCCTTCATTTGGACATGCTTATATCCTTCTTGCGGTTGATTATGTTTCTAAATGGGTGGAGGCAATTGCTACACCTACCAATGATGCCAAGGTAGTGTTGAAATTTTTACACAAGCACATATTCACTCATTTTGGCACTCCTAGAGCTATTGTTAGTGATGAAGGTACTCATTTCTGCAATAAACTGTTTAATAACCTTCTCTCTAAGTATGGTGTAAGGCACAAGGTTGCTTTAGGTTACCACCCGCAATCGAATGGACAGACTGAGATTTCAAATCGCGAGGTGAAGTAGATCCTTGAGAAGACTGTGAGTTGTAATCGCAAGGACTGGGCTCAAAAGTTGGATGATGCACTTTGGGCATATCGAACGGCCTTTAAAACGCCTATTGGTATGTCCCCATATCGCTTGGTGTTTGGGAAGGCATGTCACTTGCCGATCGAGCTAGAGCATCGTGTTTATTGGGCCGTGAAGAAACTGAATTTTGACTTGAAGGCCGCGGGTGAGAATAAAGCTATTGCAACTTGATGAGATGGAGGAATTAGGAATGAGGCCTATGAGAGAATGCCAAAATCTACAAAGAAAAGACAAAAAAATGGCATGATAAAATGATTTTGAGGCGAGAATTTCTCCCGGGCCAGCAGGTATTATTATTCAATTCTCGATTGAAACTATTCTCAGGAAAACTAAAATTGAGATGGTCTGGACCGTTTGTTATCGAGCGTGTTTCGTTGTTCGGTGCTGTTGAGTTGTGGAGTAAGGATGGCAGCACGTTTCAGGTTAATGGGCAGAGGTTAAAACATTATTTTGGTGATGAAGCCCGGAAAATTCTCAATATCCCGCTCGTAGATGCGGATTCGTGATTGACTGACAAAGTCTGGCTGAAGACTGTAAACTTAGCGCTTCTTGGGAGGCAAACCCAAGCCCGTTTCTTGCTTTAATAGTATTGATTTAGTTTACTAGTTTTCTTTCAATTAATTGCATCATATTTGCATTGTTTTTGTTTTTGCATTCTAGGTGTAACAAGTTGCATCACACCCCGACTCTTTTATTTTATTTGTGCGTGCGACGAGTTTTGGTGATAAAATACGGACGGCTCGGGCTCAACAACTCTTCTTTGCAACGCGCTTGCAGGTTTTAATATATATATTTAAAAAAAAATGAAAAAAGGAAAAATCAAAAAAATGTGCAATAGCCGGGTAAAGGGGCGCCAGTGCGCCCCCACAAAACTGCGACGAAAAGCATGCATGTGTGGTGCATCTGCGGCTAATCCGGCGCATCGCAGTATGCGGTCGAATTTTTTTTTACAAAATGTCCGAGTCTCGATTTTTTTAAACACACCAACACACAACCCTCCCTATCAACTCGACGGGTATAGGGCCATTTTCACCATAACTCACGAAAATCACCTCTCCTCTCTATAAGGAACCACTCTAGCACACCACACATCACACTCATCCTCACCTCTCATCAATTGGTAAGTTATTTGCTTCCAAAACCCCACCCCAAGGTTATCCCCAAATTCTTTCATTTGTCTTTAGGCATTGGGTGGGTTGAGCTTTATATGTTGAATATTGAATTGTGTTGTGATTGTGTTGAGCTTGAGCATGTTAGAACTAGGTTTGGATGTGAAATTTTTGGGATTGAATTGTACTAAAATTGCATTCATCACTTTCTCCCAATTTCACGCACACAATGTGTTTGTTAAAATGCCCCATTGAGATTTTGACATTGTAGAAGTGCCATCTTGCATGATATTACTTGTAATCTCGAAATGTAGCTAATTCATACACTCGGGTGCATTTTTCTAACCACCTTGCTTGTTGATTATTCACCCTCACCGAGTTTTATGTTTCCACGTGTTGTGTTTGGATGTTTATTTTGCTAGGTGATCGTCATGGTAAGGACTAGGAAGGGTAAGGGCAAAGCAAAAGCATCTACCTCGGCGGACTACGACACGAAAGATTTGTTAGCCAAGCGCACATGAGACATTTTTGGCAAACTAATGACTCGGCGGATCAATGTCGAACAGGGCTTCAACAGGGGACCACAGGATGGTCATCTACACGCATGATCCCGGAGCGCGCGGCAAAAGTTTTGTGCACCACCCCGCCATATGCACCGATACTTGCCAAGGAATTCTATGCCAATGCCAATGACCCGGATGAGGACCCAACGAATGTTTATCTACGTGGCGGCGGATCACTTGCACCACAAATGCTTATTCGAGAGTATTATTCTTTACCCGCAGATTGATCATAGCCCGTACGCATTTTCTTGCTGGCCACCGGATTTAGATATGATTGTCCATGCTCTCTGTCGGCCCGATCAATGCCACCCGGCCGCGAAAGGTGGGTACGTCGGTTTTTTCTCACACGACACTGAGTCGTTATGGTCGTGCATGGTACCACTTTCTTTGCCAGAACTTGATGCCGACCAGCCATCTCAGTGACATCACGCCGCCTCACGCCCGGTTGTTATATATACTATTATCCGCATCGATTCGGCCGCAGCCGATTATCGCAACATCTATTCATCAAGTTTTCGCCACAAAGTACGGGGGCATGTGCATGCCGGCTCTAATTTGCGGCTTGGGTCTGGCCAAAGGTATTGTGTTAGAGAAGAGTGAGCCCTTAGAGCGCCCTAAGGCGCCAATCGACTCGACCACCATTGCAGCCTACACTACTGATGGTGTCCCTGATCCTCGGGGCGAGGGGTACATTATAGACCATGATCGCACCCGCCGCTTCGCTGCTCGCTGCTTGAATCCGACGCACCATCTCATTCCCATCATGCCGCGGGTACTTCCTCTTCGGCTGCCGAGCGGTCCCACCCTTCCGCATTTCAGGACGACCTGACGCATGCATATTACCTATAGTTACGGGAGTTGCAGCGAGCACATCGTCGTTTAGCCGTGGCCTTCCAGGAAGAGTAGCGCCAGCGAGTTCAGCGATAAGAGTATGAGAATGAGCGCGACCGGGTCCTTGCGTAGATTTATGGACAGTTATATCCTCAGTTTCCCTTCCCTACACCACCGCCGCTGGTACCTGCCACCTACATTCCGCCACACGAATCGGATGAAGAGTCTTAGACCCAGGCTATCAGGAAAGTACTTTTCTCACCTCTCCATGTGGACCTTCTTGTTTTCAGTTTGGGGGGTGTAGTCTATTTTTATTCTTCGAGTCGAGTCTTGAGTAAAAAAAAAGCGAAAAAAAAAAGAAAAAAAAAGTCTTGAGTCGAGTCGGGTCAGTAGTAGAAATGTGAAATTGCATGACTAAATTAATTTGTTGAATATGAGTTGAACGGTCAAAAGAGCATGTGTTTGAACTGTGATCTTTTCTTCTTTCCATTGATTTCATCTATGTGCTTAACTCTGTTGATTTATTTGGGGATGGTTTATGTGATTGAGTGTTTTCTTTATGATCCCACCGGATTCTAGAACTTGTCTGATCACTAGTCGAGGCGAAATCCTAGGTGAAGTAATACTAAGGAAGTGATTTAGGCCATCTTTGAACAAGCTAGAGCCTAAAATGTCTACCTTTGTACTATATTTTCCCTAGTATCCCCCTTTGAGCCTTATAGATCCATTTCTTTGGCAACCAATCTTGTACCCAGAGCCTAAATATGAAAATCCTAATTACCCATCACTCATACACACAAAGTATAGAAAAAATGTTGAAGGTTGAGGAGGGTATGATGAGAAGGGTATGCATTTAATTGAAGGAAGTTGCCCGAGAAAGAAAATATGAAACCCCATGCATGCAAAAGAATAAGTTTGGGGGTTCCGAAAAAAAAAAGAAAGAAAAATGAGAAAAATCAGTGGATTGAAGGTTCATAAACATTGGGGATGTCAAAAAAAAAAAAGTGAAGGGTAGTTACCTATTGATGATTTGAAGTGATAATTGTGTGTTTGGGTGATTTGAGCCACTTAATCCCATATTTTCCTACCTTACCCTAAGCCCACATTACAAGCTTTAAAAGTCCTATTGATCCTTGTGTACATTAGCCTACATTAGTGTGAAAGACAAGCCTATGGAGTCCGGTAAGCATCTCATCTCTATATTCAAAAAGTGGATCATTTTGAAAACACTTGATTACGTGAGTCTATCTGGATAATGAAAACGGAGTTGGAATGAACATTCCACCTTCATGATCACATTGTGAAAATACGTGCTTGATTGATAGTAAAACGAAATTTGACGAATGAGTTTGGTTGTGAAGTTTCGCAGTTGGTTTGTTGAGTCTGTCGTCTTCATTTTTGTTTCCTTCATGTTTGTCGTTTTTTTAGAGTCTGTAATTGCTTGAGGACAAGCAAACGTCTAAGTTTGGGGGTATTTGTTAAGTTGGTTTTTATACCAACGTATTGAGTACTCTAGACGAGGATTTTGCGTTGTTTTCGGGTATTTTAGTGTCGTTTGAGTCGAGTTTGTGTCATTAGTTGTCGTTCGAGAATCGGGACTGATCTTGATAGTCTAAATCGTTAAAACGATGAAAAACGTATTTGGGTGGTGAAGATCGCATTTTGGGAGCTAAAAATGGAAATATATCGAGCAAGATTGAGCGCCGGAGCGCCAAAACCCCCGCGCCGCAGCGCGGAGGCCGAACTTGGTACAACGGATGAGGGCATGGGCGCTACAGCGCTGCACGCGGCCCGGCGCCATGTTGCACATGTGGTGGATGCTACATACGCAAAGATATCGGGCGTCTTTGCAGCGCCTAACAACGAGGGCTGCAAGCGCGTAGGCTAGCGGAGAGGCGGCTTATTCAGTGCGCTATTTCTAGCCTATGCAGTGCACGTGTATGGGCCTGAACGTATTTTGGGCCTTTTTGGACGAAATTTTTAGGGTTTCAAGCGTATAAATAGAACAAGGGACGTACAAACTGGGGGTTGGACATTTTGGAGAGCACAAGGGACGATTTTGAGCAAGGAGAAAGAGTTCGGGACGAGATTCGAAGGCATCTATCTTCTGGAAACAAAGAAGAATCCTCCTTTAATCATTCTGAATTATTTTTCTAGCATCTTTGTTGAACCCTATCAATGTATAATTACTTCTTCATGGGTTTTTGTACATCTATTATGAGCTAAACCTATTTTTCTAGGGGATTGATGTAACTTATGTTTGAACCTATGTTTTGATTTCTAGTTTATGAAATTTGCATGTTTATTAATCTATTTGTGCTATTTGATTTGATTGCATCTGGATTATCTGATCAATAATTTAGATTGTTTGGCGTGTTTAATTTGACGCTCGAGAGAGGTAATTGAACACATGGCCTTAGAATAGCACAACCTAGGGTTTCATAGAATCGAGATATTTATGAATCTTTTAAAGTCTGTGAATGAATATTCATTGAGCCTATTAAGGTTTAATTTACGATTTTTATAGAGATATCGAAATCAGAAATTGGAACCTATAATCACTTGGCACTCGAGAGAGGAAGTGATAAATGGTAGGAATATTGGCTTATAGATTAATAACTTGTGATTTATAAACTGGATTGAGAACATAGGGGATAACTAGGTGAAATCAACCCTCTAGAATTCATCTTCTACGTGTTTGATAATTTGTCTCGAACCAATTCTTAGTTTAATTTTTAGTTTTAATTTTTAGTTTAATAAACAATCCATCTTTTTTCGATTTCTAGATAGAATTAAGCTATTTTAATTATAGTACTTAGTATAAAATTCGATAACAATCCATGTGGAGACGATAACCCTACTTTCAAAACCTATACTAAAACTTGACACCGTACGCTTGCGGTAAGATTTTCGCGATCAACAAGATAATTCCATCGGGAGTTCTGCTGATTTTTATCCCTAGGATTACATCAGCAGCCCCCATATCCTTCATGTCAAAGTTCCTCTTAACATTCTTTTAGTTTCCATGATAGTACCATGACTACTGCCCATGATTAACAAATCATCTACGTATAGACAAACTATGGCAAATGCTTCTGATGTCCCTTTGACATATACGCATTTATCACACTCTTTGATTTTAAATTCATTTGACAACATCGTGTTGTCAAACTTAAGATGCCATTGTTTTGGAGCTTGTTTCAGTCCGTAAAAGGATCTTATTAACTTGCACACCTTTTTTCTTGACCGGGTGCAACAAACCCTTCAGGTTGTTCCATGTAGATTTCAACATCTATCTCTCCATTTAGAAATGCCGTCTTGACATCCATCTAATGAATCTCTAGATTGTGCAAAGCAGCAATCGCGAGAAGCACCCGAATAGATGCAATCCTCGTTACCGGAGAATAGGTGTCAAAGAAAGCATACCTTTCTTTTTGTTTAAAGCCTTTGGCTACAAGCCGTGATTTATACTTATCAATAGTTCCATCTACTTTATACTTCTTCTTTAGGATATACTTACATCCTAAAAGTTTATGACCAGCAGGGAGATCAACCAACTGCCACGTATGATTTTGCAGAATGGACTCAATTTCACTATTAATTGCTTTTTGCCAGAGCGGACCATCTAGACTACTTAGAGCCTCTTTAATCGAGTTTGGCTCACCATCTAACATAAATGTTAGGAAGTCGGGTCCAAAGGACTTATCCACCTTAGGCCTCTTGCTTCGTCTTAGTTCTTCACTCTTCAGTGTTGAAATAATTGTTCTGTCAAGTGTGACAGCAGGTATTGTACCAAGTGTTGTTCCAGATGTTATAACAACCGAAACAACACCTCCAGCAATATCTGCAGTAACATCTGCAGTTGTTCCAGATGTTATAACACCAGACGTAACACCTCCAGCAACACCACCAGAAACATCTGAATACAGTCGTTTCTTAAAACTTCCATCTATCCTTTCTTTACGAGGATAAATATTCTCAAAGAATATAACATTCTTTGACTCAATTATGGTACCAACTATCATTGCCGAATTTTCTGACTTATGTACCATAAAACGATATGCACTATTGTTAACTGCATAACTAATAAATACACAATCGACCATTTTAGGACCGATTTTAACTTGCTTTGGTTCAGGTATTGCAACCTTAGCCAAAACCCCCACACTTTAAGGTATTTATATGAAGGCTTACGTTTTTTCCATAATTCGTAAGGAGTCTTATCTATCCCGTTAAGTGGAATTTTATTCAATATATGGTTGGCTATTAAAACAACTTTCCCCCACATATTCTGTGTTTCTTTGTTCAACTCTGGATTACCCTAAAACTTACACAGCTCATGGTCGTTTCATTAGCATTAGAATGCGTTTCATTGTTCTATTATTATTAAACATTGTTCCAGCAATATCGTTAGAACCTCGTTCAAACAAATTTGAAAACCGTGTTCCGACAATTCTGTTCGAACCATTTTACAGCGAGTGTGACCTTAGATGTTGTCACACCTTCAGCAACACTTCAGACCTCACTTGGTTCTAAGGCTGTCTTCGGTGTTACAACACCCTCGGCATCACCTCAAACCGTATTTGGTACTGTGTTTGCCCCTGGTGTTACAACATTTTTGTCAACACCTCCTGCAAGTGTCTTTCAGTGTCTGCTTCTGGTGTTACAACACCTCAGACAACACTTTATGCAACTGTGGTACAGATCGCCCCAGTGTTGCAACATCTCGCATAAACACTTTCTCGCAAATCTCGCAATCAAGCTCGGAAGCCAAAAGTGAGACATAAAGTATGGTCATACCCCACGCTTGTTGTATCCGTTAGAATTCTTAAAAAGTATTACAACGCATTTTTCTCGAGTCTCTACCAAGACATTCATTGATTTAGCTTCAGACCTTCCAGTTATGCATTTAGGAATTTATGAAAATTTTCCAACCTAACAACATCTAAACGATGCAAACCATTTGGAAATTTTCATTTAAACAACATCCATTCAAAGACGAATATCATGCGGGATCAATTGAACCTTTTAGACTAGTTTCAACACATTTTGGATTTTTCGAATCATCCATTTTTCAATCCAAAAATAAGAAATAACGAACCTTTTGGAAAACACATCCTCATTTCGTATTTCTTTTCTACATATGGCCATTTTGGAAAAACATCCTCAATTCATATCAAACCACACAATACATACAGTAAAGTGTACCACTAAGTCTGTTAAAGACAAAGTTACAACATAGGAAATCATCATCCTTGCCACATGCTTCAAACGCAACGCATTTTTAGCAACAACTACAATTCCATCAACCATTGGGAGGTCTTCTGTTAGATTCATCTCCAAGCCAAAGCTCTGTTTCTCCTCGACACCGTGAATGTACAATATTTGTCTTGCAATTGTTGGAAAATACAGTGGTTACATAAGCGGGAAAAGCCTTCAAGATGGCTTACAAAATAGAAACATAAAATTACAAGAAAAGTAAAACCTAACTATTACAATTATAGAACAGAGTCCAACTCTAGAAGCATGAATCTGACTGAACTTTACAAGCCGGGTCGAGGAAGACCTCTTTCCACAAGGCAAATACGTCCCCACTAGTGCTCACGGTTTGACGTAATGTCCCCAAAGATAAAATGACTTATGTCTTGTGTGTAGTAACACCACTAACATAAAAGCCTCATCGAACTAGAATGGTGAGAAAACTGGTTAATTTGCTTGACTCAAAAACTGCAGAAAGGAAATGTTGACACGAGATGTTATAACACTAGGTGGTAACACCTACTTGACAGATTATGAGCATCTGAATGTTATCTAATTCTTTGCAAAATCTGACTTCCTCTCTAACTTCTCACTCTACTCCCATGCAACAATGCACCCTAGGCTTATAAAGACCATCATTCCCAACACTTGTAGGAAATTAAAGATAGAGAGTGAGCATTAAAACTATATGTAACTCCCATAAGTTACAAACATCTTCTTATGACCACTACTTAAGGAGTTACAAACTCCAAAAGTCACATGAATTTGGACACCTCCAATGTCAAGATTCATGACACCTAACTTGGACACCTCCAATGTCCGTGATTCATCACGCCAATCCACTCGGCAATCTGTCAAACCCATTTTCGAGTGACAAAACCAACAGAACCTGAACCCGAGCCCAAAGAGTTGGGCCGGTCCAAGGCCCATTTGTGATCATACACTTGTGCTATAGTATATCCAACCAATAACATATTCTAGTATTTATACTAGGATAAACTATGCCCATTCGTGTGGCCAATTTCGTGTATTAACTTCTCACTCACCGAAATTCGGTTTTGAGAAATAAAAAATACTCCGAACATCTACTCAGAAAGTAGATTAATAAACTATAATTTAATTCCTCCATAATTAAATACTCAGCAACCGAAAATTTGGTTAAAATCGGGTCAACACCTACTTTCTCAAAACCAAATTTCCAACAACTCGACATTTTCACATTGGCCCATTATGACATCTCTAGGTGTGCACGTGGATGACATAATTAATACATTCACATTGAATTTTTGGCTTGGACCAATCTCAACTCAAGCGAGTTAATCCTAATCAAACTCTCATTGAGCACCCCACAAAATTGGTTTCCTTTCACCCCTCACAGTCTGCCAACTCAACCTAAAATTGAGATGGTCCCCGTGATATAGACCATACAAATTTATGGCTTTCATAGTAACTTTATCAAAATTATTTATTAACTAATAAATAGAGGGCCTACTAACCAAATAAAAAGAGAGAAAAACAACAAAAAGTAGCTAGTTGGGTAAATGGTAATCATCTATTTCTCCGAAACACGGTGCCGTATTTAGGTTGTATTCGAAGATTTTGAAACGGAAGTAAATTTAGTTAGATTTGAAGATGTAGACATTGAATTAAAACTTGATTGGGATGGCACATATAGGCTACTGCCAGTGGCGGACGCAGGATTCGGGAGTTAGGGAGGTGAAACCTATTTTAAAAACCTAGAGTAAATTTTTCTTCAAAATTTGGGGGGGGGGGGGCAAATGCAATTTTTAACTAGTATAGATATATTTTTAAAATAAATAACAAGTATAAAAATTAATTTTTAAAAATTTTGGGGGGGCCACTCCCCCCCTAGTTCCGCCACTGACTACTACCACTACAACATAAATGACATTAGGTAACACAAATTTTGTAGCGCTTTTTACATAAGGTACATGTAACACATGTTTGTAACATTTTTACATTATAATATTTATATAACACTTTTGTAGCACTTTATCAATATATAACACTTATATGTAACACTTTTATATAAGTATCACTTTTTTTTGTTATTTCTTTTGTAACGCAAATAGGTAATACTTTTATCAATATGTAACGCTTATATGTAACACTTTTATATAAGTAACACTTTTTAAGTATCACTTTGTTTTTGTTATTTCTTTTGTAACACAAATAGGTATCACTTTATTTAAGAAGCACTCTTGGCAACAAAATATTTTATTGATTGTAACACTTTTTAAGCTATATTTTAGTAACACAAAGTTATATAACTATCATTAAATCATGTCAAAGATTTATTTAATTAATTGATGTCACTAAACCTAAAAATTGTAGACATCATGTACTCTAATTTTTTAACTAAATTTTTGTTTACTTTTTACAAAGTATTTTAGTTTTGCTTTTATTTTTTTATTTTTTACGAAGACAATTAATTCCGTCTTAATACCGACGGAAAATGCACATGTATATATTTTATTATTATTATTTATTTATTTTTTAATTTTTACTAACGGAGAAAAATTTCATCGTTAACCTTTTTTCTATTTTTTTTACTTTTTAAAAAAAAATTACCAATGAAAATTGATGTTGTCGGTAATTACTTAGGAATTTTTTCCGTCGGTAAATTATTTATTCGTTATTTTCTTTATTATTTAATTTTTTTACTGTTAGAACTTTTTTATCTGTCGTTAAATTAATTTTATATTTTTATATATTTTTTATTTTTACCGATTGAATATTTATTAGTCGATAAATTTATTTTATGTATTTTTCATATTATTAATTTGTTGTGTCCTTTAATATATAATATTTTCAAACTATATACTATACAATATAAAACTTGATATATAGAGTGTATAATATAATTTAATACATATATTATAAAATATAATCTTTATTATATAAAGTATATTATATATACATATAATATATATATATATATATGTGTGTGTGTGTGTGTGGTTGTGTGTATATATAAAACAAAGCAAAAGTTGTAATAAGAATCAACTTAGCTTAGTGGCAAATTGCCACTTCCATACATAACAGGTCGTGGGTTCGAATCTACTTGGTGGCAAAAAATAGTATTTCTACGAAGTGTTACAAAAAATATGTAACACTTTAGAAGTTAAGGTGTTACAAATATAAAAAGTGTTACAAAAAAGTGTTACATAAGATTCATATGTAACACTTTAGAAATATTGCTTCAAAATGTTACCAATAGGAAACTTAGTGTAACACTTAGAGAGTGTTACTAAAAGCTAATAAAAATGACACATTTGACTATAGGTAGCACGTGCAAGTCGGATCTGCAAGTGGAATCATAGTAGCATATAAAAAATGCTACCTATTGTCTATAGTAACATTTTATGGCTATTAGGTAACATTTTTTAGTGTTAGCTAATGTCATTTATGTTGTAGTGTGGGTCTTTCTATCTAATCCTAACATGCTTCATGTACGTAAGATAATCTAATCCTAACATGCTTCATGTACGTAAGATAAGATCTCTTGAAAGAAGAATTAATGACTAAAAGACAAAAGGCTGTTGAACTTATGTGCCCTCTCAAAACTTGATATAGTTAGGCAATGTTTACCAATCATCCATGAGCCATCCATGCAGATGAATTTTATTCAAGTTTAACAAAATAACTTTAATTTATTGGAGTGTTTCATTCTCATTATCACATTATTGGCATTGAAGTTAGACTTAATATATATATGTAGTGGATTATTTTGTTCTATATATGTATCTTCTTTTGTAATATTAGATCGATTTAGAGTTATATATTGAGGGTCTAGCATCAAACATGCAATGGTGGAAGTTAGAACTAGAAGAATTCAAAGTATTGATTGGATATTGAGATCCTATTATTGATAAGATTAATATTTATGTATAAAGTTCCATGATAAGAATCTATATTTTTTTTTGTTTTATAGGATCCGTGTCATAAACTTAGATCCATGATATGGTCTCATATAAGACCTTTGAATCCTCAACTTTTAAATGATATACGGATTTAATTTGGAGTATTAGGTTAAACGGTTAATTTCCCACTATTATCCCCATTCACTAATGCACTGACACCACAAACTTCTACCATCAAGACAAGTTTCAAATTTACATATGAGTGCGTTCTCTCCTCTATTATCCACATTATACTTAAAAAATAGTACCTTTTGCATAAAGTTTTTATATATTCATATGCATTGGCGGAGGTAGGGGCAAACAACCCCCACCCCACCCCCTCCCCCAAAAGAAAAAAAAAAGAAAAAATGAAATTTACTAAGTAAAATTTTTTTAGTTAAAATTTATATGGTTTTTGTAATTTTTTTATCCTACCCACCCCATTTCGTGACGTCTACCACCCCGATACACCATATGTTACGTTCTTGAGCGAGTTTAGGACTTTGATTGAGAAATTTCAGGTATCTGGTGTGATATGACTCTTATTTACGCATCTTCGAGGGAAAAATTTGCCCTAGCTTTCATGAGGAGTGGTCTCCGTTTGAAAAGTTAGCAAGTCTCTACTTGTAATTCTGTTGGTTCCAATCCAATGTACGTGGTTATCCATCTAACTCTATATAATTAATGCATATGTACGATCAATAACTTCTGTCTACAAGAAATTGTGTTATATATGTTACTAGTGACGATTCTCAACATAACACGTACAATAGCATGACAAGAAAATGATACTAAAGTTTCCGTGTATTACTGTGTCATCTTCGTGTCGGCACGATAAAGAATGTATTGACTAGTTGTTGAAAAAATCTTCATATGTTTTAATTGAAAACTTTGTAATTTGTATTGTGTACTATAGTCAAGGGCGGAGCCAGGACGATTTAGTAGGGTGGGCCGATACACGAAAATGAGGTGGGACGGATAGAAAATCCAAGAAAAAACAATACAAATTATAACAAAAAATTTATTTTTAAAAACAATTCTAACTAAAACTTTTTTAGTCCTAAAAAAAAGGGCTGGGCCAGGGCCCAGGTTGGCCCAGCCCTATCTACGCCCTTGATTATAGTGTTATCATGTATTAATATGTAATATTGTATTGTTCAATTTTTTTGGATTTCTCACCGTATCGTCTCACCACAAAAAAATTCATGTAAGTACTAGTTCTATTTGTGTCGTATTCGTGTTTGAACTTATCGCGTCGTTATTGTATCGACACAAAAGACAACACAATTACACTATTTGTCACCCCTAGTTATTCCTTCAATTCTCCCAACTACTTTTTAATTGCCCATCTTTTGAATTGATTATTGGGACTGGGGACCATCCACCTACCTCTCCCATATACTTAAAGAAAATGATGTACGATTCTCATCATTTTGTACTCTTCCTTTTTGACATGTACTCTATGTTGGACTTCTCAAATTAGTACTCAAGACTTATAATAAGAGGCACAAATTAGTTTGAATTGTGTTTGGAATAATGGATTTTGAGCTAGTAATATTAAAATTCATAATTATAAATATGTTGAGCTTATTTGCATAATTTCGAATTGTAGTTTTTTTTTAATAAGTTGGGAGTAGTGGTTGGAGTGGAGGGGAGATGATAAATTTCAAAGAATGATGATGAGTTGAGCGCAACCCCCAAGACCCTTATAAATGGTAAATCTACTATTTGAGCTGGTACAAGCGTGGTATTTCGAATTGTAGTTGATTTTTAAATAATTGAATTTCTATTTGAGCTATTTTTTTTGAGTTTTTATGGTAAACTAACATTAATTTAAAATCATTTCTCTAAACTCCTCACTCAAATTCAAATTCAAAATCAGATCATGCCAACGAAATGGCACTATTTAAATTATTAATTCGTGCAAACATATATGGATTATGGATATATAGCGTTTCATTTCCTTTTCTCGTTAACGTGCCTTGAAGCATTACGACAAATCTAACTTTGTGCCTAGTCGGATTGAGCTTCACTTTGAAAGCAAATCAATCGGGATGTGATCTTCTGTTCTAAAAGGTATTAAATTGATTGCACCAATTTTTCGTGTAAATGCTTGATCTTATTTTTATTTTAAATAATTTCACTACAAATGATTTATTCGACATTATAAGAATAGAACCCGCATGTTTATTGGGGTCGATCGAACCCAAATAATTCAACCAAGCTACTAATTTCAGCTACTAATTAATAGTTCAAATATAGTGAAATTAGTAATATTTATGGTAACTACTCATTTGGGCGTGGTGGACTATAATTTGCACTATTGGGCGTCTTCTCTATTTATCTATCTATCTATCTATCTATATCTATATCTATATCTATACCTATTATAAAAGTGTGAATAGATTTTAAAGTTTTTTGAAAATTTTGATTTGCCAAAAATATCCTCATGGTAAAGTTAGCTTTAAGGGCAATTAAGTAGTTTTTCATATTGATTTGATTTTATTTGTTTAATAATATTGACAAGTATCTCTTTATATTCCAAACTCTTCTTATATGATTTATTTCAATTTTAATTCTTAAAATAATTTAAATTCCTAGATAATATTTATTTTATATTATACTAGATATCGAGAGTTTTCCAACCATATGTCATAAGAACATATATAAAAGACTTCATATGAGAGAATTTTAGCCATTTAAAGTTGAGTGCTATGTAAAATACACATTAATAATATCTTTCTTTAATTTTCTAAATAATTAAATACATCAAAAAAGAAAAAAGTGTATGAATTTTCAGCAAAATGAAGAGAAAAATAAATAAAAAATATTTAATATTATTTTATTCAAAATAAATAGTAGGACAAAATACATTTTTTTAAACTTCACTATTGGTTGAGAATATCCATACTATAATCAATTTATCATCTATCACACATCTAAATTGTGAGATATTAATTTTGGTTGGAGTAAATGATACATTTTTAGGTATGAGAAGATGGATTCACGACTATTGAAAATTTCATGGAATTTTATGTTTTTCCCATAAAAAATAATAAGTTTTTAATTTATATATAAGTTAAATATAAATTTTTACCCAAAATTTTGGAATAAATATTATTTTGTTTCTAAGATCTATTCATTAATCTTTATGTATTTTGTTTTCCGTAATGTATATACGGTTCAACATGATTTAGATTCAATTATTAGTTTATTTTATTCATGTATTCTTTTGATTAAAAAAAACTCGATCATTGTGACAATGTAAAGTTAAATTTGCAAAACAAATATATTATAAGTACACACTCTAAAATTTAAAAATAAATTAAACTTGGCTAAGAGTTATGTGTTTGAAATTAATGCAATGATATTTTAAATCTCAAAATGAAGTAGATGAGATGAGTATATTTGTTTAATTTTTATCCACAACTGTATATTTATATTTTTTTTACCTTTTTAAGGGTTGGCATATATTCTATTGTAAAACTAAATAAATAAAAAATGAAAGAAAAATGATTTTACAGCAAAAATTACAATAATAATATAAAACAATTAATATTAGGAATTTTGAGGATAAATTGAAAACTGAGAACTAATTTTTCTTTAACATTTATTTATGCACTTATTTATTTTTTTATGTATGCACCATTTGAACTTTCAAATCATATAATTTAGATTCTTTTATCAATTTTAATAATATATCATTGTATATTCTTTTAGTTAAATACACCTAGTAAATATGATAACAAAAACATGAAATTAACTATAAAAGATACTTAAAAGGATAAATATTTGTTCTCAAACTTAACAAAATGCAATTATAAATTCTATTTTAATATGGAGGTATAGAGAGCAGGAAATTTATTTTTAAATTTAATTTTATTTTTCTTAGATAATAAATTCTTAATTGATAGGTTGAAAGGTCTAACAAATTTGGATAAAAAAGAAAATAAGTTATTGTATTGTAGCAAAATAATTTATTTTTAAATTAAAAATAAAAAGTCAATATGACTTTTAATAATCTTATTCTATTTTACATATCATGTATTTTAATTTAGATTGAAATTATTGTTCCTATTTAGTCTTTCTATTTTATGGTAGTTTTTTTTATTTATTACTTATATAGAGGTGTATTGGTTGAAAAACACTGCATCAATAAATAGACTTTGATTTAAAAAAATAAAACTAATATAATATATTAAAATAGATTGAAATAAAATACAGTTAATATGGTATATATGTATATATACTATTGTAAGAATAGTAGAATAAATATTGAAGAAAAATTACTTACATATGTACATTTTAACATGTATGACAATACTTAGCTTTGCTTAAAACTTACATACACCCTTAATAAATTATATAATTTTAGGTAAAAATATATGTATTATATTATTTAGGTAGTGAAATAATCTAACTTAACAAAAATTATATAATATAATATGGAAACAAGAATCAAAATCTGAAAATTTAAAGAACTATATATATACATATATATGCTAAGAAAAACTAAAAATAATAATAATCTGGCATTTATATCATAAGTACATAGTTTATAACCTACATGTTAATATGCTAATCTTTTACTTAAAAAATATTGTATTAAGTTATGCACAATAAGTATAAAACTTACTTGATATTTGAATTTTAGGTGGCGACCACAACATTACATTTGAGTGAAAAAATTTATCAAAAAAGGTTATTTATGGATCAAAGCAATATATTCCTTCTTATTTCAAAAATAAACATGATTTTGAAAATAAATTGTTCATTATAATTTAAATATTAATTTAATTAACCAAAGTAATTGATTTTAGTCATCTTTAAATCTTGAGTCTCTTTGAAGATATAAGCACTATACTTTAATTTTCATATATAAAAAAATAATTATGATTTTGATCTCACATTTTGTAGTGTACATATATATGTATTATTAAAGTAATAATTTAAATTTTGGTCAGACGTTATTTTCATAGTTATGCATTTTTAAAACATGCCCCTCTCTTTAACAATTTAATTTTAAAATGTATATTTTTCAAGTGCAACCAGATTTTATCGTAAATGTTAAATTAACAAAGATCTAAATAGTATTTTTCATGTTTTTCTTCTAAATTTTACTATGACGGACATACCATTTTTTAATCCTCTTTACTTTTAACCTTTTTTCTTATTTTTTTTCATATTATATTTTATTTTGTTAAATAAAATTTGATCTATGAATAACAATATACATACATACAATTAATAAATAAAAATATTGTGATGGAATATCAAGAGACAAAAAAGAACAATAATTTGAGCAAGACTTGAAAAATTATATTTATTCACTTCTTCAGAGTTCAAAAGTAAAATTCTAAACATTCATATATAAAATTATATATATGGATAATAATAATCCTTTAATCAAATGCTCAAATGTATATATTGACATTCTTCAACATCAAATTCATCATCTGGTAAAACTGACTTAATATTAGGTCGAAGATTTAAATTTATAAAGATATTTATTTTTAACATTTTAAGCATTCAAATACATGCATTATACTTTTGTGAATTGTGTTGTAAATTTTATGCTACATTGAAAGATGTTCACCGACAAAGATAAAATGAATAAAATGAATTTTATTATGCTTAAGACAATAAAAAGATAGCCTATCAATTTATATATGATGTTTTTCCGATTTTACAACAACAAAAAAAAACATAATAAATTGAGACCTATATTTTGCTCGAAAATGTCACATGCATAGAACATGACAACTAAAAAGTAAAGAGTGAGGAGGTTTCTTGTTATGCCATCTTTATAAAAATGATATAGCTTAACCTATGTTTTACGGTTATTTGACACATTTCTGGATTATTATATTCTATATTCAATAGTTTTGTTGTAAAACTCTCAATGATGGATTATACTTTCGATATGCTCAATTGAATGGATTTTTAGAATGTAAAGTAATTTCTTGAAAGAAAACAACATAAAACACGTAATTGAGGTTCTTCATATAATTTATTTCAATGTACTAATTAATAATTTTACTACTATTAAATTTGTCATTACTATATTACGTAACTAATTTTTGATACAAAAATTAATTAGAATAATAATTAGTCACATCAACACACTCAATAATAAAAAATTATGTGGAAATAATAAATTTATGATGTCGTGCATGCTTTTAATGATAATAGAATAGAGCATAAATATTGTTAGACACTCAATAATTTTGATTTCTATGATGTGATTATGTCGTTTAATTGATATATAAATGTGACTATTCATTCAAACTGAATCAATTTATTGACTGTTTTCAATTACAATTGATTAGTCTATTTTATCTTCATTTCTGTTATATAAATAATTAATTTAATCATGGAGAACATGAGAAAAAATGGATAATGGTCGAGTGGTATATACTTGCATCCCAGCTAGAGGTGTGGGATTTGATTCTCATCATCCCTCCCCTCCCAATATATATACTTAAATACAAAAAAAAGGAGAACATGAATCAAAATATATACGGGAGCTAAGCTTCTAAACATAAAATAGAATTTTACTTTCTCATTGTTCATAAGAAAAGAGGCACATGTGATGAATGAAAAACTGAATCTTGTAGTCAAACCGATTTAAAAGATAACATACATTAGAAAATAGAATAAAATAGAAATACATCCATACATCAACCAATCATGCTTGGGCTAAAAGTGTATTAAAAAGAAATTGCAAAAAAAAATCTCAAAGCTAAGTATGAAGAAGAAGTAGACACTCAAAAAATAAACAAGATGTATTAATTTAAAACTCGTCTTGAATATATATTTTTTAAATTTTTATATAGATTACTCATTAGTTTTTTAATATCCATCGTACTTTGTTGAGAGATAAAATCATTTAAGTATCATGTTTTTTAGTCCAAAATGTCTTAGCCATATTTCACCGACAAATAAGTTTAAATTTAGTTTTTGCAAACTTTCTTTTAAGATCAAAATACATGAATGACATTTATTATAAATACAAAAAATAATAAAAATTGATTCTAATTTATAGATTTAATTTGAGTTAAATTAATAAAATTATTTGGTTCACGTGCAACACACGTTCACCTTACTCGTATTTGTAAGTGAACAAGCTGATTAAGGTTTGGTTTTGGCCAAAAATTGTAATAACCTATACAACTAATAAATTAGTAGTCGTGGGATCTTTAATTTGTTTGAAACAATATTGGAAAAAACTTGTGAATTCTGAAAATTTTAATGAAAATGACACAAACTTCTATTGTGAGATGAAGCGGGTTTGGTTGCTCCTAAAATGCTCCGCTTCCTTGAAATTTCTCTCCGACTGAACTTCACCGTGAATCTGCACAAAAGGGGGGCCGGAGGGGTGTTCCGGCATGCCCTCTCTGATACTTAAGTCAGAAAAGTGTTTCACAAGAAAGAGGCAAAAATATGAAAAATATGAGAAAAGTGTGATTAGGGTAAAAATGAATCTGGGCTTGGGCTTTTATAGCTTAGCTCGGATTAGGGTTTCCGTAAAATCCGAATTTTGTTACGATTTGGTAACAGAATCATGATTAAGATAAGACCGAATCTCCAAAACCCTAATTTGCCTTCGGGTTCACTAGGTCCGAGTTGACCTCACCTACCTCAGGTCAATAGTTCAACTTTTTTCGTGTGAAATCCTACCAGGGATATAGTGGCCACCCTAGTCCTTAGGCCAAGCTTACACTTATGAAGATTCAATAGATGAATAGACCAGTTCATCTTTTAGCAAAAGCCCACTAGGTCGGTCCAACAGCTCTCAACCTATTGGCCCTTATCCATTCTGTTTCTTCAATTTACAAGCACCTTTAGTTCGGCCCCATAAGCAGAGCTTATCAGCTCAGCCCCATAGGGAATTAACACAATCTTCAATGCAAGAGCACATCAGCTCGGCCCAATGAGAAAAACTCATCAAATCGGTCCAATGGGAAAAGCTCATCAACTCGGTCCATCTACATTAACCCTCATCACGGTTGGCTAGGAAATTATCCACCTCTACTTGGGATGTCTTTTATTCATTTTATATAAAATGATGTAATTACAAATTCTTTTATAGGAAATCTGAAACTGTTGGGGACAAAATTGACTTTTCAATATTTATTTTAATTATTTTACACATTATTTAATTATGAAATTACTTAGTTAATTATTCAATATTATTAGTTATTATTGGATCACAGATATATTTTTCTAGCCCACATGCCCACTTTGTTCTACAAGGCCCATGCGGCCCATCGACACGGTATAAAAAGGTATCTCCTCATCATTTATGAGTATTCTCAATTAGTTAATTGCTCTCAATTGTTGTTTCATTTGCTCTGAGTTTTCTTTCCAACTGGTACTGAAATGAGCATTGGAGGAGTCTCGCTAGGACAATCCATGCCCGTCTAAAGTTTGTTAAATTGTCGCAGACAAGTTCTTATCTCAAGAACTACCATCTCCGGAGAAAAGGTTGGGTCTTTTATCAGAAACCTTGACTAGCTAGGAGTGATTTGCGAATTTAAGTGTGATTCAAAATTATCTTGGAAACTCTTTAATGATCCCTAGCTTGTAAGATGTTCAATAGTAGTAGCTAAACCAAACACTGCCTAGCTAGCTAAGTCATACATACAACAGCCTAATTTGAATGATCTTAATCCAAATTAAACTAAGAAATTTAGCACCTAAACCGTTTGGCAGTGTTGAAGAAGAGAAAAGTAAAAAGCAGTGAAACGTTTAAAAAAGACTGATCAGTACGTAAATAAAGTCTGTGTGTCATAATAATCTCAATTCTCAATCAGAACCTAAAACACGTCTCTCTGCCTCTCAGCCCATAAATATGTACAATGCATTTGCAAAAAACATTCATCACCATTTGAGCTAGCCATCTAAGTTAGAGAGAGGAAAAAGATGTTGCAAGGAATAGTAGAATCGTTGACTGGGAAAAAAGAGGATATTGAAGAGGGACATAGAAATAAAATAAAAGGAAAAGTGGTTTTGATGAAAAAAAATGTATTGGACTTCAATGATTTGAGTGCTTCTGTTCTCGATAGAGTTCATGAATTGGTTGGCCAAAAAGTTTCTCTGCATCTCGTCAGTTCTGTCAATACTCATTCTACAGGTCTCTCTCTCTCTCTCTCTCTCTCTCTCTCTCTCTCTCTCGTCTGGTGCGCATGTCGGTATATAACTGTATGCGTATGCATTCATATACTGATATACATCAAAATAGAGTCCATCCGAATTTTTGCATTTTTTCTGTAGCAAAAATATTTTTTAAGTATATTTTTCCAAAACATTGTTTTTAAGCAATTTTTTTAGCTCAAATGGCCAAGTACTTTACCTGAGAATATAAAAAAAACATGTTCTTAAGAAACATATAGTTATTTTCATTTTGAATGGAGAGAGCTCGAGATTCTGGATATTTCATTTTCTGATGGCCAATATTCTTATTTTCTTTCTTGGAATTCAGAAAAATATGTAGATAAGTATTAAGATAACTGTAAAGTGTAGATAAAATCGTTGAAGGTAAAATTATTGCATGTAATTAAATATTTACTTACAGAATCTAAAACCATTGGTAAGTAAATACCTACAATATTTCTATCGGTAAATTTAAAAACCGTCGGTGATCAGTCGTTAATTTGTCGGTATAATTTGGGAAAAAACAATATTTGGGACATACAATATGTTATGCTCCATCCTATTCACAATAAGTGTCTTTTTAGTGAAAAAGACACAAATATATTAAGGAATGTATTAAAATACCCAATATACCCTTAATTAATCATAAATATTGCTTTGAAATAAACAAAACTTAGAAATTATTGTTAATAAACAAAAAGGGTAGTTTGAGAAAAATCTTTTATCATTAGTCTTGAAAACATCAAAAGTACAATCTTTTTGAATAATTTTCTATGTGTCAAAAAGACACTTATTTTAAATAGGAGGGAGTATAATGTAGTGGATGTATAGTGCGTGAAATGAATGTTAGCTAGCTGATGTAAAATTGCCAGTTAACTCTGTTCAATTACAAAATTTAAATTTGATTTAGTAAAAACTTTACTACGCATGTAGAAATGAGTAGTAATTTAGTATATTGTAATTTTGGATCATGGTTCAGGTATTTATAAGTTTGAAAATAACATTGCAGAAAACAATAAGTTGAAAGGGAAGGTGGGCAAAGCAGCATACTTGGAAAAGTGGATCACAACAATTGCATCTCTAACACCACCCGAGGACACGTCATATAATGTAAATTTTGATTGGGAAGAAGAAATTGGAGTTCCAGGGGCATTTATCATCAAGAATTATCATCACTCTGAATTTTACCTCAAAACACTCACGCTTGAAAATGTCCCAGGACATGGCCCTGTCCACTTTATCTGCAACTCTTGGGTTTATCCAGCTGACAAATACAAAACAGACCGCGTTTTCTTTACCAATAAGGTACAAGATAGATGATTTTATTCAAAGTCAAGTGTTTGGATTTTCGAATGGTATAAATGATACACATTTATTGTTTCAGACATATCTTCCAAATGAAACTCCAGCTCCACTTATCCCATACAGAGAAGAAGAGCTAATGATATTGCGAGGAGATGGAAATGGACTACTCCAGGAATGGGACAGAGTGTATGACTATGCTTATTACAATGACTTAGGAGATCCAGACAATGGACAAGATTTGGCTCGCCCAGTCCTTGGTGGATCTTCAGAGTACCCTTATCCTCGTAGGGGAAGAACTGGCAGGCCTCCCACTAAGACAGGTTAATTACGTTTTCTCAATTATTTTAGGGATAATTACAAAAAACACCCCTGAGGTTCAGGCTAATTACAGAAAACACCCCTGAGGTTGGGGCTAATTAAGACACAATCAAAACTCAACTCAAAGGCTTTTTTGTGATTTTAAAAAATCTCTTCGTTTTTTTGTATTTAACCCAAATTTTAGGGGGCTTTTTTTAATTATCTCATATTTTATATGTTACTCGATTCCATATATATAGTGTTAATTACAAAAAAGAAAAAAAACCTGAGGTTTGGGCTAATTAAAAAAAAAACAAAGATGTTCCAAATTACAAAAGAAAACCCAGGTTTGATTGTCTTTTTTGTTTAAGAAGGGGTCTTTTGCAATTTTCGAAAAACCTTGGGGTTTTTTGTAATTAGCCCGAACCTCAGGGGTTTTTGTGTAACTATCCCATATATATGATATGTTGATGGCTTTGATTTTGTGAATCGTAGATCCAAATTCCGAATCAAGGATTCCAGTGCTTATGAGTTTAAACATCTACGTTCCAAGGGACGAACGATTCGGACACTTGAAGCTGTCGGATTTTCTTGGTTATGGTCTTAAATCCATATTTCAGTTCCTTCTCCCAGAGTTTAAGGATCTATGTGACAGCATTAGCAACGAGTTTGATAGCTTCGAGGACGCACTTGAAATCTACGAGGGAGGATTGAAGTTGCCTGATGGCCCATTGCTCAAAAGTGTATATGACAATATCCCTTTGGAGTTGCTCAAAGATCTTCTTCCTGTTGATGGTGAGGGACTCTTTAAGTTCCCAATGCCAAATGTGATCCAAGGTAATCTAAACTTCATTTTCATTCTATGCTACTCTGCTTTAGGTGTGGCCAAATGAAACCGAACCTAAATTGTTGACCAGAAGCCAGTTCCAAAATGGGAACAGTGGTCAATGGTTCTAGGAATTGTTGATAGAACCCAACTCCAAAACTGGAATTGGAACTATGTAGGCCGGTTTCGGTTTCTCGATGTAAAAAACCGTAAAAACGACGATGAATCCAGCCGTTAAAATCGGCAATTATTTTTTCGGATAAATATATACTAGAAGAAATGTTAAGTTTTATATTCACAACCGCATGTGACATTCTTAAACCAAATGATGTGAGTGAACTATATAGACTTTGATTCTTATGTGTTCTAAGAGGATACATACGTAGGCAGATTAATATTATTATTAGTATTAAGACCAAACTTAATATATATATATATATGTATTACTCTTCAGCGAAGAGGCTCCAATTCGAGTCTTTGCAATGACAAGCCCGATCTTTTTTAAGAAAAAAGTCCAAAATTAATATTATTATGAATATGAAATTCAAATCATTTTTTTTTCAATTTTTCTTAATTGAAATTGATAAATTATTTTTTTTTAAAAAAAAAACTAAAAATTATCAAAAGGAAAAAATCGGTTACGGTCGTGGAGGAATCGGGTTCCTATTTGGAATCGGAAGGGTGAGGCGACAGTTTCGATTTCAATTTCGGTTCCTCATTTCTGAGAAACCGGAACAGGCGGTTCCGGAACCGTGGCCACCCCTACTCTACTTCACACACAGAGAGAAACGTTATTCATCATATACATGTATATGACACATGGACATTAATTGTTGTAACAGAGGATAAATCTGCATGGAGGACTGATGAAGAATTCACAAGAGAGATGCTAGCTGGAGTGAACCCTGTTATAATTAGTCGCCTACAGGTATCTAAAATCCTACGAATTCTCTTTCAGTATAAATTGTAGGGATAACTGAAAAAAGCCTGAGGTTTCGGCTAGTTTCAAAAAAAACTCAAGAGGTTTGAGAAAATTGCAGAAAATTCTTTCTACATTTTCCCTCTTCGTAAACAAATATATTTCAAAAAACTCCATAATATTTATAGAAATATTACAGTTACCTCATTAACTTTAAAAAAGAATCAAACCTGAGAGAGCTAGTTTTTCGTAGTTTTGAAACATTTGTAGATCTTTTTGTAATTAGCCCAAACCTCAGGGGGTCTCTTGTAATCTCCCTAAATTGTAAGCCTTAGTTTATGTGAAGTCTTAACTTCTACTGAATTTTTAAACTTGTAGGAGTTTCCTCCAAGAAGCAATCTGGACCCAAAAGTCTATGGCGATCAAACTAGCACGATAACATCGAATCATATAAAGAATCGATTAGATGGACTCACAATCGATGAGGTACTTAATTTGAACTAGTCTGTTTCTCAATGGTTTAATTGATCTATATTGAACAAAAGTTCCACATGTAAACTATGAATAATTTCATCCTCAGGCAATTAAGAACAACCGAATATTCATACTGAACCATCATGACTCACTCATGCCTTATCTAAGGAGAATCAACGCAACCACGACGAAAACTTATGCTTCAAGGACTCTGCTTTTCTTGCAAAACGATGGACGTTTGAAGCCCTTAGCAATCGAACTAAGCCTACCACATCCTGATGGAGATCAATTTGGCGCTGTCAGTAAAGTATACACTCCAGCTGAAGACGGCATTGAAGGTTCCGTTTGGCAATTAGCCAAAGCCTATATGGTTGTGAATGACGCCGGCATTCATCAGCTCATCAGCCACTGGTACAAAAGGATAAAAAAAAAAACCATAAAATCAATTTTTTCCATCTAATCTTTTTTTGGTTCATTCTTTTAGTTATTTAACGGGTTTTGTTACAGGTTAAATACACATGCTGTAATCGAGCCATTTGTGATTGCAACAAATAGGCAACTAAGTGTGATGCACCCGATTTACAAGCTTTTGCATCCACATTTTCGTGAAACGATGAACATAAATGCTGTTGCACGACAAATCTTAATTAATGGTGGAGGACTGCTGGAGGCTACAGTTTTTCCAGGAAAATACTCCTTGGAGCTATCTTCTGTAATTTATAAGGATTGGGTGTTTCCTGATCAAGCACTTCCAGTTGATCTAGTGAAGAGGTATGAGTAAGCTAACCCCCCTTTATCAATCACAAAAATCACTTTGTAGTGTTTGCAAATAACAACTTCTACTTCTGATTTACTTCATTTACTCAGAATCTAAGACCAGAGAGAGGGGTGCTTTACATTTCTGCTTCTGGTTTGACTTTTACTAATAAATAAACACTTTTCCAACTTTTCTCCAGACACTCTTAACTTCTGATTCTCAACTTTTGATTCTATTTTCAAACAGTACCCAGTTCTGATTAGCAACTACTTTTGCTTCTACTACAATAAATCATTTATTCGAAAAACAAAAGTTTTTGCAAACACTCCCATAGACTATCATTCTAAAGTCTTGGATAAATGATGTATGCATGATCTTTGAATGTACGGCTTCAGCTCTTCATGTGACTAATATATGACATGGTGACTTCCATTGTCTCCAGGGGAATGGCAGTAGAGGACTCAAATTCACCACACGGCCTCCGGTTACTGATCGAAGACTACCCATACGCCGTGGATGGACTAGAGATTTGGTCAGCCATAAAAACATGGGTGAAGGATTACTGCAACTTCTACTACACGTCAGACGAAAAAGTTCAGGCCGACACAGAGCTGCAGTCGTGGTGGAAAGATCTCCGTGAGAAGGGACACGGGGACAAGAAAAGCGAACCTTGGTGGCCCCAAATGCAGACCCGAAAAGAGCTGATAGACTCATGCACCATCATCATATGGGTAGCATCTGCCCTACACGCAGCAGTGAATTTCGGGCAGTACCCTTATGGCGGCTACATGCCTAACCGTCCTACCGTGAGCCGACAATTCATGCCTGAGCCTGGCAGTTCAGAGTATGATGAGCTCAAAATCAACCCTGATAAGGTTTTCCTGAGAACTATCACTGCTCGGCTGCAGACGTTAATCGGGATCGCCCTGATTGAGCTCTTGTCGAGGCACTCCTCGGATGAGATCTACCTCGGAAAGAGGGACACCCCTGAATGGACTACAGATGTGCAGCCACTTGAGGCTTTTGACAAATTTGGCAAGAAGTTGGGGGAAATAGAGGAAAGAATTGTAGAGATGAATAATGATGAGAAATGGAAAAACAGGGTTGGTCCTGTTAATATTCCATACACATTGCTGTATCCTACAAGTGAAGCTGGGCTAACTGGAAAGGGAATTCCTAACAGTACATCTATTTGAAGCTTTCCTATGTCTTTCTCACATATAGAACTCATACATGAACGTATATATAGTATTTCTCTCGGGACAAACATAGACAAGAAGACTCTGTCTAGGATAAATTCTATACAACATGAGTTTACATTATGTTTCGAGTGTGTAATAATGTTTTGAACTTTATTCTTAGTTGATTTATGCATAAATCTTCACACTGTTGCGTGATAAATTTTCACGTTGTTTGAGCCACAGTTTGGGTTTTTGGCAAATTGCATTTGGCCAAGATACACTTTTAATTTTCACGGTGACAGTTTGGTAACCACTAACTTTCTAAAAATTGCACATTTGGTCCTATTTTCCAATTTTGAGCATATCTTATTCGTGAATGTTGTGGTGGCAAACCAAATGTGGACAAGATATCCTCAAAATTGAAAAAAGGACCAAATGTACAAGTTTTAGAAAGTTAGGGATGTCAAAATGTCAAACATCACCCTTGAAACATAGAGGACTAAAAGTGTATTTCTGCCGAGACGAAAAATGCAAATTTGCCTAGGGTTTTTCTTGTGAAGTCTTGTAAACACATAATAATAATTTTTTTTTATCTTTAGAGGTTAATTACTAAAACTACACATGCGGTTAAGCTTAATTAGAGGGAAAAACACAATTATCTTTCAAAATTACATATGTGTTGTTTTCTATATTGTTTACTAGAATAACACCCGTGTGTTACATGAGATTTGTCCAAAGATAAAATTTTAGTGTCACAAATTCAAAAGATAATAAATTTAAAAGATAATTTAGATAGAATCTTGATTTTTAGATTATTTTTTATCTCTTAAATCTGTTATCTTTTAAATTCAAAAATATATATTTATGAACCAATAGAATATTTCTCAAAAAAATATATTTCAATAGTTTTGATCTTTCCCAAAATAATTGTGAAAAAGTTCTTTATTTTTGACATTATATTTTATCTTTCATAATCTTGTGTAAATTTGTTATCTTTTTAATTTGTCATATTTTAATTTTATACATAAAATTGCCACATAGATAAATGTGAAACTGCCATGTGGAATTGGGAGGATGAGAAGTTGACAAATGTCTAAGATTAATGAGGTAATGACATGTGTCAACTTGTTTTTTCTTTAGTATATAAAGTAGATTTGAATCATGTAGTAGCAAAAAATCAGAAACTAAAAGATGCATATATACTACCAATTATATTTTTGAAAGATAATATTTTAAAATATATATCAAACCCCAATTTCTATTGGTTGTTAGATTCCTTGATATGTTTCTCGAATTTGTTGAGAAACATACATAGTGGTTATTTGATAGGATCCTATAGTATAAATTTAGGGGTGTGCATGGGACTTGGAGATCACCAACCCGAACCGATATCCGAATCGAAAAATATCCGAACCAAAAATATTCATTGACTTTTTGACTTTCCCCAAACCGAACCGTCCCGAAAATTTCATGGTACGGTTCTGGAGATTTTTCAAATATCCGTACCGAGAACCGTACCGCACCATACCAAACTGTTCCGAGCCGAATATCCGAAACTAGAACCGATTTTAAAATAAATTTTATATATACATATATAATATTTTTATCTTATTTATATTTTGATATGGAATTAACTAAACATTCCTTTGAAATTCAATACTATATAATACTAAAAATTATCAAATTAAAAATTTGGCATATTTTATCAATATATCAAATGAATAATTGAATATATATTTAATTCACTAATAGTTAGGTCATATTAATTTATTCAAATGAACCCAATAAATAAAATTATGAAATCATATTTAATTTGTAGAAAATATTTAAATTTGATGATATTTTACTTATTAAGGATCATAACTAGACTCAACCTCGAATCAAGAAAATTAATGGAATTAAAATTAGTTAAATAATTAGTGCATTGTACATAAACTAGATTAATAGTCTAACCAAGAAATTAAGACATTGAGACTATAGATTTTTGTTTCATATTAATTTATCAAGGTTATTAGTCAATTATATTTTTCTTAAGTCAAGAGCGCATGGCAAAGTACCAAGATTATTGAATATATTGTGTAGAGACTACTAAATTTGTCATTCTTTGAGATTCTACACTTTTACTACATTTGTCTGAAACATATTATGTCAAAATCCAAAAAGAAAAATCAATACTTTTAACTATAAATTAGATGAAAACGATTTAAAAGTTAAATTGATATTAAACTAATATGTAGTATAGTCTATATCATGAAAAAACGATTTAGAATTACAATATTAAAAATTTAGCACTTAAATATGAATTAAAGAAATTTTATGTATAAGTTAAATATAAAATATCAAAAAGTTAAGCTTGTATAGTACTAATAGTTATAGTATGTATTTTTGAAATTGCACTAAAAAAAAGATTGAAAGTATAAATGTTTAATGATTTTTACACTGGTATTTCTTTTCACATTTTTCTGTGTGTTTTATTTGTAAAATATTTGAATCTTCGTTTCTCCGAACCGTCCCGAACCGTTCCGTACTATCCCATTAGAACTGAATCTCTGTCCCGAACCGTACCGAACTTTCGGGACAGTTCGGAACGGAGATTTTTTTATAGTTCGGTTCTGGAGATTTAATTTTGGGATCTCCGAACTTCAAGATGGTTCTGGAGATTTCTAAATCTCCGGACCGAACGGGACCGTGCACACCCTAAGTATAATTATTATCCGGCCTCCGATTGATAATTGATTAATTTATTTTAACTTTAATTGTTGTGATACACTCATTTATATATCTGATGAGCTTATTTGATTTGATTATAATTTGGTTTGAATTATTTATTTAATTGTGAATATAGTTGGGTAGTGGGTCAAAGGATTTAATAAGAGTAATTTGAAATATACGTTAGAGTTAGTCATAAATCGGAAATTAAAAAATAAACCAAATATATTTTTGAAAGATAATATTTTTAAATCTTTGATATTTAGATTACTTCTTATCTCTTAAATTTGTTATTATCTTTTAAATATGTAATCTTTTAAATTCGAAAATATATTATCGATTCATCTTTATTTTGTAGATAGGAATGCCACATGAATAATTATAAAGTAGACGTGTGGTTTTGTGAGAATGAAGAGTTGAAACATGTCAAAATTAATGAGTTGTTTTTATATAGTTTTCAATATGGTTATGTTGTTTTCGATATTTTCAATGCATTGAATCCAAAATTAAATTGTATATTTTTATTAATGTGTTGTTTATATATTATTTTCAATGTATTTTGTTTTGATATATGTTGTTTGTGTGTGTATTTCTTGATTATTTTATGGTGGCAGAAATTGTATTTCACTGAAATTTTATTAGTTGAACTATATTTGAAATTAAGATGTTTGAAACAACCTTAAAATAACAACGAAAAAAAAATTTATAGAAAAATACGGAGTGTGAAAAAATCCAAAAAAGACGCGGGAGCGTAAAAGCGTCTTTTTTTCCCCCCAAAATGCTGGGCAATTTTGTCATTATCCCTGAGAGTATTAGCTTCCAACGCTTTAAGGACTAAAGAATCTCCAAAAAGTGAAAAATGTAGGTGTAGGGAACAAGAACTAAAATATATTTGGAAAAAAAACTAGTGGTTTAAGATGATGACTATAATCAGCTTTTACATATTCGGCGGTAGCTCCCATCCAAGGGAGTTTAACCAGAAACATGTCATACATATACACAAAAGCTTGTCATGTTTGGAACTAACATATATCTCACAGAATCTGCATTTTTTGTGAATTAATGCTTTCAATATCTTATCTGATAATACTGAGCTGTTAATGGAGTATATTGACCATGAGATTATAGATTGGCGACCCAATCAGCCAAAAAGTAGGAATTGACTACCTTATGTATAGATGCTCATTGAGCATCGGGTTCTTATCTTCTCTAATTATTAACATCCGCATTTTGTGGCAATCTCTGACATGGCACGAACCCGATCCGAAGTTATGGGAGAAACCCAAACACGAGAAACTCGAATCCGAACATGAAACACAATTGACACAAATTTGACACAATGTTACCAATTTATCTTAAGACATAATATCTTATATTTTATTTAATTTTTCATGTATTTTGAACATAACTCGAAATTGACCCGCCCGAAAGTCAATACGAACACGAGTCGATAACCCGAATTGTCACCCTTAATTTTCGAGCGAGTTGTGATGTTTTTCTAAGGGAATAAATTAATCGTTGATTGAACTCAATGTAGATTTTCCAATTGAGATACACAAAGAGATTCTATGAATCTCTTGATCCTTTTCTTTTCGTAAAATCTTGAAATCTGAATAATTAACGTGTTGGCTTAACAAAGTGTAATACGCTCATTCTAAATCATTGATCAAATTTTTGCTTGTCACATTCTGTCATAGTACAATATCTACACGTAATATAATAGCATCTTGTATTAGACATAGTTTTCACATCACAATATTTTTTTCTGTTTCCTCATCACAACCACGCAAATCAATAGGTGGTTGACTAGTTGAACATTTCAGTACGTACATTGCAGATTATTTCCATTGAAACAAGGAAACAACACAGAATGTTGAGATTTAGTTAGCTTAATCATTCATGCAAACAACATTATTAACCAGACTTTGAAATGAAGAAATCCGAGTGAAAAGTGCCAGTTATCGAAAGTGCAATACGTTTATTAACTTTGAAAGAAAACAAAGAGGAAAAACTAAACACTAGAAGAAAAAAATTACAAAAAAAAGAAAAAGAAAAATTTCAATACAGCTTGCAGTTCCTGCTACAAATTAATGATGCTCTGTTTGTTCCAATTTCCTCACATTGCTCCTCCTACATAATTAAGAATAAAAAAAATATAATTAAATGTGTTGATAATCATGCAACTAAAATAAGAGTACATAATAAGTATAACTTGATAGCCATAAGGCATAGCATACCGCAATCTCTTGGCATCCTGCATTTGTAGCATTCCGTCCTACTAGCATAATTGTGCATACCGCATCCTAGTCTGCCCATATATACCGAACCAAATAATTATTTTAGAGAGAATTAAGCAATTCTAGCTACAACGAACAAATGCAAAATCAAGAGTTTTCTATAGTTACAGACATGACTTTTTTGGAAAACGTGGTTTTTACAGCACCTTTTTGTTGCCGCTCTATAGAGAACCAATTTTGCAATTTTACCGAGTGGCCAGAAATATTACCTGATGCAAATCCAGTCACCAGTTTTCCAACCGGGAATGGCGTCGTATGCATAACCAGCAGACGCCATGATTCCAGCCCCATACCCGCAATAATCCTTGGACGCGCCACACCTATAGCAGCTAGTTCGGCTGGCATAGTTGTGTGCACCGCAATTCATAGCGCCACAATACCAATCTCCCGCCATCGTTTCCGTCTTTTGTATCGCATATGATGAAACCTCTGCACCAGTAGCGTACTTCGGACAACTACATCGTTGGCACGAGTCTCGTTTCTTGAAGTTGAGGTGCTGACATGCAGGACACATCCAATCTCCTCCTTCCCTGCTCATTTTCTCTGTCTCTAGTACTACTTTCTGATTAATGAATGGGATATATATAATATATTAATTGTAGTATTGTTTGAAGTTGGTGAATTAGAAAATGGGATGATATGGGGTTTATATACTAGTACTAAGAACTCTTTGGTGGGACCTAATTGGATTGACATACATTTTTCTACTTGGTTCTTTTGCACGAGGAAACAAACTTTGTTTCCAAAAATAAGTCAATAATGCAACTTTTTACATGATTCCCTTTGCATTATTAATGAAAAGAGTTTGAAATACGATTCTGTATTCGGTGCCCATTTTTGGTTAGGCATTATGAGGGGAAGATGTTATTTGTGAGGTGGCTGGATATATACGAGGAATGTATCTAGCTAGTGGGACTATTTCCTAGTATGAGTTCGTATGAACTATAATCATAGCATTTGATGATTATGAATTAACAACCAAGAATATTAATCCTAAAATTGAGTCTTAGTTGCCTAAATTACTAATAAAAATGGCAAAATTGTAAATGAGTATACGTTCATAAGACACGTTAACTTGAATCATTTCAAAATCACAACCATCCAATAAATTAGATTTGATGGATGTAATAAATTCGCTGGAGGAACAGATACACCTCTGTCTTTATAAATGTGCATCAATGGATCTCTAGATGTGCATCAAACGACTTATAAATGAGCATTAACGTTGTTATCTGAATGTAAATTCTCTCATTTCTCCCCTTTCTCTCTCCTCAATTAAAATCTCACTTCAATTAAAATTTCTCTATATTATCCAAAAAAAACACAAGCTTTTTCGAAATAAATTACACCATATTATTCCTTGCAACCTAAGGAATAAATTAACCTATACTATTTTGCCCTATAAAATTATGCATTTAAGCATTAGAATTGAGTTGTTTCGAAAACATGAATGAAAACATTAATGTATATTTGCATGCTTTGATGCACACTTAGAAGGACAATATGATATGTTACATGCTTTGGCTTTTCCATCAATAATGATAAAAGTATTTTCTTTAATCAAGTCAACCTCCAACAATTTTACTACACATTTAAAAGTTGATGCATATTTAGAGGTCCATTAATGCACACTTAGAAGGTCAAATATGCCATATCACATGCGATGTGTTTATTAACCCACCATCTTCTAGCGAATCAATTGCATCCATCAGATCTAAAGTTAATGGATGGTTGTGTTGTGGACCTATGTTCTCATGTTATCAAATTTCTTATCCAGACTAGGGCAAATTACGTTATCACCCTTAATATTTATAAATTAGTCTACAACCATCTAAATTAAAGGATGAAATCTTGACTATTAAATCTTAATTACTAAAAACTGAGATTAGGGCTCACACGAGGAATTGGGTCCCATCCGATCCAATTCCTATATACATAAATATATATTCTCTCAATTGATGAAAGCACGTGTATGTTTGCTGGCCAACTGCATACGTGGATTCCAAGTAAGCTGCATCTATCCCTTTGTAAATAATGAATAGGCTTATATGGTTCCGGTTATAAATTAGCTGGTTCACCCAAATTCATCATAAAAGCAACATGAATTATTGGAATCAATTCCTCATAATGCACATCCATTGACGAATTCCATTCATCCTTGCTTGGTTATTAGATTCCTTGTCTTTTTATTTGGCAATAATTGAATAGCCATTTGAAGATTGATGCCCACTGACAATATTGTTCTGAGTCTACTCCAATGTATCACCAATTAGCCCGTAGGCATGTTTCATGTTTGTATGCCGGCTTGTATTCTACAACAGAACCTTCTTAATTTTGAGGACTATATATATATTAATTATGAGCATAGTGCATGCATATATATGGTCTTTTAACATGCTGGAGTTGAATGTTGATCAAGTCATCATATAAGAATGTGAGGCTAGTCCACGGTATTGTAGATGTTACTCCTAGAGAAATACACTAGGTGTAGTATCTATCGTAGATCTGCATATATTACATGTCGTATTGTGTGATTATGTGTGAAATTTTATACATCTATAATAAATAAATCTATGTTCGTTATGCACCTGGGGTACTCCTGCAGATGTAGCATGGAATAAACCTAGTCCACCTTCCCGACGATTGCACTAAATTAAGGAAGCCAAATGCTAATTTACCGTATTCGTGTGCAACACTCACATATGAGAAAAGTTTTGCCTTTTCTTCTGAACAGATTGGGTATATTCTACATTACTTTTTTCTGTCTGAAATAATTGCCTAAAGCTATATATTCTTCGTATTAGAAGACGATATGCTTACATCGTTACATGGGAAGATCGATTTTTCAAAAAAGATTCCTACTATTTTTAAATTATAAATTGTTAGTATGTGCAACTGAGGGAAATAGGTTGATCATGAAGCTTTGAACAACTTTTGGAATCGGATTTTCGCATTATGGGAGTGTTTGCAAAAACTTCTATTTTCAAAAGAAATGATTTATTGTACAGAAGTAAAAACTAAGTAGTTTAGAATCAAAAATTGGTATTGTTTGCAATTAGAATGAGAAGTTGAGAATCAGAAGTTGTTGGTATTTGGTGAAAAAGTTGTAAAAGTATTTATATATTTTTGCAAAAATCAAACTAGAAGCATAGTCAGAAATCTAATTAAAGCATTCATCTCTCTGTTTTTAGATTCTGATTAAACTAATTTGCAAACACTAAAATTTGATCTTTTTTTTCCAGCTAAAAGCTGAGAATCACTTTTTTTAAGTGACTGGAAACACTTCCTAAATAAGCTAATGAAAACAATATATATGAGCTTGTTGAATGTTTTTTTTTTTTAGGGGATGAGCTTGTTGAATGTTGAACATTCAGTTGTTGCTTTGTTTTGTAACACGTGACAATAAAAAATAAAATAAAATTCTCAACGTTCTGTCGGTGTTTGTGAATTCGGCAAGCAAAATGCTTAAACACCCATCGTACTACATACTTTTGACCTTTCTATTTTCTAACTCTCATCTAAAACTTGCGGAAAAATCCACCTCTGAAATTTGAATACAGATAGATAAACAACCACTTTAAAATCTTGGATGAATGAAGTATGCATGACTAATAGGGAAAATAAATTAATTGGTCATGTAACTTTGGATTATTTTGAGATTTAGTCCTCTAATTAGTCGCCCGTAAATTTTAGTTCAATATCTTTTAAAATTTTGGATATTTGGTCATATTTCGTCCGAGATTGTGTAACTTTATTGGAAATTGATGACTATGATCGGTCAGGTGTAAACATATTTGAAAAAATAGATATTTTGGTAATATGACGCAAAAAATGCCACCAAACAATTAAAATCTTCAAATTTTATGTATCGAATTTTGGTGATTTGACGTGTCAGGTTTTGCACCAAATCATCGAGATTCTTAAATTTCTTAGATAAATAACACCCATCGGTCATAGTTAGCAATTACAGTAAAATTACTCAATTTTGGTCAAAACCGGACTAAAAATCCAAACTTTTGAAAAATATTGGACCAAAATTTAAAGGTGACTATTTAGACTAAATCTCCAACTAGTCCAAGTTGAATGACCGAAAAAAACTATTTTCCTTGACTAACATGACAGGCTGATTTTCATTGCCTCCAGAGGAATGGCAATAGAGGACTCAAATTCTCCACACGGCCTTCTATTACTAATCAAGTACCATCCATATGATGTGGATGGACTCGAGATTTGGTAAGCCATAAACATGGGTAGAGGATTATTGCAATTTCTACTATGTGTCGGACGACACGGTTCAGGCTGACACAGAGCAGCAATCGTGGTGGAATGATCTCCGAGAGAAGGGGCACGAGGACAAGAAAAACGAGCCATGTTGGCCTAAAATGCAAACGCGAAAAGAGCTGATAGACTATTTGAAGCTTTCCTATGTCTTTCACGCCATGTGACATGCACTAGAGTTACGGGCTATCACGCCATAAGAACACGTGAGAAAATGAAAGATTGGTCGAGAAATATGATACTTTCTTAGTTTACAACATCATGTTGAGATAATCCCAAACAAAAAATGAGAAAGTAGTGCACCTTACAAAACTGGACATGCTAATTTACTGTCATTGCAGCTGCATCATGAGGTGCTACAGACTGATTCCATTGCTTCTATCAGTTAATGGGAACAGAAACTTTGTGGCTATGTTAGCAGTAAATGCTGATAACATAAAATTCGATACAAAGAGAAAAGGCAAGTGAATCTTAATTTACAGACGATTTTTCTCTATTTTGTTGATGTCCTTAAAGAAATGGAGCCTTCTTTGAAGCACGAACGTAATCCACTAAAATGTATTCAGGATCATACCGCTTTTGAAGTAGAAAAATGTTCTTCACCTTAGCCAAGCAAGAAGCTGAAGACATCACTCAGCGAAATAATACCCTCCACACGCTTACTTCCAGCCTCCACTATTACAACTCTTCTCACACCTGGATAATGTGCCAGAATGCCTTCAGTTAGTTTAGACAAAACAAATATGTTCTTGTAAATTGTATCTCAGAACAAATAAGCGAGCATAAATGATATATTTACTTTGGGAAAAAAATCCAAAAAATGATTACAGAGTAAAATCATAAGTCAATAACCATCATCAACATCATTATAATTCCAGTTCACTAACTCTCTAGTTGTTCGCACCAAAAGTCTATTCCCACTATATAACTACATTATTTATCTTACTATTTGTCCAGCTTTAACAACAGAATTAGATGAAGTTCTTTCATTATCATTATCTTAGGAAGTGGTCCATGGATGACTAAAGTTCCACTAGTGGCAAAAAATATAGCTTCATAAAACAATACTCCAGATATATATTAGCCTGAAGTTCCTAAGCACCATCAAAGTCGTACACTGACCATAAAAATTAAAACCATAACATAAAATTAACAAAGTAAAAGATCAAAAGCAATTACCAGGAATTGACAACCGCTCCATTACTTTGTGCAACGGATCAGACCTTAAACACATCTGACATCTCTGTCCATTGAAGAAGTCATTGGGAGATATTGCATCTTGACCCAGATGTATGGCCTACAGAAAAGGACAATAAACCAACAAACATAATTGGATCTTAGGTGGGCATAAATGACATTGAGTAATATTCCTCCTGGTGATGATCTTGAATGTCATAACAAAAGTAGAGCTGTCGGCAACGCCAGAATCAGAATATAGATAACATCAGGGGTGGATCTAGTGGGGCCACCCTCCCCCCCAATTTTTTTTATCCCTTTTTTTTAATGGAAAAAAATTTAAAAAAATTATATGTTTTTTTAAGAGGAAAAATAGTTGGGCTAGGGGTAACTAGTGCGGCTGGCAACGCCCCTAGATAACATCAACTAAAGCTTCAAACAGAATGACAAGACAAAGTAGATTGGTTTTGGGATTCAACTTCTAAGGACTAAACTTTTTATGCTAAGTGGACTACAGAAAAGCATAATAAAAATAATAGGTCTGAAGAAATAAAAAAAGGAACCTGAAACAAACAATAATTTAGGTTGGTGCTTTCAAGAAAACTTCACCCAGTGTTTCCTACATACACCCACCCCCCTCCCACACCCCATGGGACAGCATAACATCCAAATTCTTCTAAAATAAAATACAGTTTCATAATATATAGGTTGGGAACACAAATATATTTTTTTCAATATAATGTCCAAAATAAGTGTGGCTTAATGTTGCCATAATGCTGTACTGATGCTTCATGTGCATATTTATTCCAGCAATCTCAACCCATGCCACACCCTTTCCACTATGCTGTTTGGTAATAAGCAAGTAGATGAGAAGCAGAAGAAAGAAGACATAAGTTGGGGAAGATCACTTTTTTATGCTCTTACACTCTGGTCATGGTTTTCTTTACTTCAGAAATTCCGTTTGAGGTTAAGGTAGATGTTTAAGTTCATAACCCCAACTACAATTCTTCCAAGTAGGGCAAAGAAGAAGTTGGGCTTAAATGCGTAAAGGTAATTTATATTTCTACTTGGTTGATCCATTGAGGTGTTGCAAAGAAAGGTAATGTGTATTGTTCAAATTCAACTTTTTATTTCCTCCCCCACTTCCTAGCATAAGATCAAGAATTTTGCCACCCATTCTTTTCATGTAAGTTTCATTATTAGCTATTCCATTTGGATAAGAATCATTAGTTTTTAAATTTGAATATGGATCATTGAAGAAACAACTATATGGTGGGTCTTAATAAAAGAAACAAATTTCCCCATAAAAACACAAAACTCCATACCCCTTCCATTTCTCAAAATCTATTTTTTTTCCTGGGAGCAGGGAAAAGGTAATCCTGGAGAGTACACATTTAAGCACAAGTTCTACAACAACCAGGGCATGACTTCAGATTTTGAGGTAGAGCACGACAAGGTTTTGATGGAAAATACCTGATGGATACTCAAGTCATCAAGACGAACTTGTGCATATAGAGCGTCTTTCGCCAAAGCAGTAATATCGCTGGCATGACAAAATGATACATGGAGCTTTGAGAAAGGTGTAATTGAACTCAAAGTGAGAGCATTCAAAGATGATTTTTCTGCAGCTACCTAGAAAATGAAAATAAAAAAGTGTATACCTTCGGCAATATATGTCCACCAATGAATCATTCTCATCTACTATTGGTAATGAACTGACATCAGCTGTGACACCAGAGGGTGGGGTTCAGGAGATGCAATAACAAAATAAAATAATAAGTTAAGATTGGACATCATCTTGCAAAAACATTATAAAATCTAATTTCTTAGGTAGAATAGATCTTGACAATCAAGTGATTAGAAAAGATCCCATTTATTTAAGAATTCGTACTTGCTAGCTTAGTTAAGCCAAAGTCAATTAATCACAAACCATAGGAGATGAAATCATGACATCAAAAAAGGGACCACAAGGATAATTTGACAAAAAAAAAAAAAAATATGACAAAATAATGACAAGTAATATATAAGATTGATCCTTCATTTAATGGGACGTTTTAACACCTTGAGAAAAAGTGTCAGGTGCAAGAGAAAAGCAAAAGAAGCTGAAACTCATTTATGGTTAACAAACTAATGAATTTTTAGCCCGAATTGGAGAAATCATAAATAAATAAGCCAAGTGGATGAAATTATACCTTGAACTAACAGCGAAAGAGCAGCACTTAAAGAGGCATTTGGTCTTAGCATTGCAATAGACTTTCCATTAGATTCCCCAATTTTTGGAACCCAAGTACCCAAAGGAAATGAACAAATTGGTTGCTGAAGAATGGGCAAGGAGCTAGAAGAATGCTTGAAATGCCGGCATATGCCTAGAGATTTGGAGTGAGTGAGTCACAAGATCAAATTAATGCACTTAAAATAACAAAAAATAATGGCTTACATTTAAGTATTCCAGATAGGGAAGCAAGGTGTAGCAGCTGAGGATATGAACCATCTTGTGATGAAGAGTGAATAACAGGAACTGTAGAGACCTTATATTGCAGAAGTTTGAAAGCAACATCTTTCAAAGAATCATAAGGCCCAGCCTACAATTTGCATACAGGAATTTCAAAATAATTATAATAAAATATAACATGAAACAGTGGACTAGTTCTGGGAAAATGCACGAGGTAATAAAAGGTATCAGAAATATTATTTGAACTGCTGTCAAAAAAATTATTTGAACTTAAATCACTCCAAGTGTCATCTTAAAACACGAGGAAAACTCAGAAAAATATAAGCTTCCTTTCACGTGAAAGAAACATATACCACTAGAATCATCACATTTCATGATAGCTATTCGCATGACACCCAAAACCTACTCTATTAATACAAAGAGATTTTTTTGACATAAGCTTCTTTATGCAGGTAGAAATATAAAGTAGGCTAAGTAGCAACAATTTGTGACGTTGGTTTGGAACTACATCTCCTAATATTTCTCATGAACTCTGTTCACATTGGTATAAGAAACACCATTCATGTAATCATGTTGTTTGATTCAGTCAACCAAAATGGCTGCAAATGAATAAAAATTTAATATACATGTCAATAACTTAAACACACATACATGTGCGTATGTGAATTTGTATGTCGAATGGTATAACCAGATGATGGCCAACGATTAACACAAGCTGGGTGAATTATTAAGCATCAGGCAGTGGAGGAGATAGCGGAAAACAAAAGGGTGACAGTAACTCATCTACAGCTGCTACTCCATTTTTAGCAATTTTTCCGATTATAGTACTTGTAACTCGTGCGGACTAGAGCATATGCACAGTTTGAAGGGTGAGAGTGCTTATTGTCTTTAAAAGAATGTAAATGTATAAGATTGACACGTTGAATTTTTTTCTGCTATGCACATGGGAACAATTTTTCCTATGCCCCGTTGAATAGCAATGTGCACTACAAATGTAAATTATTCAATTCTGGGTGGTAACAACATAGTTAGCGTTTCCTACTATTCGGAATTATAGATTCTCTTTATTATATGTTTCATATATGTTTCTATTATACTTGCACAAATAATATAAAGTAATCATTGTGTACACTTTTTTTATAAGAAACAAAAAAATTATTAATATAAAGTAACTAGTTACAAATAGTGGATAAGAAATCCTTTATCCACAAAAATTTACAAGAACCCGTCACTGGAATATAATTAAACTCTTTATGCGTTACAACTTACAACCCATGATGACCCCTACACTTAATTGATCACAAAAATTTAATTTATAATTAAACTCTTTATGCCCAACACTGACCCCTACAAATTTATCCCAACACTCTAAAGCGGACTCTTCATTATCATTAAGGGTATGTTTGTTTGGTGATTGGGGTGATTGGGAGAAGTTGTTTTGGGTGAAGAATTTAAGAGGAAAAGTAATGTTTGGTTAGTGATTGGGAGAGACAGTTTCTACTGTAGATGTCATTCATGTCTGTATAGTGGTGTCACATCAATATATTTTTATATTTTATTATGAAGTAAAATATATAATTTATTGTTTTGTAATGATTGATATTAATATGTTGATATTATTATATAAATTGGAGATTGGAACATGTGTTAATATATATTATATTTTTAGTACTAATTTGTATTTTTTTTAAATTGTATATATATTTGTAAGCATTGATGGACATGAAATTGTAATAATGTATTAATATTGTATAAAAACTGTATGTTCCATGTCGTCTGCTTCATTTTAATTTTATCATATTATGATTCATGTTTAACAATGAGCAAAATGAAATCGGCAAAAAGCTTATGTTAAAAATGGCAGCATAATGTTGCTACAAAATAAAAATGGCAGCATAATGAGAGGAGAGAGAAAGCAATGTTGATTCCCAATTGGCAAACTCTTCTGTGCAGTGTAGCGGATAACTGAGAAAAAATGTGGCAGATGAGAGAGAATTTGTGTCAGAAGAGAGAGAAATTGCTTCCCCCAGATTCAATTCATTTTTCTGCCAAACACAATACAAACAAACATGTTTTGCATCCAGGGATTACAAACGCGTTCGGCGCTTTCTAACCAAACATACCCTAAATATTCTATTGTTTCTTTCCAACCAAACCGACCACCAATGGTGTGTACAACAACTCTCCATAAAATTCTTCTTTTGCGTCCCAGATACTACCCTAGATCACTCTCAAAGAGCTACGCAATAGACCGAGGAATCTCCCAATCAAAACCAAGCTCAAGTAAACTTGGACCATAATTTCCTCACGTATGAACAATGCAGATAAGTATGATCTTGAGTCTCCGAATTCGCCTATATAGTACACCAGTTTGGATGAAGAAGAATATATGGGTTTCTCTTCTGTACGTAACAAGTAGATGTGTTCCCCAAAATCACCATCCACGAAAATAATTGAACATTTTTTGGTACCGGCACTTTCCAAATCATTCAATAGAAAGGGAAGGGGGAAACAAAAAGAATTATAAAATGATTTTCACGAGAAAATACCCAACGAATCCCAAACCCATCTACTCTTATCCTCAGCTCCCTCCACCAATCTCACCCTCTCCAACAATACACTAATGTAGTTAAGTCAATTAATAGTAACAATTGTACATACACATACTTGCATTTTACATATAAATACAACCACAATTTATTATACAATTATAATGACTATAGTTGGTTGTCTTAAAAGCTACATCTATATCACTTATATTACAGTTACAAATTCCTTTCAGACTTCAAGTAAAAGAGCAAATTTCCTTATATTGTGCTTTTAGTTTCTTAAACTTTTAGATGAAACTCTTTATATCCACATACAATTAGGCATAAATGTATTTCTCGTACATGAGTGTATTGAATTTAAATATAATATATAAGTTTATACTAGAAACAGTTGACAAACAAAGATGTATCCGAACATCTTAATGTATACTGCACTTATATATGTGCACACGTGATACATTTAATCATGTCAATAAATTAGCTTATAGTTTCAATCATATGCATATACTCACTCCATCCCAAAATATCACATGCATTTATAATTTGTGACATGGAGTTTTAGAAGAGAATTGAACAGATGTAAGTTTGTACAGTTTTACACGCCCTTTAAAGGTAGTGATTTACTATTTAGTTGCATCATAAGATTATTTTAATGGATAATTCTGAAAAATAAAGTTTTATGTAGGAAATGGAGTCTATTTTTGGACGTCCCAAAAAGGAAATGAGAGCAATAAATTTGGAGAAAGGGGGCACATTTAAAATTATATGTATACATTCTTCTTACACAAATATACATATAGAAAAAGAAGATTTAAGTATTAACATTTCATATACAATACACTTAAGAATACACATTTTGGGAATTTCATACAATAAAAGGGGCTTTTCGGTCATTTAACCTCAAAGTAAATGGATTTGACTTTACAAACATCTTACCGCTGGGTAAACGCGTACAAATATATTTAATAAATACATGAAATATACAAAGTTTTAAAATTTTATTTTGAATTTTTACATATAATTGTAAAACATAATATATCAACCAGCATATTAAATACAGATAACATAAAATCATCCAAACACACAGCCACAAATGCAAACACAAACATAAAGGACAATAGTCACAATTTGGACATTTCTTCAATTCATTGCATTCCCAGTTCAAATATTTATTAAGCAAAAGTTGGAAAGGAATTGTGACTCAATTCTTTGGGCATAGAATGACCACAGATGACATGATAAATACCAATCCTATTGCAACTCCATTCTATTCCTAATTTTATTCACTTCCTGGTTCCTGCCCAATCCATTAAACAGACCAACTGTCAATGTTTAGGATCTTCGATGTGTGGAATTGGGAATCATAAGTGTTAAATAACTCATCCAGACATCTTTTGGAAACAAACAAACTGCCGTTTTGGATTTCTATGAGAGTTTAAATTCTATCATTCGCATTCATGACAGCGCAAAACTTGGATTTATATGATCTTGTTTCTATTTCAGTGTTCACGAATGATTCCTATGTATCGCGTAGCTACAGAAAAATATGGCAAGCAACTTAAATGTCTAGATAACATGGTGGAAACACCAAGCCATTGAAATGATAGGCCAGATAATTATGTCAGAGGTCTCTAAAAGATCACCATAAATTTGCTTACATGGATAAGATGCCTTGAATATGATCTTATGTTTCCAGAAATCTGTCCGTTGAGATGTGCTTTCCCCTCTTTCCAGGCAGATATGGTATGAGTCTCAAGTTCTTCCTCTGTCAAGTTAGATCCATGATTCCCAAGCTGGTGTTGAACAATTGGATAGAATTCCTTAAGTTCTTCAAACATCACCCAAAAAAAAGGAGGAAGAAGGAAAAAGCAAAACAAAAAGAAAGGCAATAGCAGGCAACATCTGAGAGATCGCAAGTCACAAACTCAATTCTCCATTAATGGTTTTCTTCAACAAAAAGCAAGGAAAGAGAACTAGATTATTAAAACAAGATAAATCCGTTCCAATTCCGACCCAGCCAAATAAACAGCTATCATTATGTTTTGTCCATAAGATACGACTGGTGTTGCCTCTCCATAATAAGTTTCAATAGTTTAAGAGAGGTGTAACTATGACCTCAACAATGGATGCCAAGTAAGATTAGATTAAATCCCTGCAGAAAAATTAGCATCATTTGAGGTTGAGTAAGTTTCAGATAGAATATCGATTTCAGCCAATTAGTTATATATAGCCAACGTTTTTGGTCAAGGCATGGGTCCACAAAAAAGGGCTGGACATCAAACAGCTCACCTGGGAGCTTATAACTTTTTATTAAACTCTTTCTGGTACTAGGCGATTGGAAAAAGAAGTAAGACCTTTCGGGTATTAAACATTTCACCTGGGATAGCCAGTAACTTTTTTTCACAAACGTTTGGTACTAGGGGAGTGGAAAGAAAAGAAAGACGGAGTGTAGAAAATATAAGTGGGTAAGACGGAAAGCAGATTCTTTCCAGTTTCATATACATTAGATCCTTTTCTATCTTAGTTCAGATTCTGCTAGGGTCAACAAGGACAACTAAATGATTTGTGGTTTAACTCCCACAAATTGGGAGGGAAAGAAATACAAGGAAGTTTCCACTTCCCTCCACCTCAACTTAACTTCCACATTATTTTCCATTTCTTATCAATCAAACTTGTGAGTTTTCCCTTATTCCTTTTTTCTGTTTCTCCAATCTTGTCATCATCCATCAGTTACAAATCTCAAAAGAAATAACCGGCACCTTCTCTCATAGGCATTCAAACATAAACAGTTAAATGCATCTCTCTATCTTCAAGCAACTGTGATGACACAGCAGCATTTTAACTCATTTCAATCCAAACATAGAAAATATGATTCAAAATCAAGAATTGAATTCAGGAGAACAAGAAACCGATAAACTTTTCAAAGCTATTCAAGGATGATAAAAATCTAGGCATGGATAATATGGCATAACTCGATTGTTTGTTCAAACAGGAATATAGTTGTATGCTAATCAGAAAAGGGATAAGGCCAACACAAGGTAGAAATGTAAATCTGAGTATAAAGTGAAAAGAGATAAAGAAGAATTTTTGTGTATAAGAACCATTTTGACAATATATTAGGGAGCTTCATCCCAATAAAGTTATCTTCTTAAATTGCAAAAAGAATCTGAGGAAACATAAGAGTCCAGGGTACCTCTCTAAGTATCAAAATGAAATCTGATGCACTGAGAACTCCGACAAATTTACCCTTGCACAAGTCCCACAAAGGAGCAACAGAAACTCCCTGCAAACAGCTTTGTTAATTAAGATCATACCTTAGCTGGTAAGCAGATGTAAGAATTGAAAATAAAAGGTTGAAATCTGATTTCAGGGGAATACAGAAGATGAATAAATGCCACTTAGAAAAAGGAAGGAATGGAAAGTATGGGGCACAGCTACAAATGAAATTTATTTTAATCTATTGGAAATCTTGTGCATTGTTTACATGTCTGTACATGTATTGCGGATTAATTTGCAACATGGTTGTTTATTAGCAATCTTCCCATTCTTAAGGGACAATATATGTCCTTGGCACCTGAACAACATGAATAACTAGTAAACAGGGCACAATTGATGCATCTCGATGCATGTGCATTTGTTTTACTTTTGTAAATAAATATATTAATTATTTGATAATGGTTTTTTATGATTTTAGATGTACATATAAGTTCATGATAACTTAAAAAATACCAATGTTTTAAATAATCAAAGAAGATCATGTGATTTCAAAATAAAAAGAAAATTCAACTTGAGAGCTAAAAAAAGAGAGATGATGCAAAAAAGAGAGGCATTTGAAAGTGGATATAACTTAACAGCACAAAAAGTTTGAGAGATGTTGGGAACAAAAAGAGGAGGAGAAAAGTAGAGTAGTGGGCTACGACCTACGTTAGTTATTCTCACTTGGCAGACCAAAACGTTTGATGTCTAAATGAAGTTACTCTAAGGCCTCTTTCATCTAAATATTATATACAGGAAAGATGACCAAAAAAGGAAACTGAAATATCCCTTAGTACAGAGCCAAGTGATTCACCAACATTGTCAACAAAATAGTTATAATTTCGAATCACTGGAGCTGCAACCAAAGTATGTAGGTAATATAAGTAAATGATAGTGGCAGCTGACAGTGTGACCCACAATTCAGAAGCACCAAATCAAGAAAGCCAAAATACATACACATCTCAGCGTATAAAAATCATATATCAGCCATGCTAACATAATTTTGTTTTGAGTTGTACAGGTCCACTGACAAGACTGTGCTAGACTTAACTGGCTTTCGGTCATTAATTGAACTTCATTACCACTTTCATAAAGGAATAAAGCTAAATATTATTGGAGCACACACTGAATAAGACATTCTCTTGATTTACACTCTACAAGAAATTTTTATATTCATATTGCCAACTAATGGGTGATGGTTCACAGTGATGAACACCAGCTCAGTACTTGGGAAGATAAGCACTATTTGGAATCTCAAACTTCATCTATTTCTCTTCGCCCTTAATTTTTAGATTTCTCAACTATGAAAACATCAACGTGCACATAAGTCAGATTTGATCAACGATATTTACAAAAGCTAGGGTTCAGCAACTTTCAGAACCTTCAGTACCAGAGAAGTCACCAGGATTCACTAAAAACTTGTCTTTGAAATGATTATATTGTCCTTGTCATTATGAAGCGGACAGGGGCATTTAGGTCCATCAACATATGGCTCATTACTGACTAAGCAAGCAAAACCCAAATCCATATATCTATGTGTGTATTTATGGATGTGTTTGTGTCTTATGAATGTGCGTGCAACATTAATGCCAGATAACGTGCATTAAGTTCCTCAAAGTAGGCTTGTTTATTCCATCACTACCCTCATTCTCCATTTTAGTTCCTGTTCAACATAGTTGCTAATGACATGACAAAGTCTACTGAATGCATAGTTGCTCAGGACTTGACAAATGTACTGAATGCCTAGCCCATATCACACTTTTTTACATCATTTATCCCAAATTATCCCTCTTTCTAAAGCCAGTTAAGTCATCAATTATTGCATTCATAATAAACCTTTAATTCACATCTGGTGGATGGTATATGGGGCTCTATGGAATACAATTACTTTAAGTTTTAAATAACAAGAAATGCTGCAATAAACAAAACCCATGATTGAGGGGATCAAAATGAGGGAAAGGTAGCACTAAATATACATACTCGTTCTTATCATGATTTCTTTAACCTACTCTTATCTCTCTTCAAAGACAAAACTCTTTCCTAAGCTAATCCAGCTAAATCATGACATAGAACAATAAGAATTCCATATTCGCAAATGTCTATGTAAACCTGCGCCATTGCTGGGAAGACATACCTAACTTTCTCTCTCACGCGCATATACCTCCAAGCATATGATCATGAGTTCTTATAGACCCAGATCAGAGCACATGATTTGACCTGACTTAGAATTCTTATTGCCGAAATAGAAAAGGAGAACTCTCAAATTAAGTTCAAGCACATTAATAATGAATCTTCATACTTGAGAAAGCACATTTACCTGTTCATAAAGAAGGTGAAATGCTTGTTTCACTGGTAAATTTACATCCAAGGCAATTACCTGCGGAGGAATTTTAGTTATAAACTTAAAATTTAAACAACTTACACACATCAATGCCCCTATAACTTTTACAGAGCATTCATGAAAACAGACAGTGAATGGATACCTTGCCAGACTCGGGGAGCAACTCATACGCAGTATGTGAGGACAAAAATACAGACACACGATTACGAGATAATTCCATTTCAGCTTGTGATATACTTGAAAGGGCCTCCTGCAAGGTGTCATATAAACATGTCATCTCTGCGAATGCAAACATAATTGATTTATCCAGGAAATCATCTTTGGGTTGGATGCCAGTTTTGCCCTAGAAGAAATACTTCAACACTAAGCCATCATACAAGTCATTTTAGAGTGTAATGCATATGCAATCTTCTTCAGAATAGTTAAGTAACAATCAGATTCTGCAGAGCTATAGCACTTCTCAAATACTTGTGATCCATTTGCTGTGACGCTAGGATATGAACCATAGAAAAGAAAAGGGAAAGGGACAAAAGAGAAAGTAGGAACACACCACATAAAGGCACGATATTGTACAACAATATAGAACCAGAATAAGCTTAAAAACTTGAAGAATATAACTTAAAGCATATAACCTAAGCACAAGAAAGGAAGCAAACCGGCAGAAAAGGACCACTATCAACTTCCATGTGAGATCTGCCAGCAATCTCAGAGCTGAAAACAGCAGGAATCGTATCAGGTTCCCTGGGTAAGAAAATAGTGTTCACTACTCCATAATTCCCGCTTACAAATGGTTGGTGCTCATCATGCCGCCATTCACCGTCAACAAAAAACTTGTACTGTACGTAGATGGGGCAAGCGAATGGTTATAAACTTAATTATAAGGTACAAAAAGATAGTAACAAGTACAAGGTTAAGACAGTCTTTCCAGCAGCGCAAATCAAAAGAAAAATATAAATCAATTGAAAATGAGAAGTCTTTTCTAAAGAAGAAGAAGAAGCCTGGACCATTACTAGGTCTCCTATTAAGTTCAAGAGTAGATTTTGTCCTCAATTACGGCGTTCATCTATGATACATATGTTCTTTAATAGCACAGTTGCCAAAGATGCAAGCATGAGATTATGTTATCATTTTATGCCTACACCTATAGATAATTTTTAATACCTTAATCTCAAACCTTTAGACCATTGAAACACTTAAACAACATGAAAACGTCAGATAAAATTTTTAAACTGAAGTTTCTGATCAGCAAGAAATAGGATGGGGTTATCATCTTAACTAATATAAGAGACAAAACCCCATCCATCTTACTCAATTACCTCTTACAAAACTACTACATTACCGAATTAAAAATCTATTTAAGGGATCAACCGTATGCTTCTATTTCCTGGAACTACAATTTGGATTACCATTAATTATGAACTAGAAAGAAGAGCTTAAACAACTGGTGATCCACTTGTTCCATCCATCATCCGTGCAGCCAAGATAGTCCAATCCAGTGGCCCTCAAACCAAATTTCATGGTTGGCAAGAAATAGAATAATGTTTTCGTCAACTCTATATAAGAGACAAACCTCATATATTTCCACCCAACAACCTCATAGAAAAATCACTCTCTTACCCTAAAATAAGAGCCTATTTAAAAGATCAAACATTGCAGTAAATTTCTGGGACTACAATTGTTGATTACCATTAATTATGAATGACTAGAAAGAAGAGTTATACAAGAAGAAATCCGCTTGCTACATCCATTATATTAATGCAAGGTATTCCAATTAAGAGTTGGATTATGAGTTCAAGACAATTACCCTTTGCCATTCTTCCAATATTTTTAGCAACATAATTATCAAACTTAAATGGAATCACTTCAGAATATCAAGGAGAAGGAAAAGGAGATGTTAGTTAAGATATGGAAGACAATAACTTAAGGGAACAAGGAAAAAGGAAGAAAGAAAAGAATAAAATGGAAAAAATTATGTTAGCTTATATCATGAGTTAGAGAAAAAGTTGTCTCAAAACAAGATGGAAGTTTGCAGACTGGCACACTGAAATAGAGAAAGCAGCATCAGGAAGCAAGATTCAAACTATGATTTCAGAAATGGACAAATTTCCAAAAAAAAAACTTACATAAACATGATCTTTGAAACACTTCATTCCATAAATATCCAAGGAACTAATGAGGTAATGAATATGTGGTAAATGGATGTATGCTTAAAAAGCCAAGTCAGTGGCCTGGGAATGTGTCCTTGAACATACTACAAAAGTTTGACAATGATCCTTTTGTGGATAGTACCCAGATCCGTATTTATTTCATGCAAATAGTCACTTACCGGATTAAGGATTTTCACGACATAAGGAAGATTATAGTTCCAATCGTCAATAATTAAGGTTTTTTAGATTACCTAAACTCTAGAGAAAACACCCTTTTTTCGTGAATAATGGAGCTGCTTTGCCAAGCTCCTCTAGCAATAGTTGTCTCATCCCTACAAGTATCCTGCACTTACCCAATTATGTTACTAACCCACACATGTACCAATTTAACTTGAGGTCCACTTGAACTTACTAAAGAGCATGCCAATGTTATTTCAACTATACATATTTACACATGCATATCACACTTATGTACAAGTATATGCATATATGTGTGATGTGTGTGTGTTCCTATTACAAAGATAGACAAACATGGAAACCAATTAAAAAGGATTTCAAATATGTCGATGGATTATGAATATGGCCTTTTAAAGCAATAAGTGAAAGGAGAGGCTAAATGTAAACAAGCTTAATAATTACCAGGAAACATTTTTAAAGTTGAGTGGAGCACAGGAGCATGTGTCCAAATAACTGAAACACCCTTTTTAATGAGTAACAGAGATGTTGGCCCGGTTCCTCCAGCTAGTTGTCTCATCCCTATAGGTATCCCAGATACCCACTTATGTTACTAACCCACACCCGTGCCATTTTAACTTGAAATCTACTTGAGCTAGCTTATCAGACAACAAACGGTGTGTTTGTATCTATATCTATACATATGTGCACACACGCATATCAAACATATATACAAGTATATATTTATATATATGTATATATATATATATATGGATATGAATATGTTACCTAATCATAAACAAAGTCTACATAAAAATACATCTAGTAGTACAATCTTAGTCAAACGTTTTTCAAAATATACATAAGAGTCCTATATACAATCAAGCATCAGTCATGTCACTATGAGCGTCCTCATCAACATGTGGAGCACCTTCCGGAGCAACATGCGCCTCCACCTAACCCCGCTTTATATCATCTAAAGGATCTAACTCCAGATTTTCCTCATCGAGTTAGCGCTCCTCCTCGTGGACTACTCCAGGCATCCACTCCATGACATCCAATTGTCTTGCCCAAAACCTTGTAATATGATCTCGCGATCATGATCCATCATCTCGATAGTAGGGCTAATATCTCTCTCTAGTGGGTTGGAGTTGTGCTAACGTCTCCGAAAATAGCAAGGGAGTGCTCTAACTCTTCAATACTATTATTTCTATGTTGAAGTTGTGTTATCAGAGCTTGGGCGTAGAAAGGAACTATACGATTCTCTGCTGTGGACCTGGTGTAATGTGAGACCTTCAAACCCAGTTTAGTTTGTTAAGCAATGCTTTGGTTATTTTGGATTATTGGCTAGATGTTATTGTATTATTAGTGATTATCGATGTGTCCCTTTGGTCTGACTAATATTTTTGGAGAGTTATATAGCTTTGTTTTATTTTATTATCCATTGACTGATCGGGTTTCATATAGGTATGGACCCAGGATCTTCTCGCGGTGAGGATATGGCCCACGCGTTGGAGCATATCGACTATGCCGAATCGCGAGTCGAGTATTGCATAGAAGTGGTTGAATGAAATCGCGAGTTACTCCATCAAAGAGATCAAAGAATCGGCGGCTAGAACAACAACTTGTGGAAAATAATAGCATTCAAGAGTTAGAGAACTCCTTGCTATTTTTCGGAGGCGTTAGCACTGACTCAACCCACCACGAGATATATATTAGCCCGGTATAGAGATGATTGATCACGATCGCGAGATCATGTTACAAGGTTTTTGGGCAAGACAATTGGATCTCGTGGAGTGGATGCCTGGACTAGCCCACGAGGAGCGGCCGGTGATGAGGAAGATCTGGAGTTAGATAGCAGGTCATTGTAGAGGCACATGTTATTCGGAAGGTACTCCGCGTATTGATAAGGAGAAACGCTCATAGTGGCGTAATTGACTTATTGTATCTGGGACTCTTATGTATATTTTGAAAAACTTTTGACTAAGACTGTACATTACGAGATATATTTTATGTAGACTAGATGAATAATCAGCGTAGACTCAGGTACAAGCTGACTCTGGTACCTTTTGCTTTATGTACTACCTTTTGTTGTATATATGCTCTTGTGTATATGGTGACTCTATGTGATGTGTTGTTTTGATTATTTATTATGATTCTATTTTTCAAGTTTATTTGTATTTATGTTATCGAATGATTCCAATTTTCCATATCTTTAAATTTTGTAATAGATGGCAGATATTAGAAAACGGGGTTGACCACGTGTCAACCGTGGTTATGAACCTCAAGTGGAGAGGAATGAAAATCTAGAACCAGTACCACCGTCAGCTCCTGCGATGCCAGGGTATAATCAAACAGCAATGGCAATACAACAATTATTGCAATATTTGCAACGACAGAATAATCAACCGCATAACCGACGAATGTTGCGCGATGCGGCCACGAGGCTCAAGATAAAGTGTTGGAAAGGTTTCTACGTTTTGATCCACCAGTTTTTATAGGGGATCCGATGATGTAAAGCGAATTGGTTGGAAAGATCGAAAGTATACTCGTTGCCTTTGAATTACGGAAGAACAACGATTGACTCTAGTTGTTTTTTAGATTAGAGCGACCGCCGCGCGTTGGTGGCGTCTGATGGATGAAAAATGGTAGAATCTGAATCAAAGAGCATTAGGACCATTTTGTATACGAATTCCAAAAACAATATATTCCCCAAGTTGTCTGTGAGGCTCATAGAGATGAATTCCATCGATTGAGGCAGGGATTGATGAAGATGGCACAATATGAATCTGAATTTCATCGAATGTCTAAAACGGGATTGATAGTTGTAGAAGTTTAGCATAAGTTTACTAGAGGATTGAGAATGGAAATTCGAGAAACAATTGTTATCTATTGAGTTAAATACATATGATGAGGTTGTGAGGGCGCGACTGCGATTTACATCATTTTTCATCATTTATCAAAAAATCCGTCAGTACAACTACGAAGGTCGATACTTAGTAATAGAATCATCTTAACACGAAGGAATTTACATCACGACATTATTACACAACTATAAAGAAAACAAACTTAAAACCAAATGTCAATTTATCAAATTCTTAAGTTACAAACCACCTAAGTATTTGAGTCCAAAATAGTCTAAACTCATTACATGTCTTGCAAAATACCCCGAAAAAAATGCGATCAACTTTGACCCGATATTCACTCCTTGTTTCTCTGCATTATCTACTGACCCAGTGAGCTCGTTTAGCTCACCCCACATTTTCACATATTTTCCGCAGGATTGCTAATTAACTAAGAGGTTTTTAGCACAAAAACTACATTATCAAGCATGAAACATATTTCCTCTGAGGACTAAGTTCCTCGAATCGACAAGTTTTTGCATGTCTCAAAAACTTTACAAGCCATAAATTTAAAAGATTTTATTCATGTCCATAAATTTAAAGCATATTTATATTCACAATGGTTTGGGGAAATTCTATGTTGAATAATGAGCGTAATAATTACTTTGGTTCTTTGGTGATTACGAATGAAAAGACTGACAAAACATTGAGACATAATAAAGTTTAAGGACTAAACAAAATCTCTGAGAGCTGCTAGTGTCTTTATCCTACTAGTTATTGGCGCTTCCACAAGATTTAGAAACTCCAAAGACATTTAGTATACATCAAAGACTAATACATGATACACCATCACTTTCCGTACCCGTTTATGCATTATTGGAATCTTTCCAAAACAAATAGTACTAACAAATCAATGATGCCTGCATTTGGCAAGGTTGAGATCAAAGTCGAGAGAAGAAAGAGACACTCCAATTGCTTTATTGAGAAACAGCTCGCTTGGAAAATGTAGCTTTAACGATAGAAGGTGCGCATGCTTATGAGTTGTAGTCAATCAGGAAATAATGTAGGAGAAAAATAGTTTAATTTGTTCGAAATTCAAAACTGTGAAGTATGTGATATACAGGTTTATTTGGTCAATCAGTACAAAATTAGATATATTTGTTCAACCATCATAACTACTGGAGGGGAACTACGAGTTAGAAAAAATTACAAATTAATAATAAAATTTTGCAAATAGATATTCTCATAAAATAGAGAAAGCGAAATGAGAAAAGAATGGGATTGTGCCATGCTTGTTAAATTCACTAAAAAACATAATACAACGGGATCTTCCACCATGCAAATTACCTAAGTGTTAATTAAAGAGCGATCGAGCTTTTTGGTATGCGTCTTTTGAGTTTTGTAAAATGGTAACCACGTTCTATGTACTACATATTAACTTCTTAATCAGTCCTTGAACTATATAAATTGATTTCTCGCCATCATGTTTGCTTAAATTCATATGCAAAGATCAAAACTTAGAGATAAGAACCATATAGATAGAGAAAAGAGGATAATTCATTAATAACACCAACTACAAGCTCTGTTAAACATGATCAGATGCAAAACGGAATAAAGCCACAAAAGGGACTACTGATTTTATCTTTCAGCCAAAAAAAAAAAAAAAGTATGCAATTGTAAACTGTTTTTAATCACAAGCAACCAAATCAAAAACAGAGCTAAAAAGGATCACATGTCCTAGCATGAGATGATTTTTAAAAAAAAAAAAAAAATTCAGTCCGTCCTGCAATAAACATGTTTTCCCATTTATGAGGAACAAATTCATAGTTCAGCATTCATTTTATGCATCAAAAAGATTCTGAAACCCCAAGAGAAATTACATGCTTTTTTTTATAAGAAAAAAAATTTATATTAAAAGTGATAAGTACAAAATACAAAGGGACGAGGAGTCCCGAATACAAACTTGAAACAACAAAGCACAGCCCCAATCTCTACTAATATCATAAACAAACAGATTCTTAAAACCTTATGATTTCAGACCACCAAGCTACTCTAAACTTAACTTTGTACCACATCTCCTCTAAAGACTCCTCTCTACCTTCAAAAGTTCTTCTGTTTCTTTCTAATCATAAAGACCAAAACATTACATGGACTATCACATTCCAAAACACCTTACTCCTCGAATTATTAATAATACTACCATCAGAAAATAATAATGCAATTGAAAATGAAAAGCTAACATCATGTTTTTCAAAGTAATTAAGCATGTGATAGCTGATAGGCTAAAAGCACAGACATCCATTATTTTCAGGCACTATCGCATTCGTTTTGGTATCTCTAATCTTGCAGAAATGCATTTCAAAAATGCATGTATAGTATGTTTATTTCTCCACTCTAATGACCCAAATTCCTAACCATGTTAGTGATGCCAATTTCTACCTCATCTCAATAAAAACAACCTAGCTTTACCATTTTATGTCCTACTGCTGTTCTGACACATTTATTTCAAGAATCTATATATTTGCATGTGCATCAGAATATCCTAGTCCATTAGGATAAATGATTCTATAGATTTTAGGAAGGGGATTACACAGAACTTATCAAAGATAAGAAGGAAAATGGGAGGAAATAAAAATGGCAGTCAGATGAAGTATAAACCTGATGATAGCCGGGTGTCAAGTTGTGGATAACCTGAAACACGGTGGGGCAACCCTCCATTAGCGACATGGGTATGTGATCCTGCCACCTGCAATGCCGACAATCACACTCTTAGAAAAGAAACGAAATGCAAAAGGCACAAAAATTTGCATACAAATCCTAATCTAACAAATTAATCAGCATAATTGACCTGGTAAAGAGCCACTAAGCAATGCCCTCCTTCCTCCATAAGGCCAGACAAATCGGTAGGTACTTTTACCGTCGAGCTTATTCGTACCACTATCCGTACTGCCGAACATATCTCCTTGCAATGGTAATTTGAGTTATGTATTTTACTACCCAGAAACACCCAAACCAATCTACAAGTCTTTTCTAACACTAACTAATGAATCAAAGTTTCAGGTTCTATCCAAATCACTTGAGTGCATTGCACAAAATCTTTTTACAGGAATAAGTCGAGAAAATAACTATACTTGGGATCCTCCACAAATGAAGCAGAGGACCCCCTTCTATAACTCACTCATGGAAACCCAAACGATTTAAAATTGCTAAGCACTACAAACCCAACACCGAATAAATTGAAGCCCCAATCCAAGATTTTTGCAATAACCAACCGAAACCCGGACCAATACTAAAACTCAGCTGCTTTTTCAATAGAAATGAGAATAGAATCCCACAGATTATCAACTGGACTGCAATTTGAGCACCGATCTGGGATGATATCTCAGCTTATTCAATCGATGTCAACAGCGGAAACCCTAAAGCAGGAATTTTACTAAATCTTTTTATGTGGGCTGTGCAAAATTGTAATCAAATTTGACGTGAAATGCTTTCGGACAAAAGGACAAGGTGGGAGGGACGGGCACGAGAAAGAAAGATGATCCTAAATTAGAGTGCGAGAGAATCTGCCACAAATGGGAATCGAGGGGATCTCTTGGAGCTCTGAGCAACTTAATCAGATTAGAATCGAGAGAGAGAGAGAGAGAGAGAGAGAGGTATCTTTCATTGATTCATCAATAGCAAAAGGAGGCTTTTGTCATGTGAATAACGACAAATTGTAAGGTGAAAAAGAGATTTTGGGATAAACAAAATAAAAAAAAAAAAAAAGTTAATGACAATTTGGCCTCTAACTTTGCTTAATCGCCAAATACACAGTTCAGATTTTCTTTTGTTTTTCTTTTCCTTCATTATAGTCGAACGTGTTAAAAGCAGTGCTCTAAAAAATGTTAGGTGTCAGTGTTCTAAAAAATGTTAGGTGTTAGTCGGCGGAAGACTAGGGGTTAGCGCCTAGGCGGAGCCTAGACGGGGTTAGGTGTAACTTGGGCAGGGTTAGGCGGAGTCTAGTCGAAAAAATAACGTAGGCGGAAAATAGGGGTATAGCGCATAGGCGATGACTAATCAGGGATTTTTACTCTACCCTGTTTTCTTCTTTCATATTTTTCTTCTTTGCCTTTTTTTTTTTTTTTTTTTTTTGAGTACAATGGGAATAACTTATACATGCTCTCTAAATCAATAAAAATAAATACCCTCTAAATAGGAGTGGCAGTGGGGCGGGGGCGGGGGCGGGAACGGGTATGCCAATTTGTATTTTCTATAATTTAAATAATATTTTTAATTTCTAATTTATATATTTTAACAAAAACATATATATTTTGTTAAATTTATGTGTTAGATTTATTAACACTTTTAGAAATTATCATCAAGTGTACTAAAAAAATGAATACTATATGATAAGTTTTTTAGAAAATAATATTTTATATATATACAATATAAAATATACTTAATATATAATTTTATATATAAAGCGAGGGCATGGCGGCGTGACCTAAACCTATCCCTGACCCATTGACATAACTACAGCGGGGATTCCCCCGAATGGGTGGTTTTTGAGGTATTTTGCCATCTCTACGTCTAAATTATGGGTGTCAATTCTTGATACGACACGATAGCACGATACGAAAATAATAGATTAGTGCTTAGCTTTGTCGTGTTTGTGTCCTATCATGTCGACATGATAAGGACATGAAAATTTTGTGTTGTGTTCGTGTAAACACGATAAAAATAACAGATAGAATGTTAACATGTCAACAACATGATAGTGCCCGATAAGAACATGATAATTTCACGTTTACTTTTTAGTGACGGGATAGTAACACCATAATGACATGTTTATCCTGTAGTGACCGCGATAACCTGATATTTTTGTATGTTTGTATAGTGTATTATTATGACATATCATGTAATTTGCTATCGTGTATTAACTTGTAAATTAATATTTTTTATTTTTTACATATCGTGTCAAATCGTGTCGTATCGTGTCAACACGAAAAATTTTGTACTCGTGTTCGTGTATGAATAACACCTTATGGTGTCGTGTTCATGTTTGACCTTATCGTGTCGATATGAAACATGATATTGTGACTTGTTTTGACACCCCTACTCTAAATCTATAAAATTATATTAATGATAAATTTTCTATGTTTCCATCTGGGTTCAATCCTCACTAGGGATGGTCGTGGAGAGTACTTGAAGACTCATGCCCACCTCGTCCATCCCATGGGGGTGGGAATGGGGCAAGACGAGTTAACCCGTGTAGAATAAAAAATATATTATTATATCATAAAATACACAATAATTCAAACGAATATGAAAAAATTATCCAAAAAAAAAAGAAAAATAAATTAATATGAACTTGTAGTATATTTTAAGCTTATTTATAAGTTTTTTCATCTTATGTGTTGTTTTATTAATGCATATTATTTATAAAAATTATCATTATCAAACGTATATATATTAGATGTATAAGTACATAAGAATTACATTATCGTACATATTATATATGTAAACATATACTAAATTAAAAATATTTAAAAATAAAATATTAGGCGTAGGGCGGGCACCGCAAGGGCAGAAGATTATACCCATGTTGCCCATACGCCCATACGCCCGCCACGTTACGAGTTGCTCGGGTGGATCGGTGCGAGTCGTGCCAAAATTGTCATCCATAATCCCCATCATCCACCTTTGGGATTGTGCTAAAAAAAAATTATAATTTCTTTATTCCATCTTGATTAAATGTCTTTAATTTCATCTCATATTTCCCTCAATACTAACTAAATAATAAACAATTGCTTAATTAAATCTAAATATAATTAATACAATAATTCTAATAATCTTAAGAAGATATATTGATTTCTTGTCACAATTGACTTATATTTAGCGAGGTTGAGGTTGAGACTTTAACATAGACTATATCTTTAATTTTTAGTTCATTTTTCTTAATGGGTCCAATTTCCTTGATTTTCTCCAACATCTTCATTTCCTCCAAATAAGATTTTTATTCTCTTTCTTCTTTGAAGTTTGACAAATGACTCTTATTTACAGTATATGCAGAATAGTCATTGTCCATGTATCGGGTTCTTTGACACTCGGCTATCCGGTGAACCTGCGTCATGCTGTTCTTTGGCCATGAGACATATGAGAACATCTCGATGCTCGGATAGTGAGTCAGTTTCACTATTGCCTATTCTTTGACTCGTCACATCTTTTCTTTTGAGGTTTAAGCTTCAGCAAAGCATAGTCTTTCTTACTTTTCTTTCTCTATTCCCTCAAGACTTTTTTCCTTCATCATTCTTGTACTTGTTGGCGGTGGGTGTGGGCAATCACTGCATAATGTCCCAGGTTGTCTCTTTTTACCTGGATATCTTATATATGCTTGGTTTGGCTTCTCTTTTTGCCTTTGTTAGGTGCGAATGTTTTAAAAAGTCTCGATTTCTTCTTTTGGAAGTTTTTTAAAAACTTGTGAATCTTCGATCATAAAAAGTTCTTCCTTGTCAACTAATTCGTTTGACTCAACCGACTTTGAGTCTCCTGCAAAAGACAAGCTGTTTTTGGTATATCTATATTTTCTTGTTTTTTATCTCAAATTCATAAGCTTTAAGATATGAAAATATCTCATGTTTTTGATTTAGTGAGATCTACATAGTAGCTTATTGTAATCACTTTCATTAACCATTTTGAGGGTAATGCTCTCGAGAACTTTCATACATTTTTTATTCTATGTATATTCTTTTCCAAGTGCGGATGGCTGGTTTATGATTTCTGTAAAAATATGGCATCCATCCCGATCTAATGACTCTTCTGGTTTCGTTTTGAAATTTTCATAATTTTGAACTGCAACAATTAACTAGCTTTCATTTATTTGTTCAGTTCATCACAAATCATAGCTAATTTGTTCTATATTTCATTAGTCGTTTGCATGACTTGACTTTGTTGAACATGGAATTATCCAATATTTTATAAATATCCCTAGAGCGTAAATATTTTAGAACTAACAACTCGATACCATTCGTAGAACCCAAAAAAGGTGACAATGTTAAAGTGCAGAGGGGAATCGAATAGACTTTAACAAATTTTGCTAATTAAGCTCGAGTAAATGAAAATAGTTATATCCTTTAAGCAACAGATGAGTCATGTGAAACTTGGTCTTAGGTGACGGATGAGTTAAAGTTTGACATGAGTTAAGCACTCAATAGATTACTTTACAGTATTGTTGATATATTAACTCGGATGGGTAAATTTGTGAACTCTTCTCTAAATTTAGTTTTCAGAGTTACTGATGAAAGGCTTACACCTTTTTAAAACTCTTGTTTTTAACACAAAAAGTTTGATTATGTGATTTTAATGCCGGAAGAATATGAAAGTAGTAATCAATAAATAACGTAAAGTGCATAAATTTAAATGACATAATATTTTATAGTGGTTCTAATATGAGGCAATCCTTCTAATCTACTCTTTCTCCTATATCGAAGAGGAATTTACTATGTATTTAAGTTTGTACAACACTCTCCCAATATAAAGTACAACAATCTTCTTAAAAGCTTTTTACACACACAACCCACCAGCCTGCTAAACAATTTTACAAGATTTGATCATTCAAATTTTCATTCTTGTTACTTGTTTGTTGAACTTGGCAAGACTTGATCACACAACCTGCTTCACTCTTGGTTCATAAGAATCTTTCCACCAATCCTTCACTTCAAGGAAAGATGAATACCGTTGGTTTTTCTTTAAATTAGTTTTCATCTTCAACCTGGTTTCACCATCGTCCCCAACCATCATCTTATTCACTTTTTAAATTTTTCTTCCTTTCGTAGCTAAAACATCACTTTTTTCGATTCTCCAATATGCCATAGATGAAAACTGGGTGGGAAGAGAGCCCCCCGATTGGACGATGAAGAAGGCAAGCTTGGTGGGAAATAATTGGGAATCGGGATAGGGACGGAGTGTTGATTTATTTTCTAATTTTTATAAATAAATCCTTTTTGGAAAATTTGTTAAATTATTTAATATTTAATCTATTTTATTTCATTTTAGATTGAATTAAATATATATTAAGTATTTGTATATGATTCTTTTAAATAATTGTGTTTTTAAAAATTAAGAAGTATTTTATACCTATGATATAAAATTTAATAATATTATTATTATATTAAAATATTTTATGTCATTATAATATTTTAATTTTTTTAAAATTGTTCTTACTTTAATGATTTTCTAAAGTATTTATGCATTTTAAAATTAAGAATTTAACAATATTATGTAAAATATATTGGTAGTTGAAATTAATATTTTATATAATTTAAATATTTTGTCTAATTATGATGGCATGTTAGATTTGTTCTTATTCTTTTTTCCATTCATTTTGCTCTGTTGCCAAGTGTCTTCCAAAAAGGATGCCATCTAATTTATTTAGACTGAAAATTAAGAGCATGCATTGTTGTATTTCCACACCCCAATTTTCGTTGTTATCTTGTCTAGGAAGTGAGATTGTGTTTGTTAACTTTACTTTCTATTGGGATTTGGCACTATTGGCATTTTGAATTTCCCCTGAAATTGTCACTGTAGCGAGAAAATGAGCTATTTTCCTATAAAGTCTGACACATGTAGCTGAACTTAGCCTACCTTTTCTAAAAGTCGTCTTTGTAGTCTTTCCTATCCATCAAATGCCTTATTAAAAAATTGGGTAGAACTAATAAGAGAGTCTTAGAAAATGGTACATGATGTCAAAAGTGGAAGTATTGGGAACTGTGTGATAAATAATATATAATTTTTATATACCAAAAGCAATTAGAAATTGAAAAATAAATATACAACCAAACGCATTTTCACTTGTATTGCAAAAATCGATGTCAGAATTACAAAAAAAATACATCAACCAAACATAATTTCATTTTCAAACCTACATTGAAATTCAAATTCAGACAACAAACCAAACATATTTTTATTTTTTACACGAAAACCCATAATTTCTGAAAATTCATTTTCCAACACTAGAAATCGGAAATTGGACTTAGAAACACATCCATAGATACCCTAAGTTTGAGAAGGAAATCCATGTAAGCACACTTGGTCACATTGACGTATTATTAAAGTGACTCGAACAAAGCTCTAAATATTTTAAAATCTAAAGGGTTGAATTAAAAATAAAAAATAAAAACTTAGGACCAAGTGTTCAAGTACATTCATGTCGGGCTACAAAAGAAAAAAAGAATTTGTTTTCATTCTTTGTTTGTTTTATACTACTCAATGTGATATTTTTCAATCTCTCTCTCTCTCTCTCTCTCTCTCTCTCTCTATATATATATATATATATATATATATATATATATATATATTAGCGTAATCCCGAAATAAAATTTCGCTCTTTTTACTTCTTATATTAGGAAAATATTGTAAATGGTATTCTACATTATATATGTATATAAATTAGAAAAATATTATAAATGGTATTAATTAGGAAAAATATTATAAATGATATTCCTATTTTATTTTATATATGTATAAAAATTAGGAGTCTAAAACAAAAAAACTCCCGCTATTTTTATTTCTTATATTGATAATATATTAATTTAGAAAAATATTGTGAATGGTATCTCATGAGGCACGGGATTTTTCAATCGCGATGACGATTGCGGATATTTCTTATTAGGTATAATTTTTAAATATTCCGATAATTTATTCTTATATTTACTATTTTATTTTGCGATTGAATTATGTTATGGATTTAGCATCGGTTATCTATTTAATCTTAATGATCTTTGAAAACTATCTACTACTAAATTAAAAAATACAATACATTTGTCTTGAAAGATCATTTTAGTAAACATTATATTTTCGAAACAATAATACTTGAGGTTTACCTAATGTAAAATACAATTTTTATATTGAAATAGCTAGTGTCTCATACTTGATTTTGTCAACTTACTTATTACTTGATTTAACTAATTTATACTTGGAATTATTTTTATTTTAGGTTAATGACACTTATTTTCACTTCTTTAACCATTGTCGATTTCTTTCGACTTTTAATGCGGAGCTTTCAACCTAGTTCAACTTGTTCTTGAGCGACTAGCTAATAAAACTCTTTTAGCATAATATATTTATTTTTAATTTAAAATTTCGAAATTTAAAATTTATATATTTCAAAATAATTTTATAATTTAATTAATTGCTTGGCTGGTATTTTTGACTTGTACTATTTTGACTATTTTACCACGTCACTTTGGCGGGTAAATATTAATAATAAATATATTTTTCATTTAATTTCATTTTATTTATTACTTGATCATGATCATTTATTAATTCTATTTCACATTAATGATCACTTCATTGATCATTATTCTTATTTGTGTATTTATTAGTCACCTTATAATTCTAAGAGACTACTTATTTTAGAGACTTATACCTTATAGAAATAAGAATTTGATTTAGAATAAGTGATCAAGAGACTTATAAGGGATCAAGAAAATCACTATTTATTTTGGAGATTGATATTATTCATCTATTATCATCAATTTTGGGACAAAAAAAAATATATGGATACCACAAGAATCATAGGTGTGGACGGACAAGGTGGGATTTTTAGTGTAGAAATACCATCTTGTCTCTTGTACACATACACTTTATATTATACATCTTGTGTATAATTATACCACATTACAAGCCTTCTCTTTATCTTATACCATAATTTTATATCTTTAAAATTCCCTAACTTATTTTATTCCCCAACATATTCTATTCTTCCAACATTATTCTTTATTCACATCAATATTCCACCACACATACTTTGGTACCAAGTTGTCCCCATGCAAGAGACCAAGCTTGCAAGACTTGAAAAATTTCTCTCTCTCCTTGATGAATTAGGCCAAAAATGTAGCAAAAATTTCATTTCATTCCTCTTCACAAAATCACTTCAAGCCTTGTGATCCTGCAACTTCTCTCCCCAACATTATATTCCTTCTCTCTAACTCATTTCTTCTTCTTTCTAACACTTAACAAGAAAAATGCAAAAACCCTGTCTAGTTACAAAACAATTCAACACCCCTCTCACAAGGTGAGAAATTTTGTTCTTCAATTCATCTTGATATCCTACAGCTCATCATCTTCCTTTGATTTTTGGAGGTACACTTAGAAGACTACTGTGAGACTCAAGCATTGTGATCATCTTGGGAGACCTCAAGTTGAGAGACTGGGTTATAAGGTAAATTAGATTCTAGTACATTTTCTCATTCTCCTTCTATTTTTCAAATTTTGATACTCCATTTCATTTTTGGGTTTTGGGGCTGCCCTTGAGATTTATACTTGAGGGTGTCTAACATTTTTTCATTTTGAAGCCATTACTAGCTAGTCACATTTTAACTACTACACAAGGTAAGTGTAATTTGTACCAATTTCTTCATCTCTTTCTTAACTAGCAACTGCTTAATTTTGTACCTCATTTTCTAACTCCTATATTTTTTGATATTCCTTGACTTAGGGGCTGACCTAAGTCATACATATCAAGAGTGATTTATTCCATTTTCACCAACAAATTCATTTTTAAGGTGGGTGGACAAAATCCTTTCAACTTCTAGGTATTTTTATTTAAATGCATGTAGTATTTTAGTTTGGAGCACACTTTAGATATATATAATATGTATTTGCATGTCAATTTCAAGTATCAAAGTTGAAAAAAATTCTCCAAGTATGGCTCAAAAAATGCTATTTATTGAAAAATAGGTGCATGCATGTACACTTTATTGTTGTATTTGATGAATTCTTGTATGAAATGGACATGCATGTGTATGATCCTTAATTCCATGTTTTATGTGACTTCTAACCTGGACAAATCGAGCATAATTGATTAAATTTGATTTTGGACTTAAAATGCAAAATTGGTAAATTGGTGGACTTAATTGCAAAGAAAATAAAATTTAAGGGACCCCTCTGTAATTTTCGGAGTTTTGGGACTGTAATCAGGTTTAAAATGATATTTGGACATTTTAATAAAGTTTTAAGAGTTTTGAGATAAATAAAATCATCCTTTCAAAGCCCAAAGGACTAGATTGTAAAAATTTAGAAGTTTAAGGGCTACATTGCATTTTTGAAACTGTACCAGCCCCTTATTTTGAAATTTGAAATTTCAACTCTTAAAGGACTGGAAATAACATATTTTAAAGTGTATTCCAAAATCAAGTGTTTAGAGCTTGGAAAGTAATTCTATAACTTAGTGCAACTATTGGATTGCCTAACACCCGAGATACGAATCGGTGAGCATCGTGGACGGGAGACCTCGTAGGAGTTCCCCCATGAATGATAGCGTACCCGAGGAGGCGGGTACCCTCTCCCGAATTACCACCACCTCCTCCATGAGCTGCGGGAGATAACTTGTTGCCACGGGGCCTACACACTATGAATCTTGGTTTCATGAGGCAGCAAGCGGAGCCTCAACAAGGTGTTCCCGAACTCGCCAGGAGAACGATCGCACGTTGGAGCGATTCTTATGGTTCGACCCACCGGCTTTCTTAGGAGAGCCGGATGACCTAAAAATGAGAGGAATGGATTGAGAAGGCTGGAGAATATCTTCAACGCTCTCCAATATTGATTGAGCAGAAAAGTCACACTTTCAGCAGTATTTTATGCGGAATCATTGCTAGAGGCCCCAAAGTGGTGGAAGCGGTTGAGAGAAGGTGGGAGCGGGACCGAGTAGCGAACATGGGAAATTTCTGGTGAATTGATGAGCGGTACGTTCAGCGAGGTTGTAGAAAGAGCCTTGTCATAACCGAAACTTTTCATATTTACTTACATGATTTATATCATTCATAAACATAATTACATGCATCTTAATATTTCATATTGACATTAGAATACATGAATAATCTTGTTATGTCGATTTTTAGCTTAATTATGCTAGGTTACTACTTGTGCACTATTTAAAGAAATCGGGTAATAAATATTTTAAGCTTTATTTTATTACATCAATTGATTTATTTAAGTGTATAAAGTACATATATATATTGAGTATATATTTTTAAATATATGTATATGTAATTAATTATTAATCATAAGTTGAGGGGTCAACATGCACTTTAAACACACTTTAGGGGCTAAAGTGCAATGTTTAGAAAATTTGCATTATTGCTCTCTTAGTAAGATTAAATGACAGCCATGTTATCATCATTGAGGGTCTCGAAGTTCAAAGGAAATAAGGAAAAATCAAAACAAATCAAAGAGAGAAAGGAGAAAGGAAGAAAAACTTACGTAAGCTTATTTTTTATCAAAAAATCAAGATTCTTCCAACTTGTCTCTTGATTTTGTTTAGAAAAATAATCTTTCATACACCTCTTTGGTTAAGAAAGATATATCCTCAACTAATTGGTAAGTATATTCAGTTTTTGTTAATTTTTGTAATATAAACATTTGATAGTACATATAGTCAAAGTTATTAATTTTTGCTCCTTTAATCTTTTAATACATATAATATAATGGTTAGATCTTAAATATATGTTCATAAGAGTGTTTATATATGAGTTTAGTTTATATTTTTGAGCTTTGAGAAGTCAAAAATCGGATTAAGGGTTTGTAAACAATAAAGAACAAGATAAACACAAAGTTGTCAAAGTATAAAAATCTGTTTTGTTATCCGTGTGAAAAATTTGCATTTGAAGGTCTAAAATAATGATTTTTAATTATTTGAAGGCATGGTTATATTTTTATACATGTTAGTTAATTGTGGTAATAATTTGAGAGTGATTGAATACATTAAGAGGTGTGAAATTTACATGAATTTTAAGGTGACAACATGATCCTGTTTGTTACATCCCGGCTGTGAGTTTTATTACTGTATTGCTCGTTTCGACCGATTTGCTTTAAATTTGGGTTTTGTAAAACATGAAAGTTGTAGAAAATTGAATTATCTTTTCAGTTCAACTTGAATCATCTTAATATCATTTTTCTGAGAAGGTATGTTGAAAATCTTTTGAAGGTTGCTAGGTGAAATTTTTCGAGGCGTTTTAGTTGAATATTTTCTAAGCTTTGTTAATCGTGATTAGTTAAAATGCATACATGGCATACATACATGACTTCATTAGTACTTAGTATATGATATTAAATTTGATTTATGCATTTTTGATATATTTATAGATTAAAAATATATCGATAAAGAAAGCGAATAAGGTTGATTAGACGAATCGGGATAAGGACTTCGCCTTGTGAGTATAATCTTGTAATTTGTTTTTCTCTTATGTGATTGTATGATTGATGTTTTTTGAATGAATTCCATATGTCGATTTTTGTGAATATGAATCCATTGTATTTTTAATGTGAATTATATGGTTTTTGGTGATATTGATGATGTTGATATGAATGTGAGAAATGTGAAATGTATTGATGATATTGATATGAAATCGAAATATATGAAATGTATTGATAAATCACGTATGGATATGAATTATGTGATATGAAATATGCATTCGTGAGAGATAAAAGGATTACATTATTGCCATCGATATCGGCGAATCATCTTTATAGATTTTAGAATTTTACGAATCTGGTGCAAATGCGGCCCGATTCTTGGAGCTCAAATATATGTGTTATGTATTACGAGTGCCATGGCGCATATGCGTGATCACGATTTATTCTTGGATATGGATGGTCATTCTGAGTAAAAGAATATGACTAAGCATATGCATTTGTGTACTTATTAATGATATAATAGAATGTGTAAGATGTGTAATGATGTGCTTGTGATGATGATGTGCTTGTGTGGTGTTAAATAACTTGTTACTTGATTATACTTATTGAGCTTACCGCTCACCAATTGCAATGTTGACTATTTTTAGATTATGTAGATGAAAGTGACATGTGAAGCTTTTGTACAAGTTGAAGCGTAGATCGAGTCGGTCGGTGATTTCGATCCTTCGTAGCTCATCATTTGCATATCATCTTAGGATCTTGTTTATAAGAATGTGGTCTATAATGGTTTGTAATATAAATTATGTATGTGTGTTGAAAAACCTTTTCGATTTAGGGAACAATGTTTGTGTTTGTGCAATATGTTTGCAATAATAATAAATATAAGCACTACGATAAGTAAAGCGGTTGGAATGCATTTAAGTTAGTATTTTTATTTTAAGTGTATATGTTACGAGGGTAAGGATTCACAGACACGTCGGGATGAATTCCGTAGGTTGAGGTAGGGGAACATGTAGCTCGTGTAGGTCACAGATTTCATGTTGTCGGAATATGCTGCGGGGACAATGTCTGAAAGGACAAGCGTACAAGTTCACACAAGAGCTGAGAAATGGAACTTCAAAAACAACTTTTGTTGAAATGACAACTACTCGGCCGCGTAAAAGCATTTCATCCAGTGGGCCGAATTTGTATTGGACAAATTCAGCAAAGTAGGCCATCAAATAGTCTCGATAGGACAAGCGTGGAATGACCGTCCAAAAACGACTGCTAAGTTTCAGAAGGACCAGTTAATAAGGCGGAAAAAGGAAAAAGACCGATTATAGGGGGAAAGGGGTCAAATGTGTGCACATTGCGAGAAATGGGGACATCTTTACGGTATTGGCGTAAATAGGGAAAGGTGTTTGCCTGTGGTAATGTCGGCACCAAGCTGAAGATTGCCGTACGAAGACCAAACCAAGCGAGGTGCAGCCCGGAGTGGGCAATGGCCAAGGTAATTGGCGAGGATGCCCGCTCAAGCATTTGCACTTGCCCGAGACGAGGCCGGAGGCAACGGACGTGGTGGAAAGTGCCCGACAGTATCTCCCAACCAACTATATTTAAAATACCTATTTGGCCTGGATCAACGCATTCATTTGTCGTAGCGCATTTTGGTAAGTGCATGCATGCATGGAACATATGCCTGTATGTACAGAAGTCGTGACTCAATGGGCATGGCTTGAATAACATATATTATCTATAATGCATGCGAAGTTAAGATTGATGAGAAAATTTTTTTGTTTGATTTAATCTTATTACCCCCCATATCCGAATACGGCGTGATATTGGGAATGAACTGGTTATGCACCATTGCACGGATGGACTGCCATCTTAAAGTTCATTAAGCTATGTGAACTAGGGGTGGGCATTCGGGGTCGGAGTAGTCGGGTCCGTCCCGGGTCGGTATTTTTCATGAAAAAAAATCGGGTATCGGGTTACTTGATACCCAAGATCATAATTGGTCGGGTGTCGGGTAGTAAATACTACCCGTCGATTATCAATTTTGATTAATAAATTAAAAAACAAAATAAAAGAGGTTAATCATGTATAGGATTTTTAACTTTCATTTTGAAGACATTAGCACACTTCATGTTCTGTTACATCACTTTAAATTCCCACAACTTTCAACAACAATGGGTAAATCTTTACATAATCAAATATAATATTTAACAATATAATATAATAATTTGTACAAAATTCAGTGGAGTAAAAAATGATAAAATGGAGTGTTTTTCTTTTTATATTTTATTTATTAATTTATGTCAACCAATGTCTATCGTCAACGAGTCTTCATTATCTGTAAAGCAATTTGAGGCTTGGATCTTTGCGATGGGTAAAACGGCAAACTGCTTCCATCTTCAAAAAAGAAAATTCCATACGGCCCGATTGGCGCAATTCATGAAAACCCGATGCGATATATGCAATGCCCGAACGCTTGAATACCCCGATATTTTCGAATTGAGTCGGTTAAAATTTGCTACGATAAATGGTGCAGTACCGATCTACCCGAGCTACCCGAACCGATGCCCACCCTAATGTGAACCCAGAAAGCCCAAAGTGGAAATTTCAGGAAGGGCACGAGTTAAAATTGCCCAATAATTTCAGCGTGAAAGCGAGGAAGGCGATCACTTTGGGGGGCACAAAGGGTACTTGGCGTTTGTAATTAACAAACCCAAGGTTGAAGAGACCTGAGTAACGAGAAGTACCTATAGTATCGGAATACCTTTGATGTATTTCCACAAGAACTACTTCACGTATCCTCCGGATAGAGTCGGAGTTCACCGTGAGAGTATTCACAGGGAGTAGCCTGGTGCCGAGGCGAGCATCGAATGGCTCTCTTGAGTTACAAGAGTTGAGACTCAATTACGAGGTAGGTGGATGTGGGATTTATCCCAGGCCAAGCACGTCTCCGTGGGAGCACCGTCTCTTTGTCAAGAAGAAGGATGGCATATTAAGATCGTATATAGATTATCGCGTTCTTAATAGCGTGACCATCAAGAACAAATATCCCCTTCCGAGATGATAGAACTGTTTGATCAACTTCAAACAGCGACGTACTCAAGTTTGATTTACAACAAGGTTATTACCAATCAAGATCCGCGAAGACATCTCCAAAACCGCATTTCAAACCAAATATGGACACTACGAGTTTATAGTGATGCCTTCTCGATCCTACGAGCGCGCCAATATTTATGGATCGATGCACGAGTCTTTCAACCTTATTTAGATCAATTCGTAGTGATATTCATTGATGACATACTCGTATACTCTAAGTCGAGAGAAGAGCATGAACATCATCCGAAAATTTTTTGGAGACACTACGAGAGCATAAGGCGCATGCCAAATTCGGAAAGTGCGAATTTTGGCTTAGTGAAGTCGCATTCTTGGGACACGTAGTATTAAAACTGGGATCACCGTAGTCCTTCGAAGGAAGTCGAGACAATGGTTGAATGGAAACAACCCGTGCAGCATGGAGATCAGAGTTTCTTAGGACTAAGTGAATATTATCGAAGATTTATCCAGGATTTCTCCAAGATAGTTTTAGGACCACTCACTAGAGCTAACCCCGAGGACGCGAGTCAAGTTTGAGTGGAATGACAAGTGCGAAATTAGTTTCAAGAGTCAAAGAAGCGACTTACTAAGGCTCAGATCTTAGCCCTTCCAAAGGGAACATAAAACTTTGTCGCGTCCCACAATGATGCATCAAAGGAATGACTATGAGCGGTGCTCGTGGGGAAGAAAGGTCATCGCATGCATCACGAAAGCTCAAGCCGTATAAAGCCAATTACCCAACACATGACTTGGAATTGCGGCGATAGTGTTCGCGTTAAAGAAATGGAGACACTATCTCTACTGGAGCAACATTCACGGTTTTCACAGACCACAAGAGCTTGAAGTATCTATTCTCTCGAAAGACCTCAACTGAGCCAACGGAGATGGATGGAGTTGATTGAGGACTATCACTTTGATATACAATACCATCACGGAAAGCTAACGTAGTAGGCGCGACGCCTGAGTAGAAAGGCGAGCTTAGCGGACTTATGATTCGAGAGTGGAATCATTAGAAGAGGTGAGCAATTGGAATCAACAGAACCAATACTCGTATTTCATGTGCTAACATTTTAGGTTAAACCCGTCTAGCTGAATGAGATCAAGGAAGCCGCGAGGACGGATGTGCATCTTCAAAAGTGAAAAGAAGATATCTTAAGGAGAAAGATCATAATTCTCGGTGCATGAAGATGGGATTATCGATTCAAATCGAGTTTGTGTATCGAGTGACGAGCGGACAGAATAGAATCCTAAGCGAGAGGCACACCGTTCGAAATACACTATACACCCTAGAGAAAACAAGATGTATAAGGACTTGAAAGCAATTATTGGTGGGTAAACATGAAGAACCGTAGCGGAGTTCGTTTGCGAGATGTTTGACTTGTCAGCAGTAAAAAGCGGAACACCAACGACCATCGGTTTACTACAACCGTTGAGAATTCTCCAAGTGGAAATGAGAACACATAACGATGGACTTCATGACGGATCTACCAAACAAAGGAGGCCGTGATGCCGTATGGGTAGTCGTAGATCCGACTCACAAAATCGCACACTTTTACCCATCAAGAAAATTGATAGCTTGCGAAACTTGCATTTATACCCGAGAGATTATTCGACCGCACGGAGTACCGATCGACATTGTATCGTATGAGAGACCCAAGATTTGTCTCGATTTTGGAAGTGCTTGCACTCGAGGAATTGGTTACTTTTAAGTTTTAGCACACAACACACATGCACAAAGCTGATGGACATCTGTGCGAACGATTCAAACCCTGGAAGATATGTTGCGAGCCTACACGTTGGATTTCCAAGGAAGTTGGGGATTCGCACTTACCATTCTTGAGTTCACCTCAGAATAACGGCCCCTATCGTGCCACGATTGAGATGGCACCTACGGCACTATATGGGCGAAATGCAGTCCCCACTACATCGGGAGATTGTTGGCCAATTGACTCCAAAAGAGAAAAGCAAAGTCGCCATCGATTCCAAAGGTCGACTTAGTTCATGAGGGCCATGGAGAAGGTCAAGGCCCCGTCGAGAACGGATGCTGCGGACTCGGGCCAGCCAAAAGAGTTACGCCGACAAGAGAAGAAATGATTTGGAATTTGGGCCGGAGATGAGTATTTCTCGGACTCTCACCACGGAAAAAGATTGATCAACCGAAGAAATGAGCGCAAGTCGAGTCCGATATGTTGGACCTTACAAGATTTTGTAGAGGATCGGGAAGTTAGCCTACCGACTCGAGTTACTAGCACGATATGCGGGGAATGCACGATGTATTCCACGTATCGAGATTGAAGAAGTATCAACCAGATCGAGCATATCATCACTGTGATACTCCTCCTCTACGATGGAAAATTTATCCTACACCGAAGCCAATCGGATCATTGACGGCCAGAACGTCGGTTTGCGTAAGAGAGATTCCGATGGTTAAAGTGGTGTGGAACCTGGCAACCGAGGCATTTAAGGCGGGAAAGCGTGGGAAATGGAAGAAGGCATGAGAATCGAGAATGGGAGTTATTTCTCAAGAGAATTTGGGGACCAAATTCTTTTAAGGAAGGAGGAGAGGTGAAACCCCCGATTTTTTCGGCCGTATAATTGATCCTTTTTTATCGTCTATGTATATTATCGACTATTTTACGTCACTTTGATCGGTAAATATTAATAATAAATATATTTTTGCATTTAATTTCATTTGATTTATTACTTATGATCATAATCATTTATTAATTCTATTTCACATTAATGATCACTTGATTGATCATTATTATTATTTGTGTATTTATTAGTCACCTTAGAATTCTAAGGACTAATATTTTTTTGGAGACTTATACCTTATAGAATTAAGAATTTGATTTAGAATAAGTGATCCTTGAGACTTATAGTGATCAAGGAAATCGCTAATTATTTTGAGATTGATATTATTCATCTATTATCATCAAATTTGGGACAAAAAAATATGAAAATACACTTTCCCTTTTGAATGCGCCAATGATGATGTATTTGGTGTAGAAATACCACCCCAACTCTTTTACATATACACCTTATGTTAGTCATCTTGTGTATAATTACACCACTTATTCAAACATTATACACATTATCTTATACATCAAATTTTTAATATTATTTTCCCCAACTTATTTCCACTCACCCAACATTCCATCCTTACCCATCCTTTGCCCATAACTTTGACTTCCCTTTTGTCTCCGTGCAAGAGACAAATTACAAGACACAAAAATTGAACAAAAATGCCCCACTCACCCAGAAGTGGGCTGGCCCATGGCCAAAATGAACAAAATTTATTCATTTCACCAACTAGCAATACGTAACT